>NW_019775413.1:1341283-1494500 GCF_001039355.2 Lingula anatina | reverse complement strand
CTTTCCACATGAACAGAATATCATCCAAGCCAGTGTCTAATCTTTTGGCTATTACCATGCTCCATACAGTAGTTCTACCTCTGAATGTGGCACATGTTTAGTGAGCACTGAGATGTGTGTGTTATACGGTATAGGTTCCATTACCAAGAAAATGCATATCCATCTTTTTCTGGTAATTGGAATTATTCACTCCATGGGGCATTTTAATGTTAACTGTGCCTTGTAATGGTGCCTTGTAATGGTGTTTCCAAGTTTCCCATTTTTGAAGAAAGGACATCTCGAGATCAAAATCAATTTTGTCTCATCGCATTAAATCTAATACAAGAAGTTTTAGTTGGGAAATGGGCTGGAAATCTTCATAAACTACAGTGCGTGAATCCAAGTCTCTCTTACTGGCAAGCACTTCTGATGAAATTTTATCATAGAAGAGAAGACAGTTACATTCTAATCCTTCACACTACACCAGGAAAACCATATAATCTTTATAATACAATGAAAATACCCACAACAAAACACTTACCTTCTCCGTCAGATTCACTATCATCCCCTGATGCGGTATTCTTAAGTTCCAGCTTCTCATAAATGATTTTCTCCTTCTCTGGGTCCTGTCTTCCATTGATGATCAACCCGTCATGACAGGGCTTGACTTTCGTGTTCACCCAGGCCTCCAGGGAGGGATTGAAATACATGATGATCAAGTACACTGCATAGAGGGCTAACAGGGTTAGAGACTCATACCTGTGGTTGAAAGTAAAAAAACAAAATTTAGTCTTAGAACAACTTATCTAAACTAATACTATGGTGATGACTTGATCTTTTCAATGGGGAGAATTGTGAATTTTACAGATACTGTACTTTTGAAGTCATAAATCCATCAAATTATAACATTTACCTTGAGTGGTAACAACAAAATTGAAAATTGAAAAGCAAGCTATCCTCAAGTTTGAGGGCATGTTCCCATTAACCGAGTACTAACTGGATCGATCCAACTCCTGGGGGATTGTTGCTAAATTGCATTCAGTTTAAGCAGCTTAAATGTCTGGCACACACCCCACGTAACAAAGTATTTGGGTAAAATCAGGAAAATTTTGTGGTCCATAATGTTGTTTATGTTGTTTTGCAAGGAGGCATGCCAGACAATTGAGTTGATTACATTGACTCCACCTCAGCGAGAATCCCCGCTGAGATAGATCAAACCTGCTAATACGATAAGGTTATGGGAATGCAGTCTTATCTTTACAGTAAAAGCACTACGAATAATACAGAGAAATATTTCTCTAAAATTATCTAAAAAAAAAATAACTGAACACTCCAATCCCTCTTTTTCTTCATATATGTAAGAATTAATTTTTTTAAACGATGACAGCACTGATGTAAAATACATCTGTATTTGCATTTCTTTTACAAGTCCAGAATCTACAGGAAAAAATGGAAAATTGTATGTGTGTGAAAAGATTAGATTAGATTTAATGATATGTTTTATATGAATGAGTCACTGTGGTTCACCACCATACAATATTTAGGTTCTCTCAAATATTGCTGGCACCATATTTCTATTTCAATAAATATTTCACTTGAATTCTATTTTCACAAATATTTGGCTTAAAGACTATTTTCAATAAATTTTTAGTGGTATCAAATGAGTTCAAAAAGCTCTTCGATATGAATATAAAAATGCAATATAACTTCATCTCATATGACATGCAGTATCATATGAAAATCATGTAATAACTTATTTACACATCTTCTATTGTGAGTTTGCACAACCCCATTGCTTCACTTAGACAAAAAGGTCAGACATTTTCACGTGCTTTGTCAGATGGCACTGCATTTTAGAGTAATGTGTCTGATATATTTACTTAGAAAATGATGAGAAAACAGTGTTAGGGATCGGAGATAAAGCAAAGAGTAAAAGGCACACAATGAGTGTTAGACTAATATGACAGCAACAACCAGCAAATATTGAACTTTCCAGGAAATTTCAACTCTTTACCCTTAAGGCCAGACAAGATTGATAAAAGTTGGTTAACCCTTGGCAAATCTCTGCAAACAGGGTTGGTAGACCAAACTTATTTTGTTTTTGCTTTTTGAACATTTGATAGCAGTTAAATTTTTTCTTGGGTCTGTCATTTTTTAAGGGGGAGGAAATGTCATAACACAATGTAAGCAATTTCCTGAGAATAAAACCTCCATCATTAACCAAAGGTTTTTTTTTTTTTTTTTTTGGGGGGGGGGGAGAGGTCAGTTGTAAAATTCTTCTAACACAAATTGTTTCAATGGGGAAATTGTAAAATTAACAGAAACTGTATTTTTTAAAGTCATAAATTCTTAAAATAAGAACATTCCTATTGAGTGGTACTGTGGTAATAACAAAACTGAAAAGTCAGGTACCCTTTCTACTTTATGCAGCAAAAGAACAGTGGATGCTGTACAGATGTAAAATTTCTATGATTCCAAAACTGTGTATCAAAAAGAATAAAATTTTATGCCCTTTGAAAAGATTGAGTCATTGCCATATTTTTCCTTAGGAAAAATATTAATCAATAAATGAGCTGAAAGGCAAATCAAATTTATCAAAAAAGCACAAAAAAAACTCTCATCGCAAATCAGTTACACAAAAAGGACACTGCAACAACATTAACCTCAACCAATTAACTGATTGGAAAACCTACCATTTGACTTCTTCGTCAAGAATTACTAGGACTAAAGCTATAATACTGATTGTGTAGAAAACACAGTCTCTGAATAAAGGCCACCAGTTTAAGTAAACTACCTGGAAGAAAATAAAAGTTTATTAATTAACTGTATAAAACTGTTGGTCAAATAAAGAGAATTCTGTGTATCAGCAAGAAAAAGAAATATTGGTTTCCACCTGATATGTCTCGAGAATCATTTTTCATAACTAATATCATCACTACTAATGAAATTACTAGTCAATTATGATTTTTCTTTTTTGTTTAAGACCTCTGTGAAATACAGGATATATGTCCTGGATAGTTCCTAGCCAAGAGGCCCTGGAAAATGGAGCAGAATTAATAGGAAATTAAGGTGAACAAGTTTTCCGAGATTGCTACACAATTCAACTGCATGCAAATTTATCTGATCATTTCCCAATGGCAAGAGTCTAATATACTTACCCATCAATCATCTCAATTGTTCCTATCACTCTGTACAAAGAAATATCTGAAACTACACGCTACAAGTCACTTAAGTCAGGGCGGATGCCAGTGATTTTAAAGAGGGGGGAGGGGGGGGGGATCTTTTTTCTGAGAAAGGGGACTTTTTGCCACAATTGCATTTATTTATAGAACCTAGATCAAAATTTTCAGGCCAATGAGTGGTTTGATTGTAACCACGCTCCTTCCTGCCTGCAGTCTTGAAAATCAAATGTCAATGTCAGTGAAAAAAATAGTGCAAAGATCATGAGTGCACTTGCCAAATATAAAACTCAGATTCAAAGAATTAATGTCGAAAAAAACACATAAGGGAAACTGATCTGGTTCATTTCTAAGAAAACTGAAGCATGATGTGAGATTTTATGCATTTTAATCTATCCCAGTGGACAAGAAGAACGAACAGAAAGGAAAAGATAAAATCTTGTTGAGGAAAAAAATTACAGTGTTTTAAATGCACTGGCACGGTTTGGTTCATATTCGATGTTTACTGGCCACATATTATTCATGTATATGGTGCTTCAGTTTGAAGAGTAGCTATTTCAATAATTACTTACCATTCCCGCAAATAAAGCACAGATGCTGATCACAAACATAATATTAAATACAGCAGATCCCACTACTGTCCCTAGACCAATGTCATTCTGAAATGAAAATAAAAGCCTCACAATAATTCATATAATTATCAAGATTTATAATGTGCATTTATATCATATATTTACTTATATATTACCTAAATGTCTTTTTCTGTACTATTGCCTAATGAAGAGAGATATGTTTTATTTGCATTGGTTGGACTGTTGCTAATGGACAAGAAATCTCTGTTCTAAAAGTTGTTAAGGCTCGACAGGTTTTCGGGAAAGAATGAAGCAATCACAATTTCCACTGCATCTAATATTAAAAGGAATTTGTATTGTTTCTAATATGCCTTTCAGTAATTTTTCCCTTTGCTGGCAGTCTGTGCTCTGGCAGTGTTCCCTTATTCTGAATAATTTCTATTATGGAAGATAAAAAAATGGGGCTGCAATAAATGAAGGATAAGGAGGAAATAACACTAGCTAGAGTTGTATTCAAACATAAATCAACATTGCAAATCCTGTCATCATGGTGATAAAATGAAGTCTACTTTGTTGAAACAGCATGTTGTATGTATGTTCTTTAGTTAACACATTAGTCGCACAGCATGCCAAGCAAGAGCAATTAGAAGCTACGGCGTTCCACTGAGGATGGTTTAAAACTGAAACAGCAGGAGACACCCATTAAAGCACATCAATTTAGTTAAGTACACTTAAAGGGAAAAACCCACATGTTCAAGTTAAACTACTGCTTAAAATGGTACAGCATGAGCAAAAAACAGAAACTAGTTCTCAATAACAGTCATCCTTTTCCCTCCAATATTTCATACAACCACCCACATTGTGTTCTCTTTATAATTTACTGCTTCAGAGTATTCTAATTTGCAATCTTGAAATGCAAGCCATCATAACAAAAACACATACACACACGCAGACTCCGGAAAGAATTATTCATGTTCAACAAATAAGGTGCCCACACAAACTACATAAGCATATGGAGGTTATATGTTTTATTTTCTAAAAGCTGATTCCATCATTGGATTGACAATGTCTGCTAATATTGCACCAACACCTTTCCATCCACTGGTCATTTTTGCTTCACCTGACTAGTGATATAATGTCCCCTGTTTGGTCATCACTGGTCAAGTAAAACATCAGTGACCAGTAGAAGACTTTGGCTTCGTTCACATGCAATGTCTATTTTCTAAATTCTATTTTCTATTTGCGGCATGTCTTATGATCACGGTCTGTGCACTGAATTTCCCGCCGCGTAATTACTGGCAGCGCGAGCCAGTTACTAAAGTTACTATAAGTTACTATAAGTAACTGGCTCGCGCTGCCAGTAATTACACAGCGGGATATTCAGTGCACAGACCGTGATCATAAGATAGCGCGAATAGAAAATAGAATTTAGAAAATAGACATTGCATGTGAACGAAGCCTTTATGTAGGGTGTACGCTGTTATTGCTGTTTTAATTAATGTGCATGCATTATTTCTGTGTTTCTAGCGAAAGTTTCAAATAATTAAAATCAATTGGTTCTACATACTTTAGCTATAAAAACCCCTATCACAGATGCTGCCAGTTCTGGAGCTGAACTCCCTGCTGCCATAAAAGTTGCCCCCGCTATGTCTGATTGGAGATTTAGTGCTGAAAGAGGCAAAAGAGATATAATAAATAGATAAAGAGATATAATAAATAATTTAAAAAGACAGGCAGATAAATGTATAATTAGACATAAAAGATACTGTTACAGCTATATCTAGTATGGAGAGTTTTAATGTTAAGAGAATTGATAAATTTCGGTAATGTTGGCTTTAATGATGGCTGCTATAGTACTGCAGTCTTATTAGGTTTTTATGTGAAATCATCACTGATGAGACTAGAATATGGAACACATTACCAGCATGTACTGAAGCATAGGAATGAATATAACTCAATAACCTTACATCGGGATAAGGCATTAGGCAATTTTTTATCCAGTTTGTAGCTATGGATGACATCATGTATAACTGTTTAAATAGACTGCATGAGAGAGAGAGAGAAAAAAAGAGAGAGAAAGAAATCGACAGTCAGGCTTTTTTCTTATGGGTAATTTAATATTATGAAATATAATATTTAATTTTTCCCTAAACAAAAAAAAAAAAAACCCTCAGCATACCTTCACACAGCATCTCCAAAGAAGGCACAAAGTAATCATCACAGACAATAGCTAGAGCTAGGAACATATAGAGGGCCACCAGGATATGGACGACCAGAGCGCCCGACTTTTTCTGGTCCAATGTGAAGATGTCACGAGGAAACTGTTCAATGGCAGATGGACTACAGTTTGGCATGGCAAGCAACTTTCTTGAGGCATCTGAAATAATGATTTAATATTTTAATAAAATACTAAGTGATCACATGGAATGGCATGTAGGGAACCATTTGTCACTTAACACAATGCCATAAGAATTAGTTCAGAATGATGCAAAGCTAAAATTTACATTTCTGCATTAAGAAAATTAGCCTCACCCCATGATACATCCCAAATTCTAAAAAAAACTCCTTTGACAACTATACTATTATATGTGTATCAGTTAAGTTAATGTCCTTGAGCTGGCCTCCATCAATACTTAAAACTACCAGAGCAGAGGATTTATGATGCCTTCAATTATCTCTACAATATACCACCATGTAGTAAGCATGATCTATGTAACAGCTATTAATTTAAACACAGACCCTGATCATGAAGATAACATTTACAAAAATATCTAAGATAGCTGTATGGACCCTCAGCAATTTTTCTTAATTCATGATGGCAGATGCTTGCGTGTATCAGAGTGCGAAAGCTTTTTTCTGTGCACGATTGGAATCTTAGGCTATCATACATATTGTTTTCAAATTTACACCAGATCTAATATCTAAGACCTCTTTACCATAGACATCACTGGTCTACGTGGATCGATCCAACCCTGCAGGGAATCTCGCTAAGTGCAATCAGCTTAACTGAATTACGTGCCTCCTCTTGTTCCAATGTACTCTTAAAATCATCAGCTTTTTTGTATTCTACTAAACGCTAGGTGTGTCATTCAGTAAAGCTAATTGCAATCAGTGAGCATCTCCCCAGAGTTGGGTCGAACCACATAGATCGATGGTGTCTATGAGAATGGGGCCTTATTCATCGACGTTTGTTCCAGATTTGCCATTTCCAATAAGATGTCTCACTGACAAGTTATTAAGTATTCATCACCTAACAGATACATTGAGCCCAGTGTCCATATAGATTATAACATAGCATATGAACTAAAAAACCTACAAATATTAAGTTCGTGCAACTGGTAAAATATAATCCAGTTATTTCAAAGCCCTTGGCAATATACATATGTAAAAATGTGTCATTTCATATCAACTGCTTTTTGTGTCCCTGTGACCTGAACTGAACCCATCATAAGATACAAATAGCTATTTTAAGATCGAAATAGAACTGGTATATCTAGGTACTATTTGTGGGCTAGCAAGTTTGATTACAAATCGATGGGAAGATTCCTCCCAAAGGAGCGAGTCTACCAGTATTAAATTCATTATTGGCATGATTTTTCTTCTCCTAATGGACACACATTGGCTCAATACTTCTCTGGGTAATGAAACTGGTACTTAAACCTTATCAATCACTACCAAGTAAGAATGAGATGCATAAATGGATGCTGATTTCCACTGATATTGCCAAATCCATGTTTATCACATGCTTATCCATCCCATGGGATGTTGAAATACTAATACCCACCATAAATGTTTTATTTAGAATGAAATCATCATATCAAAATAACAGCGAAATGTTTTCAGTTTCTTTAATAATTCTGTTCTAATTTTCAGGTCTGATAAAGTAATGTATAAAAATGATTTTCGGCAGGTAATATTTCTTACCAAACCTCAAAGAACTGTGCCAGTGTCATTTATACAAAATGATCTTTTTATATCCACGATAGTCTCCATTCCACATTCTCATTAGCACTTAATGCCAACAATGCAGCATTCACACCCATCTGAAACATGTCCTAATGATCAGCCAGTGTTGTACCAATGGGTGGAATTTTCCATGTTTTCTATTTATCACTGGAGGACTCCTAGATGTAATGACACAGCAGCTTTCATAGTTACTTTACAGGTATCCAATTTCAAGAACAAAGTTAAAAAGGTAATCTGGCACAAAATGGGTGATGGGGGCATCTTTCGTGCCAAAGTCTGTTCAGGAAGGTAATAGGTCTGTTTTTACTGTGGCTATTTTCTCAAAGTAGCAATCAACCTTGGAAAAATACTTAAATCGATTTTTTTCCCTGTCAAATGCAAGGTTGAAATGGCTTCCTGCATGTCCTGTTTAGCTTATGAGACAAGAGATGTGAAAACATGCTTATTGCACTTCTCTTCTGCATTTTTTATATACTAAATGTCTAATGAATATACTCAAATAGAGTTATGATTTGATCTTTTCAATGGGCAAAAATTATCAAACTTTCAGAAACATAATTTCATAATCACAAAACAATCATATTTCTATGTAGCATTTGTGGTGATTTAACTGTATAAAATAAAACTATAGAGTAGCCTGCTTTTTAATTTTGTTGCTACCACTTAGTAGGAATGTTCTAAATTATGACTTAAAAATACAGTTTCTGTAAAATTCACAATTTTCCCCAGGGTATTGTATGTTTGTACTTTCTAATGTTTAAATAAGCAGAAGACATGTTCAGTGCAGATATATCAAAGCTATATACTAGTACAGATATTTCAAAAGAAATCAAAGCGCTCGTGTGCAATGAATAAAAAACACAGATATTGCCATCCAGGAGACCAGAATGGTGTTTCATTTGGGCAAATTTCCAGATGATACCAAAACTGTATATAATGTACAACTTTTTTTAAAATCATACTAATGTGGAATAAAGACTCTCATATAAAAAGAAAATTTTGAACAAATAGAACTGGTGCCCAGCTGTGAGGTTTGTTCTGTACAGTACTTCATCAGACATGAACTTAACAACAGAAATGTTAAATAAATTCAAAATATATCATTATTATTTAGATATGCTGCTGCTCTAAATACAAAATTTGTGAGGCGTATTTACTTTTCTGTTGTTTACATCTTATGGGGATGTATAAGCATACAATAAACATGGATTCGGCAATATCAGCCAAAATCAGCATCCATTTATACATCTCACCCTTAAATCAAAGTGATTGATAAAGTTTAAGTAGCAGTTTCATTAGTAAGAGAAGTATTAAAACTTACCATGCCTCAGTGAAACCGACTTCGGGGAAAAAAGAATGGATGGAATCAAAAACATTGCCAAGTATCCTATCTTTGATCCAAAGAAACCCTTTAATCATCCATTTTATTTTTATCTTTATTTAGCATTCAGTGGAAAAACTGTTTAAGTCAGTTGGATCAAAATGTTCTCATCAAATACAGAGGTATATATTTAAAGGGGAAACTAGTGAAATTTATAGACCTGTTCTGTAAGTTATATAACAAACCATAATAGTTGGACTCCACTAAAGATTTTTACTTATTACCATTTATCAAAAGTTCATTAAAAATTCACTTAATTGTTCGATTAAATTGTAGCTAAGGAATGTTGAAAAGAAAAGAGATCCTCTGATTTTGTGTACAACCCCTTTTATATCCCCACTTCAACTCAAACAACTTTCTTTTATACCATTCTCTGACAAAGTGGCATTTTAGTTAGATATTTTGACTTTCAAATTCTACCGTCTCCCCTATACAAAAGCTCTTTTTCACACGTCTGGCCAAAAAAACTGTTTTAATTTCAAACTTGGACACTTGCCCTTTCATGGCGCATTGGAGACAAGTACACTAACTGTAGAATTTATGGTGACATTGTGTCCTGCATGGTACCAATGCTGCTGTCACAGCTCTGCATGATATATACACGTATCACTATGTACCCATCTACTGAGGGTTATAGTTATTTAGGATGTGTCAAAAAGTGCACCATATATCCTTATTTCACTAAAAAAAAAAAAAAAAAAAAAAAAAAAAAAAACGCACACGCACATTAGAACACAGTCTATCCCAATTGTAATTTCCCTTTTAAGTGTTTCAATTTTCACTGGGACAGTCATCTGTTAACCCGGATGACACAGAAATGGACCAAAATGTTTGTGAGGTTACATGTAGTGTTAGGAAAATCAACCACTATATCAAGAACCCATTACCATTTAGAATGCAGTAATGCTTTCTTAATGACATCAAAATGGGTATATATCATTCTCTCCACTGCAGATGGACTCTAATTTAAAAAAATATACTGGATCAATGAAGAAAGCTAATTCTCCTTAATTGGCTACATTGAATGTTAAAATAGTAATTTATGGTTTCTGAACGAAGGGAACAGCTAATGGTAAAATAGTCTTTATTTCAATGTAATATATAATGGGGTGTGTTTTGCTGCATACAAGAGAGAAATATGCTAAAAGGATTTCTTTTAAACATATTTTTATGTCTGGTTTGCATAACTGTTTAAACCAATGTTACAAACCCAACATCAAAGTCACAATCTAAAATTACCACCAGCCTTACCAGTCCATCATCCATATACCACAGCATATGGTAGTTGCTTCAAATTTTCAAATGCCAAACTTGCTGTAGTAATGCTTAACTAGCTCTATTATTTGAATTTTTCAAGATAAATCATTTCAAATTTCAGATACTCACAATAATTTACTTTCTCAAACATAGCAAATCATCTTTTCAAAATATCTGAACCAAATTTTTTTAAGTATTACTTGTTTTATGGAAATTTATACATCATTTTCTGCAAATGTAATGAGCAACCACCGTATATGCCATTTAGCAGTAAAAATACGAGACAACAGAACAAATACAGCTTGCTAATCCACCTGGATCCTAAACAAACTAAAAAAAAATAGCAAAACAGTCACTGGTGCGTGAAGAAATCAAAAATAAATTGGATCAAGACAGATGGTAAGTTAGGAAAGAATGGCAGTCGTACAGGTGTGACTGAAGGTAATGTGCTCAAACTAAAGGTAACACTGCCACATTTGCCAATTCAAAGATCACTTCTGTGGCCAATTATATAAGGTTTTGCTATGTTGCAATTTATCATTAACTTAATATGAAAAAACCAGTGTGGATTTAAAAATTACATCATCATTTGACTTACAAAGGATGACTCAGTGAGCTCAACAAATAGTATGTCAATTTATTTATCTTTTTTTTTTTTTTTTTTGCCAACAAGGTGGAGGCATAAACATAATCACTGCCTAACTGAAAGTGGTAAAAATTGCAATTCCATGTAAAATACTTCACTAAAAGGCCAACCAGCAGCTAAAAGCACTGTTTATGCTGATAGTCATAATGCAACATCTGGATGATTGAGCATCTTTAACACAAGAAACTCAACAAACAAACTGTTCAAATTTCTAACCTAACCCTAACTAAAATTAGGAAGCAATCAAAATAATGAAATGTAATTTTAATACAGCTAAATAAACTCCATGTTAGTTCAGGCGTTTCTTGTTCATATTCATACAGTACTGTCAACAAAATACATAACATCACTAGGCAAGCCCTGCATCTTATCAAGTGCAATTTTGTAACATTATTCAGATCATCACTCATCCAGTTGGCATAAAAGACTTTTTTACATAATTGACCTACTACTGGGATTAAAAAATATTCCATTTACTACTGGAATTAAAAAAATTAATAAGTCCAATTTCCTTCTGTCTAAATAAACATTGGAAGTGCAAGTGCAGATATAAACTTTAGAATGTATAAACTAGAATATTATAATGAGAAATGTATGGTTTTGACAGTAATATAAAGTCAGACAAGTGCATAAAAATGATTAATACAACTCAAAGTGACCAAAAGCACAAGTATGATAATGTGAATCATCTGCCTCTCCTCTATCAGGTGGGCTATAGGTCACTATAATAAGTGAAGATATCTATCTGATTATTTGGGATCTAAAAAACAAAAGGAAAACTACTTCCAAAAACTTGTTGTTCACACATCCAAAAATAAAAGTAAAATGTTCTCTTGGAAACAAATTAAAAGTGCAAATAGCAAGAAAATTAGGACTCATCTGTAATGATACTATCATTCTATGTAAACCAATCTAACTCTACAGGGACTCTTGGTGAATGCAATCAGATCTAAAGATTAAGGCTTCATTCACATGGAAAGTCTATTTTCTAAAAATCTATTTTCTATTCGCGGTATATCTTGTGATCACGGTCTGTGCCCTGAATATCCCGCGGCGTAATTACTAATTCCACGAGAATTAATTACAGCTTTGTATAAGTAACTGGCTCGCGCTGCCAGTAATTACGCCGCGGGATATTCAGGGCACAGACCGTGATCATAAGATACCGCGAATAGAAAATAGATTTTTAGAAAATAGACATTCCATGTGAACGAAGCCTAACACACTTCCTCCTGGCATTGACTAGAACACAGAAAAGTGATCATACGAGTACACCAGAAACAAGAGGAGGTTTGTTAATCTGTTAAACTGATTGCATTCAGCAAGAGTCCCCTCAGAGCTGGATCAATCTAGGTAGTTTCAATGGTAATGAGCCCTCAGTTACAACACCTGCAGCTTCATTCCCTCATGAAGTAAGGTGCTTTGGTGGAAATAATTTTGACTTAAAGCTGCATTTAAAAAAACTACTATTGTGGGTATCTACTAACTTAAAATAGAAAAAGTTTCACTCTGATCCACAGACACACAAATCACCCAGACTCCTCATGACTCAGATTGAAAAAAAACTGTCATATTTTAACTGCATGATCATCTGGTGAGAGAGCGAAGACAGGCTTACCCAACTATCAGACTCGGCACTGAATGATCCCGAATTCACCGGTAGATCAGTGAATTCGGGATCATTCGGTGCCGAGTCGGGTAGTTGGGTAGGCCTGACAGATCAAGACTGAATAATTGAACACACTGCCGAAACCACTTAAGGTCAATGCTTCTGCATGAGCGATCACCTGCATTTTACAGCAGGAAGAAAAGCAAGGGATTATTTTTTCTAAAATTTAAAAGTGGGAACAGTTAATGTATTGCAAAACCAAGAAGTTCAGCTATCAATTCACAATAGCAATCCTACAATAAGTTAATTACTAGATACTTTAAGATGAAGTACACTTAAACTTCTAAAAAAAAAAGTAATTATACAAAAAAACTATGTGCATTACCTTTTCTTTTGATCGTAAAAAGTCAATAATACTAGGAAAGAGTGCAGCAGGCAAAAATTTTTTTTAAGAAAAGAAAAAAAAATCAATTTGACAATTGCATGTGTGCAAATGTATTACATCTACAGGATAGTTACCTGACAAGAATACAAAATCTGCAGTACAGGACCACAGGGCAATCAGTAGCCAACTTGGTGAACACTTAGTCCAAACTGTTGTCAAGGCAAGGAAAAAAATTGATTGTTTTACCCCATGCAAAGAACAGAATACAGCAATTGTTTTCGACTTTTTAATCAGTCTCCAAACACTTATACATCCAAAATGTTGTGGAATACGAGTCTTTTATTTTAAAGTATAGTGGTTACCAGTTTGACATGAGCGAAAAAGTATAAATAAATAAAATTACAAAAATAAACGCTCATGTTTAATATAATGCAATACCAATTGGTCACATTCTTTTGTTCCAATGCTCCAATAATTGTTGAGCTAGAATATTCAGCTTTCCAATTCCAGTTACCTTCAACTTGGCTATTCTGCTTATCACATACTATCATTATCTCAGTTTATTAATAAAAAAGGAGTGTTGGTGATGAACATACATATTATTGATAGATTTGAATTTTCAATGCGACTGAACTGCCAACATGGCACTGTTTCACATGAATTAAATATAATCATTTTTTACATTGTGCAGGACATAAACTAAGAACTATTAAGGCATTTTTCAGCAAGTGTGGCTTTTCGGAACTTAAAAATGTGAAGTATTATTAGAGAACTTCTTATTGTTTAAAATGTATAATCTGTGGGTCCACTAATTAACACTAGGTAACTAATGTGTAAGGTCTTCATATCCATGTATTTTGTACATAAAATAAAAGAACTTTGTTAGCTGATACAGAGAATGTTGTATGGTCACAGTCTTAGATCCCATTCCCACAGATACCATCATTCTTCGGTCCAACTCTGCAGGGACTCTTGCTAAGTGCAATCATCTTACACCCCATTTCCATAGATTTTTAGATCGATCTATCCCTGTGAGGAGTCTCACTAGATTACTGTCAGCTTGGCCGGCTTAAGCGTCTGTCCCGCCTACTAAAAGCTGTAAGGGGGTAATTAACTATGGTGCCCGCTCGGCTGACTGCAATTTAGTGTGAACCCCCAGGGAGTTAGGTCGATCTAAATCTCTGGGAAAGCACCCTTAATAACTGAATGACACACCTCCTTATTCCAACATACTTGTATAATTACCAGCTTTTCTGTATTCTACTCAACCCTTGGAGGAAGTATGTTAATATCTTAAACCTACTGCACTCAGCAAGAGTCCCATAAGAGTTGGGTCTACCTATGTGGAACAATAGTGACTATGGGAATGGGGCCTAGTGTCAGGAGTGGACTTCCTTAGATATTGGGCGATTCAAATTACAATGGTAAAACTAAACAAAAATATCCAATTAATATTAAAAACATGACCTTGGATAACTTCAAATAATGCCACTAATGCGTTATGCGTGTAATACATCTTTCAGTGACGTTTGTCCTTGGTCTCCTCTTGATGGAGAAATGATGTGACAAAACATGAAGCACATTAAAAATTCAAATGTGACTTGCAGATGAGCTGGTCCATTTCAAGCATATAATCATTGTGTTTCTACCTCATTTTATACATTTTTTTGGTTCAAATGTCAGTGGTAACTGAAACAGTGCACTGTTTAACTCCTGATGAGTCACATTTATGTACTTTTCTCTACACTAAGAAGATTTCAAACTTTAATTCTTCTTCTATAAACTATGAAAAAAGGAATATTTGCAAATTGCAATTATATTTCATAGTTTTCATCAGGCTGTAACTCATATGACCACAGTGTTAACTCAGCTATAAAAGGCACCTGTAATTTGTGGTCACCTCCTTTTCACACAGTACCATTTGGCACTTACTTCACTCTTGGATAAAAAAATATTTTATTCACACAAGCTTCATTCACACAAGCTAGATTTTGCTGGGAAGATATATTATGTATTATTTCAAAAGCAAAATGATATCACAGAATTGTAATTTCGTAATATTTCCTGAATTCATTTATCTCCCCTTGAATCTGTATTGATCAACAGATCAGGTCAAATGAAATCTTTATTTACATAAAGAGTTCCATCTATTAACCTAAATCCCCCGGGAAAAATACATGAAAGTGGTAAAGGTTAGAATCATGGGTAGGCTATACAATGTCCAAGGGACTTATAAAATGTAATTTTTCAAAATAGAAACTTGGGATATATTCGACTCAACTTCAACTGACTGCTGATTTAACCTAACTGCCAATTCATATGGGAGGGATGATGGATCACTGCAAATCTTCAGCTCAAAATAAAATGTCAAGTAAGAGTGCTTGAGATAAAAATCATGTGACTGTCTAACTGCCTCATATAGCCGTGTATGGATAATTTAGTCTCTGTCAACAACAACCCTGGAAGACTTAATTTCATAGTGATCTTTTGATTTTTATCATGATAAATGAATAATCAATAGCTATTCAAATAAAATACAAATAACATACTAAAAAGAAACAATAAATCAAATTTCCAAACACCACAAGTATCCTTTCCAAGAATTCAATTTTCTTGAAGAACAATGCACAATCTCTTCCTCCAAGGGCCCATATTGACAATTACTTCATGTAGAGCCTACTTGTACACCAAGGTATGAGAATACATAACAGTATCAGAAATCTTCATATAAGTCCTTTATCTACTATATGTTTCTAACATTTGCCAGCCTGCAAATTTTATACCATATATTTAACACCATGTCTTTGACATCTAATAAAAAAGTAAAAAAAAAATAGACTCTAGACTTTCACTTGAGTTCTGGTGGTATTTCCTTGCTAAAAAGTTTTGAGTATGTGTATTCTGGCTAAACTATTTTTATCCTCCCAGTCATTAAGATTGAGATATGACTGTCCCAGTTACAAAATCACCAGCCCATAGTCATTGCATGGTATTTCCCGTATTGCTCTAGTAGACAAATTAAGCTGCGGTCAAGAAGTGGGGTGGCTGGCCATCATTGCTAGGTGTCCAGATCAAACCCTCATTTGGAGGGCCCCACCTAATCTATACAATAAATCTGGGAATACATCCAGATGACAAAACTGCATAAACCTAGCAATACCCATAAATTATCTTCATTTTTAAATAAAAAGGCAATGAAAATGTCAATTCTAATTTGGTCACTCCAATCTTATCAAATGATAAATGAGTTATATACAGTATTTAGACAACTATTAATAATGTGTGATTATTTTGTAATGTATCCTTAAGGAACTTAAATACCACAGTTTAGATGTGATCATTTAAATTCAATTAGTATAACTTGGTTAATTAATTTAAATTAATAGCGTTAACTCAATCAATCAATTAACCACAAACTACAAACTACAAATCGATTGTGACGGTTACTATTATTCTATCGATATACCACACTTGAGGAAGTCATGGAAAATATAACAGATAATTGACATTTATTAAAGGGTGTCACTATAAAACCTACGTTTAATGCTATCGCTTCGGATGATGATTCCATCGTCGATAAAATCTGTGTCGACGGCCGCATCCGGCTGCAAGGCGGTCCTCCATAAGGCAAATCCACCGAGCACCAAGAGGAATAAGGTTCCCCTGATATATCTACGGTTTCTATATCTCATTCTCCGTCAAAAGTCCCACATTTGTCTGCTTGGTGCTCAAGAGGACCCCATATCGTCATAGAGCGATTCCGTATATCGTGCCCTCACACATTATCCTCAACCAACAGGCACTTTGCCGGTGATCGCATCCCAAGGGAGATCAGGATATTTGTTTACAATTGTAAGTTAGTGACCAGAAAGAAATTATAAGACAGAACACGCATTGCCACTACCTTTAAACTTAATTTAGAAATAATTATTTATGAAAATGTTACTTTTATGATAAAAAAGAATAAAAACCAAGAAAATCGTTCCTAACAGGTGTCCCCTTTTTCTACTAAATGAACTGATCCAAAAAGCGGATGTTGAATAGAGGGCAGCAGAGACTTCAAGATAAGCTTATTGTCCCATAGAAACCAGCTCAAACAACATGGCGGACAGTGCTTTACCTGTCTTTCAAATTTCTGATAAGAACTCACTTGGATTCTGGCCTGTTTTGATTGATGTTTATCATTTGTAGAAGGTAGGGGTTAAATAAGTGAACTTAAAGCCTTGAATAGTAACTCGTATGAGCATTACTTACAACATGTAATGTAAGTAAATGTATGTCGAATGTTTACAATTTCAACAGGGTTATGAGAGTCCTTGTTGCCTTAACGAATGGTCTTTATGGATTCACCCACCTGTAATAGATTACTTACTTATGGTGACACAGACAGGTCCTCTTTGTCGGACTATAGACTTGGTGATTTGCAACACACAGATTTGGTTCTTTTAAAGATTTTAGATATATACATGTATGCATCTACCAGTAATGTGTTTGAAATACATGTACGTGTGATACAACAGCTTGTTGTCAGGTATGAATAGATGGCATTTTCTAGGATTTAGGTCATAGCATGAACATCCATGTGTAAGAATTCCTGTATATCATCTCTGATACATGTATGTGTTGCTTTTCTAATGCATGAAAGCTATGGGTGGTTATAAATGTAAAAGGATGAACAGCTTGCACATTCACCATGATGCTGAAACTTTAAAAACTTTATCTTACCTCTCACCTCCTCCATCCTCACACTGCTGTAAAGGCAACCAGTTTTTTTTCTGTTGACAGAATAATCAACCCCATTATATTTAAGTTAACTAGGAGTCTGTAGTTTTAGGGAGTCTCAGTAATACATATACATGTACTGGGTATATATCCATGTTTTTAACCACCATGATTACTTAAACACAGATATCACATATCACAATTTCTTAAATTGCAATTTTCCCTTAGTATTACAGATTTTCAAAATGGCAGACAAACTGGGAGGTCCACCAGTGCTCTTTCCTTGTGCATCAAGGGTACAAGTGCCTCACGTTGGTGCTGATGAACGTGAATACACTGTCAGGACTTCATCACAACTCAGTAGCCAAGATGGACCTCTAGCCAGAGGTCCTGGAATAGTGTACAGCTCTACTCAGAAAGACTCCAGTGATTTGAATGCACATTATTTGAAGAAGATCAGCACAGGGCTCTCCTTCAGCGAAGATGTGGTACAAGATAGGTGATGAACAAACTGATTTGCTTGGTATTCTAATCTGCACAATATAATGCCAATGATATTTCAATTATTATTGATATATTTCATACCCATGGCAAAAACAACATAGCAAGTGCACCTCATCTATCTAAACTAAATCTGTTGGAGTAATAATGGGTAGAAGTCTTGTTATGGGTTGGAGAAAATATGTTATGTAAGTTGATTGAATCAAACTTAAAAGCAAAAGGTTATTTTTATTTTTTAAAAAAAATAGTTAAAATACACCTGGCCAGATGTGTGCTCATAATTTGATAGATAATTTATTAATAAATAATCTTATTGTTTCAGGTGTTTTCATGCATTGCCTTATGATAGCAAGTATCTACAAGATGCCTTAAAGTTGCCAAATTTCCTGCATTTACCTAAGAAAACCTCTCAGGCCATGGGAAGGTTTTACCTCAGAGGCTCTGATAAGAAACACCAACCATGCCACCTGAAAAGCACTGGGCCACATTATCTGAAAGTAAGATAACCAATTTTTTAAATTCTTCTCAAATTTTGATATATTTTCTGCTAGATGTATGCTGCTTTTGTGTATTCATGTAGTGTACATAGTGGTAGTGATAGAGTATAGTGACAGTCCCAGAAGAACCCCCCTTTTTGCTGAGAAAAGGTCCATTCTTGGTAAATCTAATCTAGGTAAAGGTTTTATGACTAAAGGTCCACATTTTCAAAAAAAGAACCCACCTTTTGCAATTGCTGGCTATGGGCCTGTATGATTATTATGTTTCTTAACATACTATATTCAGTAAGTCTCTGATGTGTTATTGATTTCTTAATGGAATATTTGATGCCTATTGATAATTATTTTTTAGCCTTTAAAAAGAAGAATAATGAAAAAGGCATTAGAAATGTCTAAGCAAGAGGAGGATCTATTGCAAAAAATACAAAAAGAAGAGGATATGGTGGACGAGGATCAAGAGGACGATTTAACAGACAGACGCCAAATCTCCACATCAGCAAGTGGGGTATTTTTAACTGAAGCATCACCTAGCAGCCCAACTAAAAGCAAAGTAAAATCTTTTAAAACTGGACCAACAGAGAGAAAGTCTAAAGAATTAGACCAAGAGGAAGAGGATGAACTGGATGGCGGAAAAGTTGCTGGTAAATTTTCAAAAAAACTGAGAGCAGATTGGGACTCACACCTTATCAGTAAACTGAGCAAAAGAACAGCCCAGTGGATTGTGCATCAGAAGATGTTGCCAGATGAACACCAGAAAGACCTGGAACACCTTTTGTCGGCCAAATATGGAAAACCGTCCACCACAGAACTGGTGCCTGATGATGCTAGTGAGACAAGTTTTTCAATGTTCAAAAAGAGGGAGTTGGAAACACCCAAGAAAAAGTACAGGAGGCAGGAAGAAATGTAAGGAGACAGTTCATTTTTGTTAACTTTCTTTTTGGTGCAATACATAGTTTTGAGGCCATTTTTTCATATCATTTTTGATTTAGTGATGTTAATGATTGGCATTACTTTTTTTAACTTGGCTCCAAGTTAACCTTCCCCTATCAGTTGCTTATTTATTTATTAATATTGGTAATTAAGTAGTAACTGGAAGCTATTAAATATTTCACGGTTTGTTCACTTAGTGAAAATGAGTTTCCATTAGATGTATAGGTGACAGGACACATGCTCAGCTGTCACCTTGATTGTTTAATAAACCTAAAAACCACAAAAAATGACCTTAAAATTATGTGCTTGTCTACCATAATGCAAAACAAACCAGACCAAATCAGAAGTCATTTATGGCAATTTTTATTAAATTTGTTTAAATTTTTTTAACTGATTTTAATTTTTTTTTTTCATTATGGTAGCCTTCTGTGGTATTCTCAAGTAGTTTTCTCATTTTTTATGTTCATTAACTGATCAAGGTGACAGCCAAGCACAATATGCTATATGAAGTCAATATAAATAAGGACCATATTGTGGATTGCATAGAATATATATATAAATTGAGAGATCATTATTGTTAATGAAATTATTATTATTTTTAAAAATTTTTTAGTATTTTCAAACAATGCACCCCCCCCCCCCCCAAAAAAAAATTATTAGTGCTTGGCAAGATTGTAGTTGAATCTTAAATAAACCAGTTGCAATATAGATTGAACTGCTCTTTATTACAATAAAATATAATATTAACATCAAAATTCTCAGCATATGTATTAAGACGTTTTCCATAAATTTTACACCTCTCCCTCCCCCAAAAAAGAAGAAAAATCAAATATTTTATTGAAATCATAAATACTACTATAAAAAAATAACATATTAATGATGATGACAAATGGCTTATTTCAGATTACTGGATCGTGCCACTCAGACTCCAGGTTTTGATGACAGTGATGAGGAGTCCCTGGATCTCACCACTGTCCCATACTCTGACAGAAATAAAGCCACATTTTATCGACAGCCAGCTGGACTTAGAAGGGAAAGGAAGCACCAGGCGAGAGCTCAAGCAGGTGAAGTAGATTGCATTGCATTAATTTTTTTTTCCAGATTACGCTACAGGTTTAAACTGGAAAGTAACGAAATTATTAATTCAGTGTGATGCCAATATATCCTTTGCAGAATTTATATCAGTAGAGCCAGGTGTGCATATATTCTGCAAAAATCAGGACATAGCTTAAAAATCACAGCTTTTATGATGAGTCATTGAAGTGTGGAATCAGTGCTAATTGTGCTGGTTTTCACTGGCTTGTGCTGGTTCGTTGTGGTTCGTGTTGGTTTGACTTTTCATAAATTATTCAGTTGTGTTTGGTGATTCAGGACAAAGTGATTGATTTGGCATTTTTCTTGATGCATCAAGACCTTCCTTGACAATTTTGATTTACCAACAAGACACCTTTGGTAATGGGTGAGAAACAGAAACCTTTGGCAAAATATCAAGCACCGCATCAGTGATGGCACATGAAGAAGAAGAAATGTGCATTAAAAGCATTGCTTTAAATGATGGAGCGATGTAATATGTCTGATTTGCCTCTTTTATGATGGGTGGACTAATTAGTGATCTAGGATCTGTTCCTGTACAAAAACTGAGATAACTGAAATATTGTTTGGTTGCATCACCTGTTTGTCATTATATTGCTTGCTTACTGGAATATGTAATCAATCAAGTGTAGATTCTACCTACTCATATACAGCATCTGAGATCCAACGCCCACCGCAACCCACCCATTACTTATTTTCACATGGTTTAATTTCCTGTCGAAAGGTGAATTCATGATGTGCATGTGCAATTTCCCGTTAAATGTAGATTTCAGTGACATTAAATATATATGTGTGTCTGTGTGTGTGCGTGCATGCATGCGTGCGTGTGTGCGTGTGGCCTTAACTGGCCAAATATCAATCAACCTACTGTACATGTATTTTATCATCATCATCATCATCATCATCATCATCATCATGAACCTATATATTGTGTTTGTCAAGTTACTTTACTAATGTGATCATGTAGTACACGATATGGAGGAGATATAAATATATGTGTGCATGACTTTGTCTCACAAAATGTACATGTTTCCCTTTTCTGTTTTACTAAGTTGGTTTATTGACGGAAATGGGTAAGATGACATGAAGTATATAATTATTTCTGCTTTTGTTGTTATAGATTCTCTGAAATGAAGAAAATGTTCTACTGGTTGCTGTAAACTTTTAGATATTTCCTCTCTGAAAATTGGTCATTTAGATTAGCAAGAAAAAATCTAGATCACAAAATGTCAATCTTGTGACTACTCATGGTCCAGAAAGTTTGCTTACTGTGGTTATTCCAGGCTTTTCTTTGTCAATTCTAATTCCTCTTTTAAAACGTAAGAAAAATGCTCATGTAAACTGTGCAGTTGTGTCCATTTCCGTGCCACTATTATTAGTGTACCAGTTTGTGTTGTATGTAATGCCCACAAAGCAGCTACTTTTATTACAATTATTGTTTTCAATTTAAAAAAACAATCCTTTATATTTAAGAAAAGTTATATGTTGTGACACCCAAGATTGTTATATGTATATATTATACATGTATGCTTATATGTACTGAGGCTCTATGTAATAGAGAAAAAAAGTTTTAGATGTACAATACTTCATATGGTACATGGAGTATTTCTATTTCCAATTGTGCTTGTTGTGAACGAGAGATGTTGTGCATTGGTTGTGACTATTTGTGAGAAGGACCTGCAAAGTACTAATGTCAGTATCAGACACGCAGAGTAGTAGCTTATTTCAACCAGCTTCGAATAGGTTGTGCAGATATGTCATTATATTTTGAATTATCTAAAATATTTTACTTTACAATATGGTGATTTTTTTTTTTTTTTTGGTTTTGCTGTACCAAAATTTGTGTAGGTATTGATAGAAATCATAAATTTAAATTTTACCTCTTTGAAGAAAGTTATGCTTACTTTATTTTTTTTAATTCCAAAATTTGGCATGTTTTATTTGTTGCATGAAATATACAGCCACAAATACCCCCTTGGTAATATATATTTCATATTATTTTAATTTTTTTTTTCTAATTTTTTAGCCATCAACAGAACTGCAGGAAACATTGAGGTTATCCCCAGGAAATCTCTCCCGCCACCCACCTTGAATGACTTCATGAATCCCCACTGTGGAGAAAAGATGTTCATGACAGACAACATGTTCCAGCAGGAGTGGCTTACAGGTGGGCAAAACTTGACATAGACAGGTTGAATCAAGCTTCAAATTTGCTTGACACATACAAAAGGTTAAAAAAGGACACACCCTCTTAGAAAATTCAGATGTATCTGAAAAAAAAGGATGCTCTTGAAATATTTATTTGTTCTTTAAATGAAGTAATTTATATTTAATTTGTAGCTCTGTTGGTGTACACATTTGTAGGTTATGAACAAATTGATGTTTACCTTTGTTTATAAATGTATGAAAATATATTTTTCTTGTGTACATACATGCATCCATTAGTAAGTTTAGAGTTCTAAGATTAAGGTCAGAATTTTAAGTGCTACTGCTGTAACAAAACTTTTTTTGAACATCCAGGAACTAAGCAGGTACATCAGGTGTTTGGCGACAAAAGCAAAATTGTCCTGGAAAATCTGAACAGGTACAGGAAAGTTTTGCAGAGAAAATATCCAGACGACCCAGAATCCTGGTTCCCAGAAACAGATGAGGAGAGACAAAAGCGTCTCAAGGAAGCCAAGAAGAGCAAGAAGATCACCAAGGGTTTACACAGGTGGAAGGACCTACCCGAACCTATTGATGTAAATAGTTAGGAGCTATAGTTCTTAGTTTTATTCTTTTAAAAGATGGAATATTGTATTAAAATACATGTTGAACTTAATCTTTTTTTTTTTTCAAATTTATTTTTCCACCAGTTGTGAGACTAATAAGGTGATTTTATAGATTTTATTTCAAATTATTATCATGGTACTTTAAATGAGCTAAAAAGAAATTATATTGAATCTGGGTAAACTTTTGTCAATACAGTGAATAAATGCATTTTTGAATCATCAGAATTTGTTATCATTGGGCTTTTTTAAAATTGCAGGACACTGCTGAGTTGCTGAACTTAAAACAGCCTGGAGCTGACTTAGAAGACGACAATCTTCCAGATCCAACAAAACTACGGAAGATCAAGAAAGGGAATTTGTCTCTTTTGAGAATTGGTAAGCATACACCAAGTATAATCTAATTTATTTTTTTCAAATCTTCTTAATATTTTATAAAGACAAATGATTCATGTCAAAACTCAATCATTTGAAGCCATAGAATGACCAGACTTCTAAATAAAAGACTGAATAAATCCCTGTCCAATGAGGCATTTCTAAACATTGCTAGCTTTCCCATTTGTGGACACAAATAATACCAGTAACTTTTTAATAGTAATAGTGCACTATTATTTGTCTGTCTCACTATAAAACTGATGAGTCGCATCATTTTTCCTCAGTTGATGACTGGAAGCATCGCTGGAACCTGAATGACCGGTATGCAGACAGCACCCCTGATGACCTCATAGTGGACATGCAGGACTTACACCCACATGTCCGGCTGAAGGCCATTACCACCATTGCTAAGGCAGCAGAGTATAGACCTCCCCCAGAGCCAGGGATACAGATTCACTCACATGTAGAGGAGGAGGATCACGTCAGCACGCTGCCTGAGAAATTGTTCGTGGCTTTGGAGTGTCTGCTTCAAGATACAAACCAGCACGTCCGCAGGGCAGCTGCTATCACACTGTTTTCTCTGAATAGGCCACATCCTGAGGTAAGGATTCTGTTGTGTAGTTTAAAGTGACTTAGAACTGGATGGAAATATAATGAAATATATGATGAAATATATACAAGGCTATTAAATAAAAGTTAAAACATTCTCTTACAAAGTTTAACAGTTTTTCAGATTTGGTTTTCTTTTTTGCATCAGATTAGTATGGGTTTCAAAATGATCTTCTGCTTTATTTTCTTAGAATTCTGAAAACCACTCCTTTACTTCTAGGGAGAAAAGATTTTGAGAGAAACTCTGAGGAAAGAGAAGTCTGTGGACCGTTGGGCTGCTGCCCAGTGTTTGGCCCACTTTGGTGTGTGTGACTCTGAGGTGGTGGGTGAGCTGGTCCATCAGCTGATGACTCAGGAGGATCTGATCAGCCATGAGAGATGTGCCCATCTTCTAGCCAGGCTTAGTGTTAACTCTGTAAGAGCTGTAGAATATCTTTAAATTATTGAAATTTTAAAAACAGTAGCAGATGAATATTTATGTACCAAAAAGTGTGCACACTCATGTCATCCATCAACCCCCCCCCCCCCCCACCAAGATGCACAAGATGTTATTTATCTAAAAAACAAACGAGAAAAATAAATATGTATTTTTTAGATGATGTCATGAAACATTAAGCAATTAGTTATGAAAATTTTCAACTTACCAGTAAATCCTAAATCGTTGTATGTTAAGAGAATATGTGTTTTAGTATTATGTACAAAAAACACATTTTGTATGCACTCATATGCTTATTCTGTTTTTCACGTACTATACATTGCATATTGTAAGTGAGCCATTCATTCTGTTTCAGACATTGCCATACTCCATGCTGGCAGAACAGTTGAACAGCAGTAGCTGGAGACACAGGGTGATGGCCTGCAAGGTCATGGTAAAACTGTATGGGAAAATTAACAGGGTATGCTATAACACAGCAAAGACAGATATGACTTTCTTTATATGTACAGGGGCACATCCAAAAATATTTTCTGACAGTCTTCCAAATGATCTTTGTTGAATCATTTTCTATGTTTGAATGTCTTCCAACAGAAAAAAAATAGATGCCTGTCAGTGTAAACTTGACAAATTCTGACCATCTTCTGGACCCAAAAGATGGCTTCCATCCGCCTCTGATGTAGTTCCTTACTTTTGTTTCAAATGTGTAATCGATATTGGTTTTTATTTTGAAGTAATAACAAAATACAAATTAAACTAGATATCTCCTTTCTGGGGTCATTTTATTTCTCAGATAAACAATGGATTTTTAACAGTCCCTTATAAATTGACTATAAGTTGATTCCCATTATGTAGGATATAGCTCAGAAGTTAACCTATCTGATGTGGAATGACTGGCACAGCGAGGTGCGTAAAGCGGCAGCTCAGACCCTGGGGAAGAGCGGCCATGGCAAGGACATTCATGACCAACTCAGAGAGAGGTTGACCAGCAGTGACGCAAACATCAGAGTTGATGCCATTGTCAAAGTGGGCTACCTCAGTAAGAACCCCTGCTTTGAATTTTGTGGTTTATTTTAACTCATAGAAATAGACTGGAAAATATATTCGGAATTTTATTTTTGTTTTTAGATTAAAATTGATTAGAATGTATATGAAGTATCGATTTACATTGATTTTCCTGTCATTACAAACATTACAAATATTAAAAGCAATAAAAAATTTTAACTTTCTGCCTAAGAAATTAGAATTTTTAAAGTGAAAAAGGGTTTCTGATCAATAATGATGTGTATTTTTACTTGCAGAAATTATGACTTCCAAGTTGCTTCCATCATTCCTGAAGTGTTTTGATGATGACTACATTGCGGCTAAGATCGCTGCATGCCAAGCAGCCGGGATGCTTCAGATTGAGGAGCCTGATGTGATAGACAAGCTAGTCTACTTGGCTACATATGAGAGAGTCTGGAAGATAAAAGCTCATGCCATTAAAGGTAACAAATGCACAATAGTATAAAGTAAGTTTTGTGGAGTATCTTCTTGAACTGAAGTTTTTTTGTGAAAACTGTGATTTATTTTCAATTGCTTATGACTTGAATCCATACTTTTTATGCTGTAGATACCATCACAATAACAGAAAAAATATTTGCACTGAAAATTTGACAAATTTACTATCATTTTGATATCCATTTTCTAGTGTGATACATATATTTTTTTTAATTTATTAAAAATTCAGCAATGGGAAGGATTGGTAAAGAGATGGAGGAAGTAAGAGACTGTGTCATCTGGGCATTTCGTTTCGAGGATCAGGCAGGCGTGCGTGCCGAGGCATGCCACACGATTGTTGCACTGAACATGAATGATGAAGAAGTCACTCAGATACTGCAGGACAAGTTTCTTGTTGAGCCAGACCCTATGGTTAAGAAGTAAGTAAATCTGTTTTTTTTTTTTTTTTTTAGTGTTCTGTTAACACAATAGGGAGCAGCAGCAGTCAATGCTTATCTAAATGTATTTGAGATGAAGCATCACTATTTTTAGTGGTGTATCATTTTTCAGAGTCAATTTCTGTAATTTGTCAAGTTTAAATATTGAATGCCATAAAATGTTCTATGTAGAATGAGTTTTTCTACTTCTACTGCTACAGTGCTAAATTGATTACAAGTATTTTTTAAAGGGAATCCATATTATGATATATGAGACTTCATGAAATTCTGATTCCCATCAATTACATATACACATGTGGGAATTTAAAAAAAGAATATTTGTGAAAGAAAAAGCACTGCTCAGTTTTTGTGTGACAAGTTTACTTAGAGCACAAAATGATCATGATCAGCTGTGTCCCGACAAAACGAGGACACAATCTGCAGCAAATTGACCACCTGTTTTTCCAAGTATCTTACATCTTTTACATTTGCATACTTCTTTGATGTGGTCATACTAACATGCGGGCTCGCACATGTGCTACCATATGTGTATATCATTTGTCACATAGCAGAAGTTTCAAAAAGTTTTGATTTAGACATTCTCAGGTTTGATTTAACATTATGGCTTTAGTATGGTTTAAACCTTGTTTTAAAATAAGTTTTTAAATTCATTTTCTATATCTTTTTTTAACATGGAAAATCATATTTTAGCTATCTTTCTTAAAACTTGATTTTTAGTAGGTTAAAATTGATTTTAATTCATTTTTTACATCTTTTTTTAATGTGGGAAAACATATTTTAGCCAGCCATGTTTTAACTTGATTTTAGGTAGGTTGACACTGATATGAAAAAGTAGCCCTAAGTCAAAGAGTGCAGCCTGCAATTATGATGATATAAAAATATATCTTTTCCTTTGATGTGTTGTAGACAGATTGCCCAGGCGCTGGCAACATTCGGCATCAGTGCCACGGAGGAGACAGACATGGTGCTGCAGATTAAGAATGAGGTGCGCAAGCTGTGTACCAAAAGCAACATCTGTGCCCAGATCACGGTCAACGAGGCCATCGATGATAAAGAGTATAACCTGGCACGCATGTTGTACCGCCCTGGACCTGCCGAGGTGAGTTCCCCCACAACAGCCTTTGACCAGCAACCCTCCCCCCTCCCCCATCTCAACCACACAGAAAACAAACATACACCATCTCCATTTTAAAATTGGTCTTCGTGTGACATATAAATATTACTTTGACATCTAAATATTAGTGGTCAGAAGTTTTCTCGTTTCCCCACACTGATTTGCCCCCCCCCCCCATTTTACACTATATCTGGTTGATAAAAAATCATTCTTCCTTTGAAATTATAGGTCCTCCATGTATTACACCGTGACTAGTGACTCATTCTTTATTTATTAATAATGCAACAGTTAATCAGTGACTTCAAATAAGAATTTACACATTAATGGAGCATCTTAATTTTTCTTTCCTGTTACCTGAAATGAGAGCTTGGGGGCACTGTGTATGACTCACAGTCCCAGGTATTCAATTACTATTGTGTCTATTGTTATGTAGAAAAAGGGAGAGAAAAAACAAGATTGTTTGGTAGCTAACACTGAGAGTTACATATTATTGTTACTTTATGAGAATTTATTATTGTTCAGTGCGGAAATTACATGGCACCATCACGCAAGCATTCTTCCTTGTCATTCAGGCATTCTTTTGTCAATCCCCTTTTTAGAAAGGTGTGACAGTTGCTGCTATTATTGCTGTTCTCAGATCCCTAAAGGCACATCTTAACTCGCTTCCTAATACTTCGTGTATGCCAGAACTTCTTGAGGAGAGAAACTTACACGTCTTACAACATTCTCAACTTGTCCAATCTATCCACTATGTTGACATGTAGGGATAGAACTTTGCTCTTTAACCTCAGGCTGTTGTAACCATATTAGTATATCTATATATATGTCTACATCTACAGTACACACACTGCTGGTATATGTATGCATGTATGTATATGTATATATTTTGCCTTTTATTCCAATGTGAAATCAGATGGATATACTGAAATATATTTTATGAATTTCCTTGACAATATATTACATGACTGAATATCATGAGAAATACTGCACTGATCATCCTCAGTTTACCCAGAAAGACATGGAGATCTAAGTAACTGGCCAGTAATTAAGAACTCAGTCATTTGATAGGAAACATTCTACTGGTACAACATCAAAGCTAAGTGTGGGGACCATTCAAGCTTTGATTCTTATGTAGGAATTTTTTTTAAGGAAAAAAATTGATTCGGTGGGAAAAATCCCAGATAGGATACCTTTATGTACTATATGTACAGTATGCAGTGTATACTGGGAATCATGCAAAGATACCAAGCAAAGCTCTTCAAAAATTTGTGGTGCTCCCTTCCCCTGCTTTAGCCATAGTAAATCGTGGATCCATGAGTCCCTTTGACGGTCAGTGTTAGAGCTGTCCAGTGTCCAGTTAGCTGTTATAGTTAAGGCAGGTGTGACCACTACATGTATGTAATAGTATCCCTTGGTCTGCTGGTGGACTGTGGCTGCAGGTGTGGTGATTAAGTACCATGCAAATTGAATGACAGCAATAATTTTTCACTTCTATAGAAAATCTAATTGCCGTCATTTAATATCCTTCTTTTAAAAGATATTAGTTCACATGGACTGAAAACCTGGCTTTCAACATAAGAAGTGCCCTACTTTATTGATTTCACTAAAGACATGTGGAATAATCAGCTTCAGGGAAGCCACATGGAGAATTCACCTTTTGTTCTTCTCCAGATTAGTTTTATTTCCAATTCATTGAATGTAAAGTTGTTATTATTATGACTCACATTATGTATGAGTATGTGTGTACCAAGTGCTGCATGTTTGACCTGGTGGCAAGAAAGATCCTGACATTGTCTGTGTATGCTCTGCCGTGTTCACATCGGGACTTAATTAGACTCAGAAAAAAACTGATATTATCATATGACCAGATTACAAAGTGACAAAAAAAAAACTCGGGTTGACAAAAAAGACATGCTAAACAGTCTGGTCTTCTGACTATGCCACACAGTCTGAATCAGGTCCAATTTAGCTCTGATGTGAACAGGGCTCTGGTGTTTTACATATGTTCTATTCCATGACTCACCCAGACATGAAAGTACTGATGATATACTTGTCCAGTCCTGACTGTCAATATCAAATGTTAGCTTTCACATCTGATTCATTAAAACCTATTGTCTGCTACATGTTTGTGTGACCACAATAATTTTTCCCTCGAAGATGTGTTGGTCAAAACCAAATGTCGCCCAATGTTTAAGTTGTTTGTCCCCCATTTTACCTGCTTGAACAAACAAATGATGGTTATTTTTCACTTTAACAAATGTTATTGAGATTTGTTTAGCATATGAAAGAACTTTTGCTGCAGGACCTTATATTTAAGATCATTATACCATGTACCACCAAATGTATTTACTTTGAGGTCCTAGGTTTCATTTAGTGAATAGAGTTTATATATGAGACTGTAAATTTTATTTGACCATTACTGAGGTTCTTTTTGACATTATTTTCATAGCATACAAGTAGCTGATACTTTCAATTAAGAAAACCCTGTGATGGAAACAATGATAATTTTGAAACAATTTTTCTCACATTGATAAATGATTATTGATTTCCATTTTTTCCATAGTTCCAATTATTACTGGAAAATCATATGAACACAATATTTTTATTTTCTACTTCAAGGAGTTGGCTCTTGAGCAGAAGATGCGCAGTGTCACTAACACCCCAGCTCCTCCAGAGGTCAAGGTCACATCAAGGACACCTTCTCCGGTCAGCAATGTCAGGGAGCAGAACATGTTCACCCCAACTGCAGATGATGAACTTGAGAGGATACTGGAAGGGGATGAGGAGGAGGAAGAAGATGAGGATGAGGAGACTTCAACCATCAAAACTGGAACTGAGGAGCTTTCACAGTCAAGAGGCTCCAAACGTCGGAGCAAGCCAGGTTCTCTGGTTTCCCAAGCTCTCTCTAATGTCTCTGATGAGGAGACATCTGAGGAAAGTGAGGAAGATTGGGAGGGTGAAGAGGAGAAGGAAGAAGAACATGTCACCTCAAAATCACGGGCATCTGGCACATCCCGTGGCCCAAGTAGAGTAAGTAATGCCACAAAGGACACAAACCCAGCAATAGGAGACTCTGAGGAGGTGGCCAAAACACCACTTCTCAAACGCATCGAGGCAGCCATTGAAGGGCGCTCGTCATCCAGTCGCTCTAAGCGCTCAACCAGATCCAGTGTGAAATCACAGAAGAGCAGTGCCAAATCTAAATCCAGTAATAAAGACTCCATCAGAGATCAGGTGGTTGAGAAAGAACTATCCGACAGGGTGTCATACATAGAGGTGACATCAGAAATGGAGGGCATGGCCAGTGAGGAGGATGAAAGGACAGTATTAGGGAGTGATATTGTGACGGGTACCCAAAAATCTATGTCATCCACCCAAGGTGACAACAGACTGCAGGACTTTGATGATGAAACTTATAACCATGAACAGGACAGTCAAATGATTCTGGACATTCTGAGGAAAAGGTACCCAGAGTCCACCCCATCCATATCTGAGACCCCCAGTATGGTGTCTTCATATCACCGATGGGATGAGGAAGTCCCAGTAGAGAAACCAGTCAATGCCTCACCATCACTGGCTCCAACCATCCTCATCCAGGCAGCATCCTCGGAGCACCTGTATGATTTCAGTGATCAGGGAAGTGCCCATGGTCATGATGAAAATGGTCATGGGGAAAATGGTCATGAAACAAGTGGTCATGAAACTGCTGATCATGAAACAGATAAGACCACTGTTCATGAACCAAGTGAGCATGACAGCAATATCCCAACACAACAAGTAGCTAATCTGGAAGATGAAAAGTCAGAAACTACTGATAACGCCCAAAACCTGTCAGATCCCAATGTTGGAAGTGAATCACCACCAGAGAGTAATTGAAATGCCAAATAACACCAGTGATCAGTGCTGATATCACTATTTAGTTAATATATCAAGTCAGTGATGGAGATAGGACTAAGAGAAGGATGAATAGTACATCTCAGAAAATTCATAACAGTTATAGCTTACAGTCAGTATTTTATATATATATGACTAACTTGCCTGAGAATTTTATCTTCTTACATACTTGTTTATATTTATTGAACACTGCATACATAAAAGTGACAATATTTGCATTTTTATTATTACTAAAATATGAGATTTCACTTTTTTAACCTGCTGAGCAGGAAGAACACTTTCCGTTTATTTGAGGTGCCTTGCCAAGGAGGCAGGAACCTTTCCCTGGAAGATGGATTGAGTTCATCATTTCAGATGTTTGCATTTTGGATTCAGTATACTATGATATTAATCAAATGAAACGTGTTTTTGAACATATTAACATATTGTCTAAAATGGTAACTTCATTCCAAATGTGATAAATAAGTATTTTTCTAAAGTGTAATTTCGTAGAAAATTTAACATTATAATAAAATAACATCAAATATCTTCTTTGTTTTGTAGTATTTATTTATAACTTGATGATTTGAATTTTGATTTGAATTTGGCTTTATCATCATTGTTAGACAATACTAAGTACATAGACATTTTATATATTAAAAGAAAAACACTATTTGGTAGAAAAAAAGATGCTGGTGGAGTAACAAATCCCATTAGGCACCTAGATTACCTACTATCATTGTGAAAATTTGTATCTTCTTAAATTTCTTTTAATGTTGCCCTATTTGTGTATCTTACACAGGCCCATACACAGGCCTATACAAGACATGTTAAATAGAGATAAACAATTAAATGTTGTTCTACATGAGAAGTATGTAAGTGACATCTATTTAAATCTGAAAGTGTGGACTGCATTACCCTGTTCAGAGACTGTATATAAACACGCACACACACACACACAGGTGCACACACACACACACACACACACACACACACACACACACACACACACACACCACATCGCGTCCCAGTTCATTTTGACATTGTCACCAGTCCCAGTACGTGAATGTCGTATCATTTTTTTAAACTATTGCTACCTAGGGGCTGCTGCTAAGGTACATGTTGACAGGGCATTTGAAGCTAGACTAGTTGATTGATGGGGCTTGTTAGCAATGTCAATACTATAATTAGGTAGGACACACAACCTCCGTTTGTCTGCCTGGACTAAAGGGTTTTCCCCCAGTGGTGTATGTTTCCAGAGATGAAAGAAACCTAAGTGTTATGTTTTATTGCTTTGAAGGAATAAAAGGATATATGCGTGAGATAAAACTGATATTTATTGGAATGGAGGGAAGGGGAGTAGGTTGCTAAAATTTTGTCATTCATTTTTCATACAAGCAAGAGTTAAAAGAAAAATTTTATCAAAAGCTGAAGTACATATTTCCGAAGAGACATTCCTGTCTTGTAACTCATTGTATGCTCAAATTATTGAATTAAAAGAAAGCAAATTTATTCAAAAATATTTGGAGCAGTAATTCCTCAAGCTGAAAATACTGTCCATAGTTCCCTAAAAGGAGCATTAAATCATGTTGACGAAATGCATTATCAAAATACAATATTATCTACCTATATTATATTTTTAATGTGTTTTTGCCTTTTATGGGTCAGTAAGAAGGCCAAATGTATCATACAGACATTTCTTACATAAACAGACATGCGATCAGTAACAAAAATGAAATCTGGAGAACTGTCAGTCTTCATAGTCAATATATATTATTATTGGTTCGTTGATTCCGCCATTCCGATATGCTTAGGCGGTCACTGTTTGCACTGCACAATATCGTGGAAGACTGGACGTATGGAATCCCCAACAAAAACACTAAATCATCTTCGGTGGGTTCAGGTTGAATTTCAGGGGTCCCATGTTCTTTTTTTTCTCTCTGCGAACTCGATCCTTCGGACGATAGTCTTCATCTTCAGCATGTGTTCTATCACTGTCGACCCCCCTATGTTAGATTCTTGTTACAGTGACTGATGGCGAAGATATACTATTAGCACATACCCCTTCGAAATGGCAATGAGATTCAAAGTTTTTGAGATATTATGAAGATGAAATAGCGCTCACGGAATTTATTGTCGTCTTATAATATTTTTCATCGCTCTTCTGGGGGAAATGAAGCCATTTCCAGAATGTTATTTTTGGTGTACAAAAGGACGACCATTTTTGGCATCATTTAGCAAGTATATATTATTTCTTTTCGGTTTTATTCATTTTTTCTTTCTGTAAAGGGGGCCTGGGTAGGCCTACATACACAGTGTGTGTTTTGCCTAGGGTTATGTGCCAATAAATAATACCTTCACGCTGCCAGTTTCTTTCTTCCCCGTATCTGTCACTTAGACTGGGTTGAAGAAGCACCAATAAAAGCAGAAGTTGAGAATTGCAAAATACTTTTCATGTTTATCTAACCTTACGCTTATCGTAATCCGAACACTCCCTGGGCAATCAACGGCCATACAGAGGGAGAAGATTCCCCTTCAATAGGAGGTTGTGATCTTTGACTAAATCTCCCTCAGCCGTGCAAGAAATGGTCCGCGTTACACCCAGTGCTTACAATCTGATATCATTTACTCTCCGTTTGTACAGCGAGATTGAAACGTCAAGGGAATTATCTTTAGACGTCCCCCGTGCTTATCCACCGCTTGGCTAACCTTTCTTTCATCTTTCGACAGGGTGTTTGTTGATTTTTATCTGAAAATATATATGCCACAGGAATTGAATTCTTTCTTCGTGCTCAACCAATTTTTCGTCCTTCTCTTCTTTAGAAAAACCACCTCGGGGCATTCAATAAATCACCAAAAGAGGTTCATGACTATGGGTTTGTTTTGCGCAGCGTTTTAGAAGATGGAATATCTTTGCGATCTATTCCACGCAGTTGGTTTTTACCCTGCGTTAATTGCAATTATCTGTAATTCTGGTTAGGTTTCAATTTTTCCTTTGATTTAGGGGCATCTAGTTTTCTCTTTTTGTTGTCGCAATCTATCAAGCCGCATGTAGCGTTTTGTCGCTTGTAAGGAAAGCAGCGTTTTTCCCTTATCTGCTCAGCTGTCTAGTATATTGTCTCCAGTGTTATTTAGTTGTAAAAATAGAGGAAAGATATTGGGTTTAATTGTCGGCTAACCAGAAACTTCTCAGAGTTACTAATCCATAGGTTTAATTTCAAGATCATTTTTAACCATTGATGCATCTACAAAAAAGAGAAAAAATCGCGCGACTTGCTCAATCTGGTAAAAAACTGCGGACAAAGGAGCTGCGCTTGCTACCTGAACTTACAGTAAGACATCACTTAAACGCGGCAGAAAAGCTTAACCGCATGAACGAATGGTTAACCAAGGAAGAAAAAGCGGGGGTCTTAATTTTTTCAATCAGAGAAGACAAGTAGATAGACAACAGTATCGATTACTACCAGTAGCTCCTTAATTTTAGTCTGGGCAATTTGTTGAACGAGGGAAAGACTTTGACGAAATTATTTCACGTGTTTGTGCATTTTGTCCACATTCTGGCTGCTTATATACAGGTAGCATAGATGACAAGTGTGTCTTATAGTTCTCACGCGATTACATGTGAATATAATAAGAATTATATAATAAAATTTACAGAAGTTGAAGAATGAATAAGAATCAATTTTTCAATTCTGCTTATTGCTCAAGGTATGTAAAATGGAAAAATACCTTATTTTTGGCAGTTTTTCATTTAACTTCAGCAGTCTTCATTAACTTGATTTTTTTAAGAAATGTGAAACAATAACAAGTGCATGCATCTCTGATAAGTATCAATAATGTTCTATACCTAATCCAGGACATCAACAGAGGGGCTCAATAAAATGGAGTAAATAAAATATGCTTCTATCCGACTCAGGGTAGTCTTTTCCTCCTTTGGGAGTGAGTGAGTGAGGGGGAGGGCTTTGCTTAACTTTTGGAAAAAGGTACTCTGAACCGATTTATGTTAAAAATTCTCCAAAAGTGCTGAAAATAATACAACGTAATACAATAATTATTTGACACCTGTATAGCATTTGACATTCAACATAGTTCAAAACTATACTTATAGAAACGAACAGATAATAGCTCAGATTACCGCACTGATTAATATTTAGAAATATAGTCTGATGGGTTCTTTGAAGATAATATTTAAGCTTAGGATGAGTAAGCTTTAATGTTATGGACATGACGCCTTAATGACATCCTACAAAACCATAGCGTTTGCTTGTAAGTTTAAAATTACTTTAAGGGCCACATTGTAGGTACAAGTACCGGTAGACTAAACTAATGACAGGTGCACATATCAATCCATGGTCAAATTAGTAGAAATCACAAATTGAGTTGAAAGTTGTCTGAATCAAACGTATGCAAATGATGACAACGACAAACACAAGCATCTAATGGACCTCTGTCAGATGTGGCGACCAACGTATTTTCTCAATAGGTCCATTTTTATATTAAAAAACCCAAAAGAACAATTTCTACCGGCAAGGCCCTCCTCATCAATTGTCAATCTATGGCCTATTCGGTTTTACTGTTATTGTCATTGAAGAAGCTTAATGTGACAACCACCCAGCGAGAAACTACCATTTTAAAATGCCACTGTCGTCAACCGTCAACATTTCAGGTATGGCTTGGCACATCTTTTCAGAAAGATGTTGTAAGATCTCGTCACACTATAAAGGTGCGCGATAAAGCCTTGTGCGTTCTTGGTTAGTGGTTTTTCAACCGCAATGGACAGTGTTATCACTGCAGTATGTAGTTATGGAGTTGCTCGAGTGTTGGGGTTTTTCCTGAGCTTTATGTAGAAGCAAACGGGTATTTTGTCAAACAAGCGGAGAAAAGATGAGAAATGATAACACATATTTTTGACAATAATATATTTGTTTTTATCCTCCCATCTTCGGTCTCAGCATATAATATTTCCCTTGGCTTTATTGTTGCACTCAATGGAACATCCGCAGTAATGCCACAGCAAATAACACCGTATCGGAATATTCACAATGTTAATTGCGCCCTTAAGATATGACAATAAAACAAAATCTGCTGATTGTTAACTGCCAACCAAAGAGTTTGTAATGTGTACGCCAATAGCAATGCATGGTGTTAATACGAGAGAGGGCGAGGCCGCTCTAGTATGTAAATTTTTTGAGAGCATCCTCGGGCACTGGGCGGGACACTTCGAGTTTCGACAACAGTGCCAGACACTCACCTGATTGTCCGATTCAACCTTGATCCCGGCCCCGTGTTCCTTTCAAAGCAAACAGATCACTGGATAAAATATCTTACCGAACTTAATTTCGAGTATTTTTCAGTTCTTTTAACCCGAGTGATTTTATGAACTGAACCTTAAAATTAACATGTAATTCGCCCTCCACCAAACAAACGCGCTGGAGAAATAATCCAGACAGACCTCTTATTTCTAAATAAGTTGAAATGGATTGTATTGAAATGGTTGATCTAGTCTAAAGTAACCGAGGCTCCGCTCTGTACTATGGCGAGACAATAGTTTTATTACTGTGTGGAAAAACAGATGCCCCACAATCATATTGTGGCGTCCCTTTGTCGCGCACGCAAACCAGCTTCATTGTTAATTTAGCTTCTCGCTGAGGAGATACCTTCAAACCTCTACCTGCCATCTTGTCAAAGTCTGGCGTTTAGTGCAGCACGTTTTGTTTCTCACGTCTACTTCGCTGGAGGTATGAAAAACTTAAATGCACCCGAATTAATTGCAAGGTTCACTTGTTGTCGAAATGCTCCAGGTTTATAGTTACCTTAATACACGTCGTATCACCTCATCGCTTTGAAATGCAACACAGTAAAATCGTGAATCAGCATATCTAACTGAAATAATAATTTTGTTTAATCTTACTTTATTTCATTTCTTCTATGACAAGGATGCAGACATTTAGAAATCACTTTGAAGTGCACTTGTTACTCTCAGTTTAAATTCAATAGGAAATGGACACTGTTATTTTAAAGTCTTTTATTAACAATGAAACGGGACGCGGTGTCTCAGTCACGACAATGGCAAATAATTTACATTTTGAATTGCTTTTTTTATTTCAAATAATCGGTATTCTGTGTCATTCTACATTAAAGGGCTACCGTTTACTTGCATGATTTCTCCTAAGTCCGTAGAGGAAACGATTTTAATTCATTCATTTTTAAGGACGGGCACAGCACGCGATTCTGTGTCTCGTGAAACGATGTCGTGTATGTCGTTTTGGCTGCCACAGAAGCTTGGCCTTTTCACCCTTGGACATACCGAGAATTTCAAGCCAAGTCTTATGAAGATCTTGCCGAGTAACATGGTGATTATCTAAATAACATGCATCCAAACTTTGTTGCGTACAGAGCCAATAAGTATGTAAACGGAGTCATTCAGTGATCAATAAACTATATTATTATTATTATTATTATTATTATACACAATATGTAGGTGTCACGTTTGTGCTCGCTTTTTTTACATTTTGTAAATATTTCAAATGTATTATTAAGTACTTATAAGTCTTTTTTCTCGTTGTTAATACTCTTCCCGGAAAAAATCTGCGACACTTTAAAACAAAAGCTGTTGTACCCGGTATTGTGTAATTTGTGCACCTTGTATGTTCACCTGTGCAATGATACAGCAGTTCAGTAACCTGCCCCCGCAATGCAGCCTGCATATGTAAGTGTATGATAACTGTTGGCGCACTTGTACCATCACAATACTACCAAGCCTTCCAGATAGATAAAACACAGGTTGGTACAATCAAAATCTAATCACTGCGGTTTCATAACATGACTGCTCTTGGGGATATAGCCCCCCTTCTACCATATGCATATGCAAAAGAAAATTCCAAACTTACCTTTGAATAAAATGATAAGAAGTAAAATCACTCCAACCAACTTGATATTGATGTTTTTCTGTGGGTTTACTATATTCATCAATTCTCTAAATATACCAGTGTCTTCAGTGTCTTTAAATTTACCTTTTCCGTTTTTAATGAAATATCCAAATACAAAAAGTGGTCTGTGTGGTTTAGTTTCTTATATATATATAACAAGCAGTATTGACACTGACTATATGCCCCTTATACAAATGTTTAACTATCCCTTTCCTTCTGTCGTTTCCTTTTTTTCCAAAAACTTACCACTCGAAACTATTTTACGAAGACTTCAGATGTTAGTAGATTAATTTAACAAGACCAAAGATATTGTATTTGCAATTCATAAACCGCTTAGAGCGCTGTTATTTACAGTGTATTGTTTATCATCACTATGGATACATCTAGTTACAACCCACTCATTCGAGGCAAATGCATAAATATATAGACAAACAAATATGAATTGATAAGAAAAATGTATTAATAAATCATTACCACCAAGGTGTATTTGCGTGATTCTAGATCTCGACAAACACAGAATGCTGTGCGAAAATGAGTGACACGCAATGGGTTCGTTTTAGGCGAACTTGCCAAATTGAAATAATTATGCAATCACCGCAATTTGTGTTGCGACTGAATGGCAAAAAGAGGGTTTTCGTAGGTGGCAGACGGACTATATGCGTGTGTGTCACACTCATTACTTGCAATTTATTTCTCTCAGAACGTCAAGTTTGTTTAACAAGGACTCACACCTGTTTATCTCTCAAAATTTGACAAGGAACAAAATTAAAATTGAATTATATGTAGAGTGAAGACAAAAAGGCACGGCTAACAGGATGATGATTTATAGTGAGGAGAACGCACTTTTTTTGTGAGAATCATTTCACGACCAAGATACACTCGGGTCACGCGGCGAAGTTTCCGCCTAAAACCACGAGTGAAAATAAGGATCTTTCGCAGGTGTCGGAGATGAGATAAAAAACACCATATTACACGTTATCTGAAGAAACACAGGTGTGCATGCAGCGTCTTTTGTACTTTTGACGTTTTTGCATCATAAATCATGATGTCATTTTCTCCCTTATGAATTATTTTAAAAAAATATACAAGTTGAAAAATAAGGGTGTGTGAACTTTTTATAATTTTGAGTCTTTGTTGTCTTGACAGTCAGGCACGGGTATCCGTTTTGATATCCCACAGCCAGTGTGGACTGAAATTAGATAATAAAATGATAAAATTCGGTTGCCGTAGTACAATTAAAACATAAGAAATAGTGCTGGTTTTAGTCTGTAAAAAAGACAACTGATTTGTGGAAGCAAAAGACGCAGAAAATATCAAAGGCTTAGTTTACGTGAAATCAATATTTTCTTCACAGTGACTACAACCACGATCGAGAGTTTCTAATCGGTGAAGTTGTCTCACATGATATAGCGAAAACTAATCAAAAAGTGGTGGTATAATCTACAAATATCAAGTACTATATCAGAGGCGACTCGATGCGACCTTTTGAGTTAAGAACATCTAGTTATTCAATTAAAAAGATAACAATAAATAAATAAATAAATTGATAAAGATTTAAAAAATGAAATAAAAGATTGGATTCTGCCCATATCCATGTTCCCCCTTCTCTGTTTGTTTGTTTGTTTCTATTTATCACATAAAAAAAGAAAATTAGCAAACGCGCTTCACCCTAACTTTTTTAACTTCACATCTGGGAATGGGGTATGTAAGTTTTGCGGATGATACACGTATATATTTGTAGTATAAACGGAGGATATAAGGTGTAGCGGGGGAATACTATGAAACACGAATCAGTGCCTCAATTCATAAATCATATTCCTGCATTTCATAGTCAAAACAAGTTTTAAATAACCGCGCATCGATCAAGAAGATTCTCATTTATCCATCTTAGTTGACAAATCAGGCAGCAATCGAAATGGAGGACTCGACCAGGGAGCATTACTCCTTGTCTCGAATTCCTTATCATCAAACGAGAAAATTGACTTTCCAAGTCCACATTCTGGCTACTTATAAAGTTCAGTAAATTCAAATTGTTGACTGATTAATCCGATCATCTCGGCAAAATATACCATGCAAAAATAATAACATAATCTTGTCAAGTATAATAAAAAAAGATGACTATCATTACTAAAAAGGAAATTGAGTGTCCACTCATTTATTCCTTTCTCTCTTCCAGTTGAATAATCAAGTGTGTTAGCATTTATTCAAACCATAATATCAGATATGAAAGGGGGATTACTTTCAAGAAACGTGCTTATCCTTTCCTATGGTGAAGCTTTGAGTTCTCGCAGGAGACCATGAACCAAGTGACCCTAGAATAAAGTGTAGTTAGTAGTAAGGCATTCATATAGAAAGCGCACGCAGAAGCTGGAAGTAGAACTATATGGACATCCAATACCCTGCTTTTCTTTAGGCTGAAATAGCTAATGTTATTTCTGCAGAGAAAATCAAATTACTACGAAGACCATTCTATCGAGTAAAAAGATACCCACCGTCTCATCAATGGGGAATAGCTACACATTCAATTAATTAATGTAATTTCTTTATCAGTGTCACCAGAGCTTTCCTTTGCTTTGTTGCAATCGACTTTCTATTGACTTCTGCACGTCGCAGTCACAGTCAACTCTTCGTCTAATAGATTGACTTCATGTCTTTTTCTCATCGTAGTCTGTACGGTGAGGACGAAAGGTTCAGTTGAATGCAGTATCATGATAAGAAAAAATGGAGGTGCATAAACCCAATCCAAATGGATTTAAATTTTCCAAAGTAGATTTAATCTAAAAAGAAAGTGAAAGTACGGAAAATACGGCGGCAAGCAAGGCATTCTTGTCTGGTTATGCACACGCACTCAAAAATAGGGGTATTTGTTCCAGACTTGCAGAGATACATTTATAATACACAAAAGTAGTCCACAGAATCATTTTAACACGGCACCAGTAAATTACACCTGTCAGACACACGTAGAAACATATTTCGTCACTCACAATAAGTTTCAAAGAGGTAAATAAAAAAAGGTGCGTCACTTACAAAAGAATAACATTGAAATCCAAGATGCATGCTATCTCATCTGCCCTGTTTTCCACCCACTATTTCATACTACAAACTGCACCTCTTCAAATGCCTTCTTGACTCTTTTATCCTCTTTCATCCTATGCTCTTTCTATCACCTACAAGTGGATACCCTGCTGAGCTCTTCAGATGTAAGAAAAAAGGCGGAAAGAACATCTTGAACCGTGGACTTTGCATGTGATGCAGTGGATGCTCAAAGGCATACCGGACGCAGACAACATACTGCTTTCTCAGTATCATCCCGATTTTGGTCCGGTCAATGATGCTTTATGATGTTTATTTAAAATCTTCATCTGCTAAAATAGAAACGGTCGGTACATAGTCTAGTTGCGATAAAGCCCTTTACATACATTTAGAACAGTTCAATGGGTTTCATTCCCATGAACATGTATTAGCTACATGAACTACAAGGAGACAGCATGGTTCCCATAAATTTAGACCCTATTTACAGAAGAATTTATTTCTGTTTTTAAGGATTAATCCTTCAAAAGCCGGTGAAAAATAAAGTTAAAGAAACTACTTGTTGAAAAAATACTCAAAACCTCTTAGATACTCAACAGCCTGAGAAGAGAGGGAACAGGAGATGGGGGTGTCTCTATTAATACGCAAAGTGAAAAATGAACTAGTGGCAATCTTCCAAGTGGGACTATCCTGGAACACAGCCGGGAGCCTTGAATATTTTTTACTGCGTTCATATTTCTCCTTTGATGTTGTCTAAACAGATAAACACTTGCCAGCATCTCTGTCCGGTTATGTTAGCGACAAGGCTGCCAAGTCACCCATATTTCTTGGGTCGCCAGGGGTCGCCAGGGGTCGCCGATCACCTCATTGGACAATACGTGAGAGTGACACAACATGGGAGTTGACATAGGGACCTCGACTGTGTGTGTTGTCCTTTTAAATAAAACCACCAAGTGTATACTTCTGGGCCTGGAGAAATATCCGAGTTGTTTATTTTTGACATTGAATTAAACTTGTTGTGGTAAATCGTGGGAAAGATTGAAATGTATAAAAAATAGAAGTAAAAAAAGCAAGAACAAAAGGAAACAAAGTAGTCACCTTACGGGAGAGCTTTTCTCTTTGAACTTGAACACCTTACCTAGGACGTTTTTTTTATTATTGTACTTTTTTCTCGTTGCCTATGAGAGTCAGTGTTAAGAGAAATTATGAAGGGGAATAAATGAAACAATTACGGGTAGACTTTTTCACAGAGGGACTAATCACTGTCTCTTACTGTCCATGTTTAATGTTTTGAGGGATATATTAAAATGATATCATTTCAGAATTGGGTTCTTCAGTTCATTAAGAGGAGGCGGTTATCTAAAAGATCTTGTGCTTTTTCATCCATAGCTCATTCTGGCGAGAGGAAATACACAGCTCTTTTCCCATAAGGATAAAGAAATCGAATTACATCTCATTCCAATTGCTGCTGTACCGGGTTGTGTTTGGAGGTAATCTGCGTATTTTCCTCGAATCTTTGACTTTCATCTTAAACAGTTATGACAAGTTGCAGCATCAATGATAATCCATCACATCCACCGTCGGCTACTGTTTTCTGTTCCCCAAAAACACTGGCGTTATCTTCATCTTTCATGGCTACAGAATGGCAGACGATACGGGGAACTCACAACTAATGATCCATCTGTAAAAGTAGTCATATCAAAAACACAGACGGTGGAGTCTTTAGATGGCGGATGTTGATTAACCACGTGAGATCACCAATGCAGGGGCGTGGTTGTGTGTAATAGTTTGTATTCCTCAGCGAATTCTTTAAGATTCGGATGTGGTAAACGTGATATGTTATTTATGTTTTTTATTTTTAGTGTCAGGAAATAGGGGAACAGATTCGATAAAAGTCCCTCCGCCATTAAGAATTTAAAGCCCCTGTTATACTGCGTTTTCCCCATTCTCACCTCCTTCAAAGTTAGGCCTTAGAAAGTGTTTGATCGTCAACATTAAATTCACGCTTCAGTGTTAATAAACCTTAAATAATGCAGCCTGTTTCTTTAGTTACATACGTCTATTTGTGGTAGTGGAACTAAATCCACTCTCCAAGCGGTCGATAACCCGCTGTAACAAGGGTTTAAATTTGCTCAAATTAAAGGTCATTAGAAAAAATATCGGCCAAACGCAAAAATTCGCAAACTTAGCTCTCAGCTGCTGTGGTGTTTCTTAGTTAAGTTCTTTATTCGATTTTTTTTCCCAGGATCAATACTTAACTTAGTTAGACGGAACTGATGTAGTGGAAGATACAACAACTGTTGCAATTAGTATAGAGTAAGAGAGTTATTCTTCTTCTTCTGTCAAAACACCAAACTCCAAGGATTATTTGATTTTACTGAATAACAATAAATTCAAAGACGAATAGTGACACATCTTCTTAGACTTGTTCGCTTCCGACAGATTCAAGACAGAGAAGAACTGTTTTTATCGTTTGGAATACTGTTGAAACACAGCCTTGCCTGTCAGACTTTCGTTTCTGTCTACTCATTTCCGTATCTCGGTATGGTAAACATTCGCAATTATCGCCTTCCCGCCAAATACATAAAAGTGATTAAATCTTTCTGCTACAATTAAGGCGCCCGATATTTCTTTTATTAGTTAATTTTCCGTGAGAATTGAAACAAAATCCAATAATAATGATCCCGTGCAATGATTACGCCAGCGCCTACCTTCTAGTCGCCATCGGAATAAATGACTGGCGCAGCTGAAGATTACGCTCCGCAGATGCTGATATTAATCATCAATGCTAAACGGAATGCTCTACCGTTCGCAAGATGTGTTAATATCCCCTCATTACCTGCCCAATTAACATCCGATGAAGTGATTAATGTGTGTATAAACAAAGGTGTCCAGTCCGTTCATATCTCCCGCTGGTGGATGGACATCAATCATGGCGTGGTGCCGCGGTGATGAGACGGGTGTGCTTACACGTGTGAACTCTTGAGAACATTTGTGCGTTATGTAAGCATGGGTGGTTGGACGTGGAATTTATTTTTGAGGTTCGAGACAGATGTCGTGGTTTTGTTAATATTACTTGACGCTTGGATAGATCTGTCCGCCCGTCCGCTCATCTCTCTCTCTCTCTCTCTCTCTCTCATAACATAAGATGCGTTTTTTGCAATCCATCAATTCTTCGGATCTTGGAAATTAGATATTAGAGATATTCACACAAAGCACAAAGAATCCTTCACTGTTGTCACTTCATAAGTATATGCACTAAGTTAACGACAAAGAATGAAACGGTTATTATTGATTCAAATTATATCAAAACATTCCTCTGACAAGTTCAATTATCCCGAGATGTGTCTACTAATCGTGTTCAGCATGTTCTTACGTCAGACTGGTCATTAACGGCGGTCCGAATATAGAAACAGTGCAATCTATTTGCAATAATATCCATAAGGACAAAATAACGGGTTCCCAAGCATTTTGGATATAAAGAAAAGAGAGAACGACAAGCAATATAAAGCATCATTTAAGACAGACGCGTGGAGCGTGCGCCCTCCATGTCGAATTATTGAAAGCGCGTTTTAACTCGCAGGTTGCAATCTACAAGATAAATCTGAGTTCTTAGTCGCAGCCGCAGGTCTAATGTGGACGAAATCATTTACACGGAAAATGACCTGGACTCACCCGAAGGCATGTCTTCGGCTTAAACAGCGTAGAAATAATACGTTCCCACATTCCACATTACGCTATTACGCATACCATGTATCATAGAAATTGTGTAAAGAGGCCCTGGGATGTTAGCTGCAAGGTCGTTTGGACGTAAAATGATCTGAAATAGATTATATAAAGACACAACGTTCGCGTAACAGATACATTGCATGTGAATGGAATGTAGGTTGCTGTTATCACCCATTCACAATGATTGTCAGTGCACTATGTTAATACTGTGATTAATAATCTGTAGAACGCATAAGATGAAAGTCGACCAAGTAGAAATATCATAAAGTAACATAACTATAACAGTCTAAGCGTGTGTTTTCTCTGTGAAGTAATATATGCTATACCAGGAAACTTCTCTTTACGAGATATGTAGTCATTTTAAGATTTGATCATGAACAGCGCAGTTAAGAAGAAAAACCTTTTAAGAAAACTAAAATTGGACAAAAAAGGGGGGTGGGGGGGTGGATAACACAATTTGGTTTTGACGTAATGTTCAGTGTTCGCAACCCTTGAAATATTAGGACGGTACTTGCTGGGAGATAGTATATTAACTACCTTAATAAATTGGTCGACTGATTATCTTCAAAATACAAAGATTAGATATACCAGAATAATAGATGAGTGTAGTGTCAAATCTACAGGGTTCTATTAACCCCAAGCAATACCTCTTGCAGGGTTTACAAACTTGTCAGTTTGAGTAAGAGGCATGCGCGGAACGTGATAGAGACAAGCAGTGCCAAATAAGAAGTAGAGTAACAAAGTACTATTGACTTGGGGATGCGGTCTTATATCACCTGTGATAACTAATTAGCAACAATGTGGCAACGAGTCATCTCCAAAATATTGATGTAGGTTTAGCGAGACCATCTGAAAAAACAAGAAGTCTCAATTTAGAGAGCCCAAGCGCTGCCAGAAAATGTGAAAATTTCGTTTCGCTGTAATGACATTCAGCAAATTCAGTGTGTAGCGTGTCTGGATGATTCAATCATGATGTATCGCGTGATTATAGAAAAGACAACTCCAATTTCACAGGATAATGATAAAAAACAATCAAGTTAGGAAAGAGAGATAAATTCTTCATGAGAAATGCCAAGAATCTTCGGTCTTAATGCTGTTATCAATCCAGTTTGATCATATCAATCTTAATAAGAATGGGGAAAGTAAGTGGATTACGCAAAATCATCGAACATTAAAGCGGATTTTAAAAAAATCTAATCCCGGAGTTGCTCCCCTGGGAGCAGCCATCTTGTTAGCCTTCTGGCTTTAGATTACTTGGATAACTCCTTATCACCTGTCTGTTAAATTTACGTCCGTATTTACGTCCTTGAATTCTGTCTTATGTGGAAGTTGATGCCTCCCTGCAGTGTAGCGAGTCTTGTAACAAGTCAGGTCTTATTTTATCATAGAGCAAACAATGCTAGTGTTTTAGTTCGATTTTGTGATTAAGGCACGAGAGAAAAATCGAACTGTTCACTCTCTGGAATACTATAAATGCGCTCTGAGTATTTCTTTATTGTCATTTGAATAGATCTTAAAAGCAAAGACACCAATTGTTCGTTTTTAAGAATAAAACATTGTTATTGTCATGTTCGGGATTTGTTTGTACCACAGTGAAAAGGTATCACGCGATAGCATTTAAATCAACACACAACGTTTTTCTTTCGCTGATGTATGAAATAAAGATTTTGTCGACTTTGAAATAAGAAGCGTAATATCTTTTAAATGGCATCACATGTGCCGTGCGAATGGAACCGACAAAGTTATTCTTGGGTGGTATTACATCAAACTATATGTGCTTTTGTATCTATGTGTTAACTTAAGTAATTCGAAGCACAAATCGAGAACAATCTGAATATTTTTTCCCGTCCTCAGGAAAACAGACACCTGATTGTGCCGAGAAACGCTTTTTTATACTCTTTTATTATCAGCGTGTTCTCCGCTGTCCTCAAGGAAAAGCTTCACATCCCTTTTTTGTCTTAAGTCTATGATTAAGTTCAAGTGAGAAGGAAATACTTGAGATCAAATATCGAAAGTAGGATCCTGAAGTAAGTAAGTATTTGGGCAAAGAGGTAGGCCCTACGATACAGGCCGCATTAGTCACAGTGCGATTTTTTCTCACCAATGCTCTCTGAAGGAAAAAAAGGCACTCCTTGCACTGCTGACTTCGATGGGGGTCCAGAACCCTCGTTATTAACAGTCGGTAGACCTATTCTTTAATTCTCATCATATACATTAATTTGTGCCTAATATCAGGCTTTGCATTTTAGCATTCATCGGGTTTCACCAAGCGCAAAGGTAAAGTATAAGTCACCGACTTCATTAACACCACATTACGATCTCCTCACCGGAATAAACAACCTCATAATAGGGTATTTATTTATGTAATAATAATGGTGGGTATAAATTTTGTTATCATACCCCCGAAGATCGAAAGAAAATAAATTCAAGGGCACGTAAAGCTACAGGGCGTGTTAAAACGCACGGCTAATTTTAAGTGTAAGGCAACTGACTCTCGTTGCTGCGTTTTCAGGGACCTACTTACTGTAGTTATTGGTTTTGGACTCATCTTTCGCGTATGTCGAGTATTTTGCCAATTCCTGAAACAAGTTATCTGATGAAGCATGCTTTCGGAAAACTGTTAGGCTAGCACAGCCTCCTACCGGGCGTATAAAGTTAGAAGGCATAAGTGAAAATGTTGCACAAACACAGTGGGGAATGTTGTCATAATTGCAACATTTCTCGCATTTCTATCCCGAGCAGCTCTTGGCACATGCCCTGGTCTTGTAGACAGATCAAATACCATGCTTTATAGATAGACGAGGTTTTATTAGTCGGTAAAACAAAAATGTTTGTGTAAAAGAGAGAGAGAGAGAGAGAGAGAGAGAGAAAGAGAGAGAGATCGATCTGGCGATGTTTCATCGTTAGGACATTTTGATCTTTATTAATGTCACATTACTTGTAACTGGACAGAAACACAGTCAGTTATCGACTGTCAAGAGGTTTTTATAAAGCATGCCCGGCAGAAAGATAGAATATTGACGGGAAATTAACAACTAGTACTGAACTCGGCATGAGAATTGGAATGATAGATGATTACATACTAACCAAACGACGTGCTTTCCTGTACCGAGTGCTTCACGTGAATGGCAGTCCTTTCATGTGGTACTTTTCATGTGGAACACACTATATTAAAGGAAATTATTTTAATGTGCTATTTCATACCTCATGTGGGTATCTTGTGGAGAAAATAAAGCGATGTTAAAGTGGAGGAAAAACGCTGTCAGTGCGCCACCCACACTATTTCTGTCTTGTGCAACACTAGAAAAGCCTTTCACAGTGAAAGTGCGTTTCGGTCGCCTTTTAAAGGCATGAATGGTAATGAATATCTTTAAAAAGAAAAAAAAATACACCCTGAATAGTGATAGCCGGTTAATTGTTGTCAACTATGTATACAGGTGCTATGGTGGAAAGTAGTTTAACATTGTGTACACATTTACAAATACATCCACCGTGGAATAGTAGTTAAATTAAACATCCGCGACTTTCACCAGAATGCAATAGGGTCTCGCACTCGCCTTGGAAATCGACAACGGGTGTGACCACGCGCTGTTGTGCCCTGATAAAGGCACGCTGTAATTTACCCTGCAAGGTAGATCAGGTATTGTGCAGGTGTTGCGTTCTGTAATTATTTACCTTGGCAATTTAGTGGCAGCGTAATCAGTACAATGCCTTCTCCTGCCCACCATTACCGCAGGTTGTGTATTTTCCTCGCTTAAAACATCAATGGCTTTCCCCTCTGCTACTAATGTAAGATATATTGTTGTCAGTCATCACATTTTAGGGTAGGGTTTCGCATGCCAGTAAGCTATTTGCGTGGAAAAATAGAATGACCGTAAGAGATTGCGGAGTCCGTTAATGCAGCAAAAGTCATCAGGCAACGTTCGCTGTTTGACCCGCTATAGATTGCTCGGTGATTTAATCCGCTGTTAGAAACCGAGTTTGAAAATGAAATTTTCATCTGGCCAAGAAGTAATAGAAATGCAAGTGTACAGGCTCATCGTATAGAATACTGAAAGCCAGAGAATATGTTCTTGAACTTTTTACAAAAAAACAAAAATTTAAGTGTATATTTAATAATATATTTAGCAGTTATCACTAACGTCGAGATGACACAGTTTGTTTTTTGTTCCTTTACCTTAAATGAGTTTCATATATCAACAAAGACCTGCCAAATATTTCTTATAACAACAAAATTGACCAAGGAGGCCGTATCTAATTTAATAACCGAATGTTTACCTTACATTCTAATGTACTGAATTATTTCTTTAACGATTCATTCCAAAAAGATTTGGATAAAGAAATCGTATCGATTGGTCTGTGAACTCTGTAGAACTGTTATTGTATCTTTCCTTATTAATAAACGACAGCAAACAGTGAATATGAAAGGTGGGAATTAACGGTTTTTAGTCATGGGTACTTCACAAAACATCGTTCGATCAAAACACCTGGCAAGAGTAAGGTGAAAAATGGGGGTCATGTCACAGGTGAACTTTCATTCCATAGCGCGGACCTCTCCCCCACCAAGTGTGACGTCTCAAAAGTAGCGAGTCATAATTTACCTTTTTCTACGTTGAAAGAAATCGGAGCTGAACTGCCGAGTACGGGTGGGAACAGCCCTGTTGCTTGAGAGCAAAGAAAACTATACACCGGGACTAAATATCAAGATACCACTTCCTCTTTCTTTCCCAAAGAATAATGTTGATGCAATCCATGACCTTTGCACATTGCCATTTTGATAAGGAAAATGAAGGAATAAATACAATTTTAAAAGAAAGTTGTGGCATGTAAATGCGAACGTCAGGTACTCGCACAAACGCTAAGTGCACAACTATTAACATTTACGCCATTTTCAAACCAGTGCCAGAGTTTAAAAACTCCTTACTTTCGGTCGATAAACACAAAATATATATTAGGCTAGAATTTCACCCCATTGCCCATGTACCGACGGCTACTGCTGTGCTCCCTTATTTAACTGCCAAGTCGTATATACAAATCAAAGGACTATCCTGATCCAACCCCTAATGCTTGACTGTCTTTTAACAACACACCTTGTTCTGAATTTTGTTTTATGATGTCTTCGCGTTGTTTTGTCATCACTGGCGACTTTGGTGAGTGCAGTGTGCACCGTTGTGAAGAGGTCAAGGGAGTCCCGCCTGGAAAAAATATTCACACGCACACCGTATAAGATCTTCCAGTATTTTTTTTATTCTTATATTCTGATCATAACATGGCAAGAGGCGTGATGAAGAATGTACATATATACAAACGAAAAATAATAACTTTACATCGCATTAATCGATTTATCAATACAATAAGAGCAGCATAAATAAACGGACCAATTATACTGAAGCCTCGTAGGCCAGAAAGCTATCAAAGCCTCAAAGCTGTGCACTTAACATCTCTGTACAAAATACAAAAATATTCCATTAATTCCATTAATTGTATTGATCGTCACACATTATACAGATTATGATTTTTTTTCCTGAGGAGTCCAGCAGGAAAGACAGTCTATCAACAACATTAATGTGACTCACTTAAACAAATAAAATTACGATTGATAAATGCTGAATGAAGGTCTTGGACATGTACAGCGCGTTACAAAAATACAAAACATCGAGAAAGAATATTTACACACATCATTGATATTTCCAAAGTATATACATACTCTTTCCTTCATTAGTTGTTCTCAAATACAGCACGCATTGGTTTGCTGCGGCCAAGCGTTAACGTATTGCACAATTACATAAATATTTCCGTCATTATTGGGCCAGGGGTCTATTATTGTTCGATGCCAAATTGTTGGATCGAACGTAACAATTGAACTATGGGTATACATTAGTACCTATTAGCAGCTTTTTGGGCAGGTTGACTGACAGGTCAAGGAATTAGACCAATTATGTTGGGCATTTGCGATAAATATGAATGGCATAACATATATTGAACTGCAGCCATGGTCTGAATAAATATACCATGTCATATAGAGCATGTTATTCCTTTGCGATGCGGGCACATCGAGCTATATTACACTATTTTACAGGAGTGACGTGCAACTGGCACAGAAGCATTTGTGAAAGTAGAATCCTAACCTGTCATTTGTGAAAGTAGAATCCTAACCTTGGTCTTTCTAATCAATGTCCTTCGCCCCAGAGAAAGTCGACAAGAATGAATGCAAGTCTGAGTTGTCATTTCCATCCCATACACGAAGAACTCGTGGAAAATCAATGGGTCTAACAATATCCGACTCTGTGAGATCCTGCAAATCTCGTCAAGTCTTAATTGAGTTAAAAGCCTCTGTATCAATTAAATACCATGCGTGGTGGTTTGTTTGACTTTGTCTAGCAAATTTTAAGATAAGAAATTACAAGTAGCATTATACACATGTATGTAAAAATTAAGTAGAAATGCGTGTAACGTGCTTGAAAGTTGCTTCCCAAGAATGCTTTGATTAACGGACGTTGTCATGGGTACCAAAATCACCACAATCACGAAGAAGTCGAAAAGTGCTGCTCAACAAAGCTTCGCCTATTCAAAGTGGAGGAGAGATGCACTCGTATTTATATAATGAAGATAAAATGCAGTAGTTCCGGTTGTTTGGTGTGATGTCCAAATATGTAGCTTATCAACTTAAACTGTGATAGATAGTTCTATCTAGCTAACTAGGGCTGTTTTTCATTTACGTGGAAACGTAAAAACAAGCTGGATAGCCACGGGTATTTTTCTAAATAAAGGTCATCTCTCTTAAAAAATGGTGGTCTTAACATCACATGTAAATGACCGCTATAAACTAAACCCCTTTGGCCTTTAGGGCTGTAATGAAAAATTTTACGAGCATCATTTTCATTCACCCCAGTGCTACATGTTCACTCTACTTGAAAAATACACTACGCCCGGTAACTTAACACAGGTACAGGTCACCTATTTGTTAAGTACTACATTTGCTATTGCCATTTTCATAGACGCAAGCTGACTTCTCCATCAATGACTTGGTCGAGAAATAATTCAAAGCCCGCAGACGATTCCCAAAAGGCGCAATTTATCTCATGTGAGATATGGATGACTCTTATCTGTCTCTATCACAAATTCCCAGAGGGTTGTAAAAAGCCGAAAGGATCGAATTTAATGTGGGAAGCCATATGCGAAAATATATTCTGTTTTCGGATTGCATTTTTGTTGCATTTATCTAACCCCAGCATTTTGCCCTTATTATTTTTATCTCCGGTTTCTCAAAATATGGTGCTACCAATATAGGCCTATATTTGTTGATTTCCCTTGTGAAAGTGCCTATGACTCACAGTGTATTACGTGCATTTCAGACAATCACCAATAACGTGAAAGCAGACCTAAATGTTAAAGATGTGTAAAGTCGTTGAGTTGTGATTGATTGAGTATATAAGAATATGGTTCATCCACATTCAAAACAAAGAAAGTACAACCATTTTAACGGGTGACATTTACCAAGGAAGTCAGTCCTTAATGATCCAAACCACCACAGAACCAGAGTCGGAATGGCTAATAGTTCCGCTTTTCCCTTACCGGCTTTTAGGATTAGAACAAAATAAGATTGATTGTGCTAGGATACCATCAGACAAGTTTAATGGTGGATAGAAAGTATTTCTGTAATATGCTGTGTTAATTCTTCTGTCTATAATTGAATGAAACTTGAATGAGCGAGGCTGTCTCTAGCAAGTGCCGTCAAACCTAATTTCGAATAACTAAAGGCTTTTCGGAGCACAATAATGTCTACCAATTACCCAGTCTCCATGCTATCGGCTGTAATTACTACCGCTACAGGGTCTCTCGAGATTTTCCCTTTGCGCCTATATACTAAAGCAATGAGACAAAAAATAAACAACCCTGTGTTGAGACTGGCTGTTATCGATAACGTGGAAGTGATCAAAGCTGCTAAAACACACTGCTCAAGTGAAGGACAAGACTCCTATGAATTTTTTTTTCTTTATCGGTCGACATTTTCGCTATACATTGCACTTGATGTTTAGATATCTGACTGTGTCGTGGGATCGAAGAGCCTGACTTATCTCCTACCTTGTGCTATATGTCGTGCTACTGTCAGACCTGGTTACATGTATTTCTGTAGTGATTTTCCCTATTTTCCTTCACCTCAAGAAATTCGACTAGTTCTGGCATGGCGCCCATTTCTTGCCGTGTGTTGTTTTGTTTTGCTAAATAGGCCTTTTGATGCTGTGCATTGTGCTTTTTATAGTCTTCTTTGTTTTCTCTCCGTCGTCTTACTTTTTTCTTTACTTGACATATTATACAAATAAATAAGCAACACAAGAGTACTGTACATGCAAATGTTCCTGCTACGGCTGCGATTATATCGTGAAGGCGAAAATATTTCTCTTCTGATGAGTACATGTACCTCCTGTGGTTTGAAGTTGTGCCCGTTGGCCCATAGGAAATTTTGCTGTCATTTTCATCGGAATTTGGAAAATGATAAGAAGGCTGATCGCGGTCGGCTTTCGTTTCGTGTGGTATATCCACAATGGGAGTTTGTTTGGTGTTAGTGTCGCCATTATGCGAAGTCCTTCGTGTTTGTTTTTCATTACTACTAAAGTCAGGTTCTATTCCTAGCATAGGGTCGTCGATGTCCCCTTTTGATGGGCTGCTATTAGTAGTTGTGCTTATTGTCGTTGATGCTGTTGACGTTGTAGTTACTGTCTTTTCAGGTAATGTCACATTAAAAGTGAAAGTCACGTTTCCAGCCGCGTTGCTAGCAAGACACACAAACGTCTCAGCGTATTTGTCGTTCAAATTAGTCGTCGGTCTAGGTATTTGTAATACTGCTGTATTTGTTGCCATCTTCCTGTCCCCAGGCGGAAAATAAATTAACTTGTCTCCAGACGATTTTATCCAGTACAAAGTCGGTGCAGGGTCACCAGTTGCGATACATTTCAGTGTTCCCTGGTCCTCATCAAATGTTACATCGACGCTGCTAAAGACGGGAGCGTTGCACAAAAAGGCGTCAGCAGGGAGAGTGTCGAAGGTTTTGTCGCGGAGCCTTTCTGGTGACGCGCAGTGCGGGGGACGGGCCCCGCTGAAAACGTTGGGATGTGTATCGAAGAAGTCGGCGAACCACTTCATCTCACAGTTACAGTGTAGAGGGTTGTTTCCCAGCCTGAGGTGTTTCAGTTTTGAGAAATTCACCAAAAGAGCAGGGTTAAGGCTTTCGATGTGATTGCCATCCAGCCACAGGGATTCTAAGCTGTCACTTAGCGGAGAGATGACGGCTACAGAAAGTCGGGTTAGACTACATCGCTGTAGCCTCAGCCCCGTGGTCCGTAAATCTTGAAAAGCGTTGCGTGAGAGCTGAATATCCCGATTGCCATTAAGAAATAGGTGCTCTAAGTTGAGTCCCCTAAAGGCAAAATCTTGAATTATTCGGATACTATTGCGACTCAGGTCTAACCACTTTAATTTCTCTAAATCAATAAATGTATCTACTTCAATGGATTCAATACCGCAGCCGCTCAAATAGAGGTGCTCCAGGTCCACAAAAGATGAGAAATTTCTCCTTTGAATTGTCGTCACCTGAAAGTTGTTGTCATTCAGGTTGATTTGTAATGAGTTGTCCGGAATTCCCGATGGAATGTGTGCCAGGTTTTTTCTAGAGCAATATACAATCCTGCTGTCCTTATTGCAAAAGCATGGATACGGGCAGGTAAAACTCGCCTCCACTTGGAAGAAATTTAAAAAGATAAGAATCCTTAAGAGTCCGAATATTTTAATACAAAGCCGTCGATTCAGCTTCAGCATGGCCATTTTCCTCTTTTGAGCGCAGCAATCTAGTTTAAATGTTAGTCGAGAGGGCAATGAATCGAAATCAAAATACCCCTCGAGTGCTCTCTTCAGGAGTAGTTATCTTTGAGAAGAACCAGCACACTGTGCCTCTCTCACTTGAACGTTGGAGTGTAACGTCAATCCATCTCTCGGCTCTCCAACTCTGACTTTCTCTGTTTAGGGCCTTAATTTATTATCCACTGGAAGCTGCTTACCATATAGCAGATAGAGAGCCCAGCTTGGTCTTAACTTCTTTACGAAATTTCCGTTTCTGAATTGAATTCAGGTGCACAGGTGTCGCCGCTGAGGTAATAACTTTCACTCTAAGCCTACCTGTCCGCCACGGCTAACTCAATGTCCGGCGTCTAATCACGGCATACAGTGGGCAGGGGTGTTTACCTTCTTAATAGAGTATATTCCTTTTTGTCTCCAAAGTCGCTAGACACACTAGGAAATCTGGAAGAGTAATACAAAAGGGACATTTGACTAACTGATCCTGATTACATTCATAAGTCAACCTGCGACTTCTGGCAACTGAGTACACCTATCAATAATGGATTGGCTATTTGCCATCCAATTTTCACAGAATCTTGTGAACACATGTGCAAACTGTGCAGTTTTAGTAACACACAAAACATGTTTTCTTTTACATTTATGGACAGCAAATATTCAACACCCCGATAATAAACCCGTACGTACGATTAGTCAAAAATTAATTGTATGGCCTTAAGCACCTTTAAAAGCGTGTTATGTATTAATTTCAACGCAGATAAACCCTATATAAACTGGGCGATGATCTAAGTAACATGGAACGAAAATAACATTATCTATCACCTATTGAACTCCTATATATACCAACCATCGACGAACACAGGGACTTCCTTTCAGCACGCGATACCGGCCCGGGATATCCGGAACGATTTAAGGCGCATGCAGTCTCAACCCTAAGCCGTCCCCGAGGTAATATGTGCATGTTGTACAGGCTCCTTCATTTATCAACAAAATAGAGACGTCGAGAGGTGTAATTAGTAAGCAAGCCGTGGGTCTCACCTGCGTTCAAGTTGAGTTCAGACCCAGCCGACGCTATTAGTTACACTAATACAAATAAAACGAAGCCAATCTAATCTACAGTAGCAAATGAGGTCTAGATGAAGCAGGGCTCCTTGGAGGAATGTTGAATAGGTTTGTGGATACAAAGGTTGTTGTCGACGGAGAGCCTTTCCTCCTACAGAACTTTACACTGTGATCAGACCGTCTGGGGTAAACATCAAAGGTGGTGGCCAAAAACAACCACGATCATTAATTGCTGTTGGTTCGTCGACCCTTAATTGGTTCATATCTCACCATCTAAACCTCACCTGTGTTAAACGCAGGCAACATCAAGCGTTTCTTTTCTATGCCTGTAGCTTTTACATCTCAGTGCAATGAGTTAAAATTGCACTATCGCCACGATCGATCAGTGTCCTTTGGACAGGAATGGCTTCATTGAAAGATTCTCCGTTTTATAGCCCCGAATCTGTCACGTCGCCCCCTTACCTGGCGTCAGCACAGTCGCAAACAACAACAACGTGAGATAAACACCTACCATAAATATGTCATCTTATTTTTCAAGTCAATAAATTCAAAGGTCCCTTGGAGTTGATTCTTTAGGAGTCTTTTGTCTCTTTAGAAGTTGCTGTCTTTGGTTCTTTGCCACACAGTTTCATCTCCAGTCCTCAAATTACCACGCCATCTTCTTTGCGTATGTACTAGGTGCATGCTCGGTACTTTATGCTAAACATTATTTCTATGCTTCCGTATCGCTAGCAGCAGATTGTCTATTTCTGCCACACAACACACCGGAGAAGCACCACTATAACATCACGGTATGTCAATTTCAGGCTGTGGCCCCGCCAGCCAATCAGCAAGCGCAGCTGCCAGAATAGTGTCCAATCCGATCGATTATTGGTTGAGAGCGTCAGGAAGCATCCTCGATTGAGATCAAATCCAATTTATGAAGACTTGAAAAAAGTACGCTCTATAGATGTAGGAAAAAATAACAGTCCCGCCACCTTTTGACTTTCGTGTGTGTTTACGTTGGTGACATGACACTGCTACAATGGACCCAGCACGCCGTATGGTTATTCAGCCCCAATATACGTCCTCATTCACGTTCCATCCCGATGAACAGGTTTTCTGAATAAGCCACTTTCCATGCTCTAGGGGGTGGGGCCTGCTTCTTCTCTCTATATTTGAAGCGCGTATGTACTACATTGTGTTGCCACTTTAAAAGGTAAAACGCAGATGTACTCACAAAGCAAGCGCGCGGCGAGTTTTGTGAGACAGTTGATATGTGTGAACGGGAAAATAATGATGCTTATTTATTTTACTTGAATGTTTGTTGTAACTGAACGCTTTGCAGTAAACAGGAGTTTATTCAACACGCCGAAGTGGCCCGGTCTTGCCGCTAGTGTTGTGATACATCATTAATCAACCCGGCCTGTCTAAGTTTCCTTTTATTAGAAACCTGTCATTTGATTAAGTTGAAAGCTTTTTAGGAACGTAAAAAGTGGATCAAAGCGTAATGAAATGCCTAGTTACCCAAACATGTCAGTTATTACTTGATATATTTCTTTTCTACCACTCTTTTAGACTGGAAAGACCTTTTCGACAATAAAGGACTCAAGGTGTAAACCTGAAACGCTCAACACCTCCCAAGTCTATTAATTTCCTTCTAAATTTCTATAAAATGAGCTGTATATTCGATATCTGTTGAAATGCACATCGATCTTCAGTAGTACTATAATAGCATGCAGCATGTTTAACTTAAAGTCAACAATAATCCTGTATCTAAAATGAGATTTAGTGTATTTAGATTTATGCATTACCAATGAAGCATTCTTAACCTTTTTACAACCTCCTTTCTTTCTCTTAAATGACTAATGCTCATATCTAATAAATCAAGATATATATTGTGATGCTTACCACATGCACACGTACAGTTTACAACGTAACGCGCATTCCAGGGGGATGCTTATAGAGCAGACATTTAATTCTAACTTTGATATTTGAAACAATGCCTTTTCAATATCCATAAATTTACCATGGATAAAAATACCCTGTTTGTTTAAAACAAGCTAGTTTAAAAATAACATACATCATGTCTTCCCAACACCGCCGCCTCCCCCTCCAAAAAAGTACAAAGAGTCCTGGTCTGTTCAGACGGACCTTAATTTAATTAAAACTTGCACTTTGAATTTTTCAAATCAGTGGTATTAGCTTAACCAGGATGACATTGCCTGTGTGCGCCTGCATCCCGCTGGGATGAAGATCAAGCAGGTATCACGGTCAGTTTTTATTTGAAATTAAACACACATCATCGTATTTTATATCCAGAATTTTCATATGTGGCAGGTTCCAAACAAAACCGGACATCATTCATGGCGTGTCCATCCACTTGACCTTCTTTATTAAGTTTCACCTGTGGCTTGTAATTGAAAGGTGACTGAAAAGACCATTGAAAAATATTTTCATACCTATTGCCGGAAAACTCGACGTCAATATGATTAATGACAAAGTTGAGAAATAAATTTCAGTTTGGAAAATTGCATTTTTTTTTTATTATCAAGGGGTCTGGAGAAATCCCCTTGAACTCGTCACATTCTGAGTCAGGTGTCATTATTAAAAACCAACAGGAGGCGCACGAGAAGCATGCTTAATATTTTGCAGCGTTTTATCGACATTTACGACTCGACTTTTCTAATCTTATCAGTGCTCGTGCGGGGGAATAATTCTCGTGAAAAAAAGTGATTACCATTACGCAATTGCAAAGGGCACGTAGTTCTGGTCGAAATATTGGCAATCATTAATTTCCTTCTAGGATTTGCATAAGAAACTTAAACAGAAGCATGCCGTTGTTGACTCATTCAACAGCCACATTGATGTGTACTAATTACAAGGACAGCTTAACAAGTGATTATAACGTAAAAATTGAGTTCATAGTGTAAGATTGCCGGTTTTTATACGAACGCGAAATCACGATTTGTTGATTAAACAGCATCATACGCATTAAGAGGTCTATTATGAAGCTTTTGTGGGTTTTATAGATGATAATACACAATGCATTGTGATATCAGCAACAACTCTCTGAACTCCTTTCCTCCTCTCATCGACAACCTGGCATATAAAAAAAAAACTGTACCATGCACTGTCAGCATAATCAAATATTAGATATTATATTAGATAATTTTATCCATTATTCTATCCTTTATTTATTCATATTTTTGAGGTGTGCATAATAGAGTAGTGATAGAAGTAGCTTAGACAGCGAACAGTGTTATTTGTAACACTTAAAGCCAAATAAAATTATTATTATTATTATATCTATATTAGCTAAAAACCCAAAATATGAGTCACACTTAAACAGTGGGGACCAGTTTAAAACTGTCCTCCAGTTTGACCCCCATATGCCGTCGATTTAAAGTGTACCGTGTGGCCACTGTTTAGTGTTAACACCAGAGGAATGACCGGATTTTACACCTGTATTCCTGTTCTCTAAGACAACAAAATAATCTTAATTGGAATTATAACAACTGCATAACCCCTCCCCCTTAATCTGCCCAATCTAACGCAACCAGTTTACCAGGTGCGTAATACAGACGAGGTGATGACCACTGCACTATTATTACCCAACCTTAGGACCCTTCAAGAGTCGGGGAGAAAAGATTTGTAATAACAGTGAAAATAGTGGCAATTACCCGTAAGTGCTGAAAACGCTGGAAGAATTCCACGCCCTTCATTACCTGGGGTTATCGCACAGTGGCCTAACTGAGACATAGAGTGAAAAGCAGGCAGGAGACAAATGCCTGTCATCTGTCAAGACCAAGCATCTGCTTTAATCTAATATTGACGCAGCCCAGGGGGGTGTATTTTAAATGGGTTTTACATTATATTGTCACCACTAAGTAAATTATTGCATGATATTCATGGGCGCTAAGGGTTCGGGGTTTTTTGTTTGGGTTAGTATTGTGAGATATAATGAAATAATGGGAGGACTAATGACCACCAAGCAATAACATGCATGTTAATAATCACATTAACCGCAGCTGAAGCGAGAATGAGAATGCATATTATAACCTAAGATCTAATATATCCGTTTATTAGATCTTAGTTATAACATAGCACGTTCCGATCACAATGCATCCATATGTGCACTATCCTGATCGAAACACCACTAACATATGACCCTTCTGGGGTTATTGTAATCTTGTCACGGGGAGAAAAGAAGGATTGTCCTACCTCACAATGCCTCCTTAGACCGCCGAGTTCAACGTGAAAAAGAAAACACACACAGAGATTAGGGTAGCTCTCAACTTTAATGCGATTTGGTAGCATACAATGGAGGGGGAGTAGCAGACCATCCCGTGTACACGCCCTATTTCAACTAAGAATAATTCAGTAAATTCCAAATTCCATTCCGTATTTCTAAATTTATTGCCATCCTCACATTAATTGAGTTACATGAGTTTCGGGGGAAAAACAAGTTTCCACTAGTTGATTTGCATGGATTATTATTATTTTTTTATTGGACTATTAACTGCAACAGAAATAAAACTAAGTGGGTCATAGTAATTTTCATTCTATTGGTCCTGTTCAGGAGAATCTGACACGAAAATGACGAACAGTAATGAGGAAATATGACGAAAATTATTGGCATTAATGCATTAAAAAGGGGCCAAAGTGCCTGTCCCGCAGATAAATCATATTTTGGCATGGGAATATTTACCTGTCGCGATCACCAAGAGTAAGCATAATAAAGGCAGAACTGGCGAATTACAGTTTTTCAACACAAACGTCATTTCACATTAAACGTCAACCCTTGATGTTTAAATTAGAACCTAAATTTAGGCAAGGGTGCAATTTACAGACCATACTTTATACCAAATTATGTTTGATGGGTCCTAGTTTATAGTTAATGTGTATACAGTGTTCTGGGTCCTTGGTTTTTACGAAACAACATAATTGCTCAAATCAGCTTGAGAAAAATATATTGTCTACGACATATAAAAAGATGAAGCTAGGTTATACTCAGTACATCCAGTTAAATCAAAAATAAAACCTCTTCTGATTTCACAGACGCACACACATAGGCTACTATACATGTACCTGTAAAACAATGTACATGTACATAATCTGACCACTGAAACAAAAGAACTGTCGTTTTTCATTTTGCTGTAAATGCATATGAACCATATACGTTTTATTTCAGTGTATATTTATATATCCCAAATAGTTGTAAAAGTTGCATTTATATATAACCTACCTTATTATCATTCTCTTCTCGTGCAACAATTCCTTGATTTGCACCGAGCTTTCTGGTCATTTATTGATTTCTCTTCATTGGAGACGAACTAACGAATGAATATTTGATTGCATTTATATATTTAACCTATTAACAGACGCAGGGCCGCAAGAGGTGAGAAATGTTCATGAATATTTCTTTCAAGTAATAAAAAACACAATCGAGGGAGCACCTTAAGATAACAGGAAAAAACGCAATCATCAGTGGTCACAACTAACACAGCCCCCCCCCCCCGCTAGCCCCTTGTTGCTTTCTATGTAAAATGTACATATATTACCTTTGCTTTTCACCGCAGCGATGATTTATATATAGCTTGCGCACAGATGTGAGCATTCTAAAGATAACTGACACAGTAGCTCTACCTTTGGCCACAGCCTAAACGAAGCGTACTACAATAACAGATTCGTGTATATGAAGGATCAATAACCATGCCTGGTCGTAACGCCATTTTGTAACGGGTGAAAGAAGAACTACTTCGAAGCCACTGGGGTCTCAATGTGTTGAAGGTACTTTTAGGGATGACCCACGAGAAGATGCCGTATGATTACCGTGACCAGGACCACGTATACGCACCGGTTGTGACCAGTCAACCCTTCTATCAGATTGACGGACCGCCCGTCGTGGTTCGAGGAGAGAAAGCGCCAGAGAATGGATTATGCTTGGCACTGTGCGTTTGCTGTTGTTTCAACTGTCCATTTGGAGTTGTTGCACTATGTCTTTCATGTAAGTTTGGACTCGGTTACACATCTGTCTAGCCATGAGGGTTATTTTTTGCAATTCTCTGAAACGTACTAGTTTAGGGTCCTACTTCTAGCGTGATCTTCTTTAAGGCCAGCCCTCTAAATTTTGTGATCTATTGTCCCAAACCGCATAACATTATATTAATATTTTAACAGATCACGTACACGTATTGTATTCTAAAACAAGCCAGGATTTTTTTTTTTGGTTTGAGATGATTTTGAAAGGTTCACGTTGTTTTACATTTTTGGGTGGTAGGGGGAGCTTATTTGAACACAAAAGCTAGATTATGTATGCGTACAATTTCTGTATTCACGCACGTACAATTCCTGAGCAAAAATCGAATGTTTTCCCAGTTTTGAGGTTGACATGGAAAACCTGGCCATTCTGCTATCGATTTTTCCGACAGCCTGATGAAGATGGTAATTACCTATTCAGTGCAACCCATTGTAGATGATATCTGGTTTTCAGAGCTGTACAATTGATCAGAATATTACTGAAAATGTGACCTTGCAGTGGCACACATCTCTTTGTCCAGTATCGAAATACCACGATGAAAGCGGTTCAAAAGCTGGGGTTCATTGTCAGAATCAATTTGATTTTGAACAAAACACAGCGCATCTTTGTCTTTTACATGCACATTAAATACATCTATATGACTATACAGAAAACAAGTGCGTGACGTCATGTCACTCCACGGGATACAAGGGAAGTCGGTATTGATAAAAATAAGCATTATATACGCCTTTCGCTTCTGCTGTTATCGAAATAGCCATCCTACACTTTAAATCTAATTTTTGTCTCTGATACACTATGTGATATGTCTATTTTTCTGTGTATTTTTTACCTACAGATTTGTCTAGTATGGAATTCAAACTTGGCAGCGTGGACAAGGCCAAGATGTACGGCAAGATGTCTTTGGCCATGAGCATTACTGGGATTATAGTGTTGGCTGTCACAGCCATCCTCGTGTCGTCAGTGTGGGGGTTTTGTTCCTGGATTGTGGAGATGAGATGCCCGGGACTGATTAGATTTGCGTATGTTCAAAATGAGACTGTTGACAGCTGCCCTGCGCTGTATTCATTCGCAAATCAACACTGCTATCGGTACCACTGAGCGTCCCCCCATAGTTAAGACATTGCTAGTCCCAAACGTTATGTGCGAAAAGGACTTAATACAGGTGCTTATAATTATTTCAGAAAGTCAAGCGAAGAAATGAAAAGCGGACTAATGTTTAACATCTGAAAATGAAACTAACCGAAAACAAAACTTCATAATTATCTTTGTCAATTTATACATACACTTAAAGTTCTCATAACCATGGGAATTGGAAAGTCAGTTTGAGAACCGTTTACTGATTCCTTGGAATCATTGTATGATTTTTGTGCCTTTTTTTCCGGCGTCAAAAATGCTAAATTATGAGGTTCATTGACATTGTAAAAAAAAGGAAAAGCCGGAAAAAGAGCAGAGTGCCCGATGGAAAAGTCTTCGACACATCATATGATGGGTCCAATGAGCAATGTTTCATCACCATAATGAAATAGACGTTAAAATATCAAATCCAATTTCAATTCTTTTGAAAAATTTTCGGAATGTGTCTTATATTTTTATTTTAGAATTCAGTCACATTTATTTATACATCAGTAAAGTCATTAGTTATTATTTTAGACAAATGTAAAAGTGTAATTATATGATTTTAATCCCGTATTAGATGACATATGCTTCGGTCGCTTTACCTGTTTACAGATGTAAGGCAATTGTAAATAACAGATGTGTAGGCCTATACGTTATTAAAAACCTATCCGACTAAGTTGTTAAATGTTATATACTTTTACTCACGGCATGTAAATAAAATAAGTTGCACTTAAAAATTGTACATATGGCAGTATTACATGTGCGTCTCTTAAGTGAAAAACGTGAGTTGTGTAATAGTTCGTAGATGGAAAAAAATACACAAAGAGTCATTTCACTCATCAATATTAGATATATCATCAATATGTGATATAACGTGTCTTCATTAACGATTGTGTTAATCTGCGCGTACAGGATTCAAACGGTTTTCACACCTTCATGTAGGCTGAGCAATATGCACCGTCTTAATTCAGACACACGTTAAGAATAGGAATCAATATAGGATATGGAAGTCCATAAGTTGGACCTAAGGTGGACCTGCTATAAAGAAATTAACCGGACAATGACCCTATTGATCGACGGACAACAGGCGCGCATCCGAGATGCACAGCAACACCGAGAATATTGTCTGTATACACAAGACCGGCGAGAAACTTAACGGCATTTTGTGAACGTAATTTAGAAAAAAAAAAAAAAAACAAGTAACACTTTTGTACTCTTAGTTATTATTATTTCAAAAGCAATGATAAATAGATGAAACATACATCTATACTTCTTTGCTGTACAACTCCATAGAAATGGTAAAGAGAATGAAATCATTTCAGTAAACGTGTAGATATAGGGTTCATTTGAATTCTCTTTTACCTTACTAGATAATTCATTTGGTCCTTTTGAAAATGCCCCAAAGTCATATTCTTATGTCCATTTTTCTCCAAAGACTCTTATCTATCCTTACGACGATAAAATTGCTCAAATAAATATTATGTTAGTCCAAAAGAATCATGGTTCATAATTAGTTTAAAGCTAAACCATGTTATTATAAATGAAACAAAACATCGAATCCAAAAACAGGGACGGTTCGAGCAATGATACGCGTCTAGGAGAGAATTGCTTTTTCCCCGAGGGAAATGAGATCTGGCGCGAAAACCCATTATAGAATACCATTAAAGTGACTGATATACAGTTTTTGTCAAATAAAAATGGATTCAAAGTCTTCTAATTCGACTCACACATTTCAATTGACGATCTAGAGGTAATATAGCTATAGAATATCAGCAGAAACGGTTAAGATACTCGTGCAGATCCATCAAATATGCATGATCGCTTGCACCATTAAAAATATTAAAATGTGTGTTGTAAAGTTTTATTTTGCAGAATTAAAAAATCTATTTCAGTGTTATGGCGATCAGCCTTAGAAGCGTGATCATGTACACACACATTGTACGCTTGGTGTTTGATCGATTGCTTATCGATCCCATGGGGCTAATCAATCAAATGATGCGATAAGCAAGTATAGTAGTTAGTTACTAAGGCCAGCCAAAGCGTCTTGGGACACAACAGGTTCGAGTATCGGTGAGTCAAACGGCTAAATTATCTAACCTTAAAGTCGTAAAAAGTTATATTATCCTCTCAGATAAGCCTCTTCTGAAACAAAGTCAATAATATTCAAACTTTGGTGAAGCAATTGTGACCATTTTATTGGATGTAAGTATCAGAGACTTTGATATACCTACAAATAATGATTCGGGCGTTGTTAGTGTGTACCGTAGTTGCTACCTCGGAACGGTTTGGTGCAACTCCTAGTAACTTAGCTTGAAAACATTTTGGTGTCTCGCTCAAAGTAAGATTGTAAAGTAAATCAAGTTTGCAGAACTCAAGGTAAGGTGTCAAAAGGTAGACCTTAAGTCAGAGCAAATTTAGTATATCTTTATCTATTGAAATCGTTATAAGATGAGGATCTGTTTATACGAGCTGTGAACATTCATTGCTGCTGGTGTAGACTGTAGCCAGTAAGGATGCTATGAGTTTGTAATGAATATAGTCAAATGTAGCCTAAACAGAACAAAATATGCAATTGTAAAAAGATGTTGAGGAACTTAAGTCTGCTACTTAATTGCCATGATTGGTTGAAATATCTTCATTCTCCTCAACACCGTTTCACCCTCAGTAGCTCCCTGCGCCAGAGGTCACACACTCTGCACCACATTTGTTCCTGGCCCTGGTAAAATGCTGTAGTTTACATCTGCTAGTCGACACTAGATTAATCCAAGCATCATACTGGAAATGTCAGAAAATAAAAAAATTAATAAATAAACTTAAAGTTTTTACAGCAAAACTATTGAATTTTCTAACTTATATCTCAATGCCTATTTGGTTTTCTAAGTTTTATTCCTACTCCTAGCTCACTCCTAGGCTATTCCTAGGCTGACCTACACCTTAGCCTGATCTAACTTACACACGTAACCTACTCCAGGCGTCTTCGTGTCTGTCGGCGTAGAAGAAGGCTTCGTAACCAAATAGGTGCGCTACCCATTGCGCCACCGACGAGGACACGATGACAGATGCATTTCTTGGCGTATTTACCTGTACTCTTTACCTTGAAATTAAAACACTCGTTAAAAAAAGGAATCTACGTGTCCAACGTAGAAATTGAACCGGACTGTCTAAGTTTGGGAACCCGACGTCCTTACCAATGCGCCATCACCGATGTCATGCGAAGCCGACCACCCCCCCCCCCCCCCCCCCCCCCCCGTGGAATTCGGGGGCCGCTTAAGGGCCCCGAAAAGAATTGGTATTTTAGAGGGCGAACGGTGGTTTAGAACTATGATTCATCTAGTCAAAATTATAATTTCAAGCGGGGACCATTTGTGTGATTTTTCTCAGAAATCGAAGGGGGGGGGGGGGGGGTCAGGACCCCCGCAACCCCCCCCCCCTCTAAATCCGTTTTTTACCTGTGAGGCATATGACGTTTCGATCTTTCATCAAAAATTAGCGCTACATGTTTATAGTAGATCATCATGATAACTTATTTGATTTGATCCTCCATCGAAGGGCCTTGATCACTATAATCACTATCATATGGCTTTGATTGAGCTGATTGCACTTAACGTGAGTCCCCGCAAAGATGGGACGATCTAAGTAGACCGATGGTGTCTATGGGAATATGGGTCTTAAATTGGTAGGTGTAATTTTTGCATATTTCCACTGCTAATAGGCCCAATAAGGCTACTAAGAAAATGTATTTCCGTCATTATGTCGCAGATTACACCAAACGTAAGAATAATCTCCTGTGAAAATGGTTGTACATATTTGGCCTAGTTCTATATACATGTAAATCCCGTTTATCTCAAATTCCAAGAAGCACAGTAGCATTTTGAGAATTTGAGAAGTACTAAACGACCTTTGAATGTGACTGCTTATTTCCACCTCTCTGGTCACTGGGAAAATTAGTTGCTGTTATTTTGTTGAAGGTGAGAACTTTTGAAATACACTAGAAGAAAAAATGATCTTCTATGAAAAATGGATATTTATCGGACTACATATGTATGTAAAGAATCTCATAGGCTAAATCTTCAATCCGAAGGCGCATAAGCTATGCTGTGAAGCACTAAAAGACCCTTCAATGACGAACGGGATTATACTAAATAAATATAGTAACAGAACTTATAGATAGGTCTAGAATATTAAAGCCCTAAAACCACACGGAATTAGTCTCCCCTGGATATACGTGTAGATAAAGAGCAATACATAATAGGATACAGTTATAGCCTAAGTATTGTGCTAGTTTAAAGCCTGCTTTGCCGTTCTCTGAAAAGTGATGAGAAAAACCACTCCTAAGGCGGAGGAGAGGGAGGGAAATTTTGCTTCGGGGAGTGGGGGTGGGGAGCAATCAATTTTGAAGTTCACGGTCGAAATCCAATGCGTTCAGCCCTGATAGAAAGCCGATTCTTTTTAAATTATGGACAAGTATGATGTTTCCATATCTATTATTCTAAAGGCTTAATTAAAGCTATAAGTGTTGTTAAAATATATTTTAGAGTACCGGGTAGGAAGAGAAAATTTTATTAAAATCTACTAGAAAATTTCTATTAGAATATCTATTCCATTACTGACGTTACATTTGAAACACAGAAACACAATTTCTTGGAAGAATCACAAGTAGGACCTACAAGTACTGGGTAGGCCTACAGCGTGAATTTCACCTTGTCTATTTATTTTAAACATTGTATCAAAACGTAATTCCTAAATCTGAATTTTTTTAATACCGAGGAAGTTTTATTCTGATAGATCTAGCATATCGAAGATATCAATAACAATTACAAAACTTCTTTTGCTTGCATTAAAAAGAAAAGTTTGTTAGAAGACTCAAACGAAACAATCGATATAGCAATGGATGAATGGATCATGCATGCTATTTTAAAGCTCTTGTTGAATAGAGTTCCCGCGTTTATAAGCGTGTTGATAAGTTCCTTAATTGGGTCTGCACCTAGAAACGCACGTTTAGAAAGATTTCAAATAATCATGTGGTGTACTGTCACCTACTGCACGGAAGACTTTCACCTACTGCACATAAGCTTAAAGGAGTGATCTGCAGTTGTGAGTGTTAAAAATAAAGTCCGGAAGTACACTCTTTTACATAGAAGATACGAAACTTCAACGTAGCAACAAACCTCTTCACTTTGCGGAATAATAATGCCTAGGATTAAATAATAGTTAGGTGGAAACACCAATAATCAATGCATACATTTATTAAATATCAAATAAAATAATGCATTTTATGCATTTGAAGTTTCTTTCGACTATTTAAGAAAGTCGAGCAGGTGCTTCAGAGGATTATTCTTTAGGGGACATGTACACCGTTGTTTTGGTGGGCTGTTATAAGGTTCATTTGACTTGGTCCATCTGATTTAGTAGACGTGCCAGGTTATCAAATAGTCAAAATGAGTGAAGCCACTTCCTATAGGTTTGAGGTCAATACAGAGAATAAGAGTTTACAGAAAGCTCTTCAGAGACAGCAGGAAAGAATCAAGGTGGGTTATGGCAAAGATAGATTTGAACGTCCACTCCGGTTGCACCGAGATACTGTACATGTAGATACTGCACCACTAATGCTATTAAGTGGCTATGTAATGTGCTAAGTGTCAGTGCCATTGTAATTAATGTTAAGCTAAGACCAAAAGATTATCCCAAAGCACTTCTTCTATTTACGCTTCTTTTTAAAATATTGACTGCTGTACCAGAGTCTGAAGTTGTAGGTTAGGTTACTAGTAGGTTAAGATGGCAATGAAGTTCAGTTCCTGCCATTAAAAGTATATTTTCCCCTTTGCCTCTTAACACTGCTGATAAACCAAGGGTTTTTGTTAATGTCTGAGAAAATCAGCCCACTTATCAATGAAATATGTGTGGTATAATCATCCCTTAAGTTACATCCTGGCATCCAGTAATCAGGGCAGTTTCGAGAATGCACCATAGCATCTTTGTTTTCACATTTTGAAAAAAATATTCGTTTTTTAAAATTTTTGAACCATGGTTTTCTTTAAGAAGCATTACATCACATTATTTCAATGGATTTCTCCTGTGGCTTGCTAAAATGTTGTTACCTCTATTGTAGAATGATGAACTAATGGCAGCACGAGAAAAGACTGTGAAATTGTAAGTATTTAAGTATTCTTTTAAATAAAATTTATCTTCTTTGTTTCTTTACTTTCCACATACACTGACAATGCATGATAATCAGTGGAGGGTCATGTTATTTATGATGGTATTCAGTCACATCAGTACATAGGAGCCATGCTGATAATTTATTTTAATCATGTACCAGTTTTTAGTAATTATGGTACATGTACCACAATGTAAAATACCATAGTAAATGTCATCAAGCAATATAAATGGCACTTGATTTAAAAAATCATATATATGTATATAATTAACAGTTTATTATTCACATAGGGAGAGTGAGGTGAACCAGAGAGCAGACTGGGATGAAGGTTTGGAAGCTGCCAGTGAAAGGAAAAGAATAAAACACAGCATAGAGAGCATGCAGGGAGAGCTCCTTCTGGCACACAAAGCTACAATAAGTGTAAGATAGCAGGAGCAAACAACTTGCTAGAATATTAGTGACAATCTTGCCACAGCTTTTTTGAAAGCTTTAATCACTTAAAAAAAAAAAAATTATATATATATATATATATATATATATATTTTTTTTTTTTCATATTTTTCATATTTTCTAAAGGCACACTGGTTACTAGTTCCTTTAACAGAAAAATGCTCATTCAGCATTTGGTAATCTGGTTATTTTGGTTTTATTTCAGGTGAGAAGAGAGGCATTAAAACAACAACTGAAAAAAGACTATGAACAATATCAACATGAACTGAATATGATGGGTAAAACATTCTATGTGCAAAGAATTTAGTGAATTCTTATGTTTGGGAAGAAACTATCAAAATTGGAAAACTTTTATCTATAATGAAAAACAAAGTATAAAAAATGTGAAAAAGAGGATAGGAGAACATCAGGCCACTCAAGGATAAAGCTGTGTGGATTTATGCAGTATTCAACTGGATTTCCTGACGATAAAATACTTTTGGAAAATCTAAGAACTATCATACTTCATTTCTGCATCAGGCTATACATTTTATGTAAATAGTTTTCTTCATTTTTCTAAATGTCATTAAATTAAAAAAATGTAATTAAATGAAACCATAGCAAGCCATTTGTTGTCAGTGGTGAATAAGTTTTAAAATAAACTGATATGCACATCACATTTTCAGTTTATTCTTAGGGGATAATCTTTACACGAATAAGTCACCCTCGGAAAATATGTTCCAATGTAGCATACTTCTATTAAAGGATGGAATTGACCCTGTCAGTAAAACTTATTATAAAATGCGTTTAAAAAGGAATAATCCAAATAAGGAATTTATTTCACTATGAAAAAGGCACTAGAGGATTAGAATGTTGCAAAAAAGCAAAGAAACTTCAATACACAGTGAGCATGCTGATTGCGTTTATTATCAAGTGGTGCCATAATGATACAATTGCTCTTTAAAAGCCTTAAGCAAATCACAAAAACTGGGAAGTAATAAAACCCTGGAAGTAATTTGGTAAGAACAAACAAACAAACAAACAAACAAACAAAAAAGGAATATATTTCAAAAGAATATTCATCAAAATGTAGGTAAACTAAGATAATGGGTAATGCTAACAATAGAGACTGGAATGTTTTTTTATTTACTAAACTACAAATTTCCTCACTTTCACTGCCACTGAGGGAAAAGGTTAACTACCTTCTTTCTATGTATATTGCGTTATACATATCAATGTCATAATGGTAAAAACTTAAGATAATTTATCTAAAAAATTTGCATTATCCTCAGTGATATTTACAAAAGTCAAAACATCTCAGCTACCTTACAATAAAATAAAAGTTTGTGCACAAATAAAATAATTAAGCAATATAAACACTTCACAAGGCTAGCATAAAAAATAATACATAGAAATGTACAAATACTTGCAGATTGTGGAAACATGATCCACTTATATTGCCATAAAAGTATAATGTTCTTCAGCTGGTAAAACAATAATTCCTACAACAGGAAAGAGAGATATTGCAAATCTGACAGATAATACATTATTTGCATTTTTCTATCATCAATTCAATCTTGCTCATAAAATCTTAATCAACTTTTTTCATCGATTAATGTCTAAATTAGTCACCATCAGTACAATGATGAAACACTACCTAAATATTACATCCAGGGGTTAAAATATCATTCATTTTTTAATAAAATAACGAATCATCAGCTAACATTTATTTCTTAAACCTAAATTTACTAAATATTTGTGCTTCATAAGTTTATCTGGGTGATCTTTGAAATATAAAGCTTCGGACAATATAGAGTTTTGGACGTGTCTCTTATCACCTTAATACAACAGTTTCTCTTCATCTATTTTGAGCAATTTTATTTAGTATCTAATTCACATGTCAACTTCAACGACCTTGGCAAAAAGCAGCAAGCAATGGCACAGCCGCCATTCAGGGTTGATTAACATAACAACATAAGAAATTAAAACAAAAAATATACCTAAATCGACAAATTTTCAACTTTCATTATGTAATTTATTCATAGAAAAAAATCACAGCAAATTCCTATCACATCTATACAGAAGGCTGTCCAAAATGAATTTAAAAAATATAATTATCAAAGGTACTTGTGAGGTTAGTGGTGAATGTCCACTTTGGCATCTTGTTCAGGAATTCTACAAGCTCTTTGGTCTCTCTGTACTTCTCATGTACATGATGGGCTGCTATGGCTATATCAATAAATCCTTTGTCAGCAGGATGGTCAGCTGTTATCTAAGGTATAGACAAAAAAACTTTAATCAGCTGAACATCAAAATATGTGGTGAAATTCACCTAAGAAATAAAAATTTTCATTATGTTAATCATTGCCGTCTTTTACGGATGCTGTGAGTGTGTGCATGTGTGTGTGTGTATGTGTGTTAGAGTATACAGTTGTGTACATGAGGAACATACTAGTAAAGAAAGTAAATTTGAGTAACCCACTGCACTTCATAATATATAACAAATATAACCTAGCACAGCAGCACAGTATATTTACCTCCAGTTCAATCCAGAACTGGTATGGCTTCTTTGGTTTAGTTCCATATGAGTAAAACACAAAGTAGTGGTCTCCCTCTGCTTCTGGAGGCATGGAGCATGGCAGTGGATTACCATCACCCATGGACCACTTGACCAGGTGGGACCATGGTTTAGGTTGGAAAAATATGGTCATATGATCTGGACCTATGACAAAATAAAACAATTGATTAACCAAAAACCGTTAGGACTATATGCCTATGTCTTTTATGTTTCACTGTACATAGACAAGCTTTATTTACAAACATTATAAACAAATGCTAATAAGGTTTTTTTTTTATTTTTTCGTTTGAAAGTATACAAGGTCCTATGAAAAATTAAAATGTATAAATGTATTGCAAGATAAAATTCTTACATCTGAAATGTACAATTCTACTGGGCTATATACTTTAAAACACGCCATCATATTTTTTCCATTAGGTGGGACAAGACAATAAAATTTAAGACATAGAATAAGGATTTGTCAATTAATCCAATCTTTTGATTTTCTTTTTAGATAGACTGTACTGATATTCAAAAGCACTTTGCACTCTCAGTACTAGAACTACTAAATTAAATATAAGAAAATTATTGATGAATTAATGTCTCAATTATACCATAACTCTTTCACACATCTCCACCTGCCAGAGACACTCATTTTTGTCTTACCTTCAATTTGAAATGTTAACATCTGCTTGGAGTCACTAAGGTCTTCTCTGGACACCAGCTTAATTTGTCCCCTGGGTGTGTCTTTTAGCTCACCAGAAGGAATGTAGTAGGTTTGCCTAATATAAACATAAAGCATTTTTGTGTAACAGCTAAAATTCTGCAAATGAAATAACGAAATTGAAACCAAACATTTTGAAATATTCATCTTCAAATTACATCTGAAAAAAAAAAAAAAATTGAAATAAATTTCGAAAGATTCCACAAACACCTCTCACAAAGGAGATGCACAACTCCTTAAAGAGAACCAGCTGGTTTAAAAAAGTGTGTCTTTTGCTAAATTTTTTCTTTTTGTTTTTTACAGAAACGACACATAAAGCTGCAAATAAATATTTCTAAATTTATCCAAAATTTGACAGCTCTTTATAAAATCTTTCAAGTAAAATCTGAAGCATGCTTACTTCATGAGTGTAAGCATGGGATAATAGTAAGGCCAACCACAGTATGGACCCTTGCACTCTGCCACAATGCCTTCTTCCAACCTGGGTATCTTGCGTTGCCATGACGACAGGGTGCCAGGTTGATCAAATGGAATGTACCATAACCCTGAGTCTTTTGTTGAAAGATTTCCTGAGACAGTGTGAAATCTACGCTCTATATGCTGAAATCAAAAATTTGAAATTTTAATAGCAATATCATTAGATGACATATCATGTAATTACATGATCAAAACAGTGTAGCATGGGTTGTTTTACTCCAAACTGTAAAAATTCAGGAGTAAAATTATTACACTAGATAAATTAATCAAAATTTTTCAATAAGCGTAACAATTGTTGTACTTTTACATGGTTCCTTCTAATAAATCTTTTCCTTATCATAATAAATTGTAGTGCTTGATTTTTGGATCATTTCATCAGTGCAGTGACAAATAATCATTACTTACGTGCAAAACACTCTTTTGTGGAGTGAGCTCTTGATATGGGAAACCAAAGGGAGTAAAAATGACAAGGAGCAAAGCTATCACAGACATGCTTGTCAGGAGGGACAATATCTTACGAACAGAATGTGTTGTGTAAACCAGTCCAAGCTATAAAATAATAATAATAATAATAAATCATTAGGCAATGCAGACAGGGTGTTGCTTTTTACAAATGAATCGAAACAGGACTGACATTTCAGTGCTGTCATATGAAGTAAGGCTTACTAGCCACAGCCCTTTGGGGTTCTTGAAACACTTCCACAAAAATGGCCCCCATTTGCTAACAGAATAAATCAGTGACAGTAGTTTAACCCCCTTTTTAGAGTTTGGGTCCTTTATAATTCCCCATGTGTAAGTGAATATACAATTACTATTTCAAATTCAGACATTCCAAATCAACGTTTTTCTTTCTACAGTCAAATGAAATAAGTTGCGTGTTGCATTCGGAAAAGACTAAATTCGCTCCATATCGAAACTGCTCAAATGACCTACCTGAAATAACATGCACACTATCACAGCAAACACACTCATCCCAGCAACTGCCACGTCTGGGTACACCTCGGTTCCTATCCGCCCCAGGACTGGCACAAACATCTCAAATAACCCATACAGCCCGTACAGTGACATTAGGTTTGGAAACAGAATAGCCACAAAGTGGAGCAGCATAAAACCAGCCAAGTTACCTTAAAAATGAATATAAAATAACAATAACAATTTTGAAATCAGAAGGGAATCCATGACTACATTAAAGTTAATGACTGTTGATGGTAGATTGTCTAAAAGGCAGATATTAATTATTTATAAATGTACCTATTCACCATTAGATATGCATGTTTTTTCCACAATACCCTGACTTGTTTAACTCTACCTTTGGCAGTAATCTTCATAAACTTGGCTAGGTAGCCCCTTATAAGAATAGGTAGCAGTGTCCATAACAGGGCAAAGTAGGCTGACCCAAGGCCATTGTAAGTTAGAATGATAAGGAACATGGTCCACACACTAAGACTGGCATCAAAGAATACATCCTCCAACTCCCACTCATCTTGTTGGTCCTTCAGAAAATAAACAGAAAATTATTCTGTAAACTACATATTCGATTTAAGGTTCAAGAAATGTTTATCATACTTCTAAAAATTAGGGTTTTTTGGATATGAAATTGTTTAGTTCCCTGTAATCTGTAGAAAAAAGTTAGTGTAAAAAGAAATATTTGCAACATAATAATACCAAAAACACATATGATAGCTATTTCAATGTAAAACAAGTTACAGTGAGCGAAAAACCTAAAAGACACTGTTACCTCAAATATCAGAGTCTTGAAGTATGCATGAAGAGCAATGGAGACAGCTACAGCAGGACAGACATATAACCCCACCACCCAGAGGTGATTTCCATACCAGGCCATGGTGCACTGAGTTGCCATTAGCAACCCAGCTACACCAATCACAGTGCATACAGCTGCAGCCCAGGACATGAGAATGCACAGCAGAGCTTTCACCAGTGTTGTTACATAAAAGAGGCCATGCAGATCTAAAAGAAAATGAATAATAACAATATTTCAGTTTTCACATTTTTGGAATTTTTCATAGTAGTTCATACATTTTCCACTAAGAATAATCTGCAGGTAGCTATCTTACGTGAAATTCAAGTTGCAATTCAGGTCCGCAGATCACTTTAATTTTTTTCATTGATAGAAATTTACAGCCAATAAATTTGCTTTATTACTTATCAATCAAATGTCTATCACAATGATAAAACAGTTTATGTTTACATATTGACAGGCAGTTTAACTGTAATCACTGCAACAGTAAAAAGAAAAGAAAAAACAATATGAAAACATACATCAAACTCCGAGAAGTGTCTTACATACAGACTTACTTTTGCTGCTTTCTGAAGCAACTTTCTTTCCAATCCTCCAAAATACTAACAAAACAGTAAACAAGTTCAGAATTTCCCCCAGCCTTTCTGGATAGGATATCATAAATGTTCCTACAACGTCAAAGAACACCATGTTTCCATGGCGATAGTCACCAGGGTGTTCAAGGTAAGGAGAGGCCAACAGAGTCTGGATGGTTTTCAAAACATTTTCTCCTAGAATAAAAAAAACAGAATTATTAAAAGAAAAAGGAATTATTATTAATTTTCCCTAGTTCAGGATAAATTTGGCCCAAAGTATTTATTTGGCTAATATCTTCATCTATTTGTTTAAAAATGAAGCTCTCGTTACCATACTCAAATTCAACTAAATTTATTTACATCACAGTTTAAAACATTAAAAAATAATAAATGAATGTAAACAAATAAAATATAATAAGATAAAGAAGTGTCCGCTTACCACCTCTCTGCATACACCCTGGAGGCACTTTGTCTGGAGTGTCATGCATTGTATGGTATACATACCCATTAGATATGTAGGCTATATCAATACCTGAAATAACATTGTAATAATGACAAATACAGAAATAATCTAATATGGATAAAAGATATGCTTTACTAGTAAAACTGATACTAATCTGATTACTTAAACTTGAAAAGACAGCATATGGAAATTTCTATTTTCAAAAAACTACTTGAATTTTTTTTTTTTTTTTTGCAAAGCAGTAGTAATGGATTGTTACCTGGTATGTGTGCATAGTCCCTGTAGATTCTGAAGTCAGTATCAGATGGGATGATGCCACTTTGAAATACCTCCTGTCCCACAACAGAGGCATATGGGTGATCAGCTGCAGAGGCATAAGCTTGGATCAACCAGGGGTGCTCTGGACCTGGAGAAGACAAATACAGTGTTTTGCGAAATAATACTTGTGGATTCTTGATTCATGGTATTTATCAGTCTACATCTTAAAATAGTTTTATGCATGCTACAAATTTGACCTTTGTGTACACATTAGTAATTGAAATCAGCATAAAACCTGCACTTATAACACAATCAAAGGACTCATTATCATAATCATTGGGGAAAAAATCCTGTAGCCTATCTTCATATGATTACCTGTCTGGAATACCAGTTCTCTTCCACCAGCCCCTGCTGCCTCCAAGTTGACAAATGCCTTGATACTACTGGCCCATGGATGCTGAGTTATAAATCCATGTGCAGCCTGAAATGGTATTCAAAAATACAATACTGAAATGGAAACTCTTAGATGAGCAACAACCACTGCATTGGAAATATCCTCAGGACTGTACATTATCTAGCACTTGGGGTTTTATTCTATCATTACAATCATAAAATTATGTACCACACTGTTAATATTGCCAATGTATGCCTCTTCTACACTGCATTCACAAAAGATGCTTAGGCACATGAAAGCATTCAGTAAACTAACTAATTTAATCAAGTTAAATTTTCTAAGCAAATCAACTATTGGATCAACCAAAAGAATGTTGAGAGACACACACCTGCAGAACATTTTCTTCAGCTCCATTGAAGTTGAAAATCAGACTGTGCGGCAGTGACTCATCCTGCTGAGTTAAGACTTGCAGGATTTCTAACATCACACAACAACTTACTGCATCATCACTGGCACCTGTATAAGAACATTTAGCTTCCAATTATGAATAAAACTGTTTTACATATTCACTAAGTCTTTTCATATACAAACTTCACATTTCAAATATTTTTACATTACCTTTTTTAATGCTATCTGACAAAGCAAGGCTTATAAGATAGATATTTTCCATACCTGATAAAAATACACACTTAACACGCTTACCCTTTTACACACACATTTTTACAGATAGATTAGTTTGAACAATATTATTTTGAAATAGGTCAAATTATGACAATAAATATCTCACCAGGAAAATCCACTGGCACATCATAAAAGTTGCATGAGCAATATTGTTATTCAAGAGTTTGTTTGGAGACAGGAAACAATTTCTATTGAATTTTTCACGAGAAGAAGTCTGTTCCTCTCTTGAGAGCATTTGCACACATATAAAAAATCTTGAATAAGAGTACATACTGACACTAGAATTTTGTGCAACAAAATGCACTGAAAGTGAAACTGAAAACTAGACAGGTTCTCAATCAAACACACATTACCTGGACTCCCAATAGCTGTATCATAATGGCAATTTACTAAAAGGCTTGTACCAGTGTCTTCATGAGGCCCCATTTTGACCAAAATATTATTTACATTTTCATATACACTTGTAAAATGGCCAAGAAATTCAAGAGTGAAAGTCCCTGAGACTGTTTGAACGTCAACATCAAATTTGTGCGCTGGTTTTGCATTGCTCTTTATCTGGTTCAGTTGTTCTGTGAGGTATTTTACGCTGTGGACTTCATTTGCTTGACTTCCCACCGATCTCTGACCAAAACTTGTAAGTTTTAAAAGATGCTCCCTAGCTCTTTCTTCGACAAATTCTCCGGGTTTGGCAGTTCTCAAGAATTTCGGTTCTGGATAACTATTGTCAGCAAGGTGTATAAAGCTAAACAGTACAAAATTCAAGGCAAATACAATAACCCAGACGTACTCCGGAAGTAAAGGCGCCCTTATAGGTCTTTCGTTTCTTTTTTCATACACCCATTCATCAACAATTTTTGGTGCTTTCTTTGAGGCGGGAACTCTTTTCCTCATGGAGGAATCCATCTTGGGCTGTAACGCACATAATGAATTGATATAATCAATAATATTGACTTTTTGATTTATCCAAACAAAACAGAAAAAAAGTGGAATTAATTTAAATAAAGTATTTAATATTTCTCCAATTCTACAAAGTACAAATTCATTATTTTTGCTAAGAAAAAGAATTCCACATTCTGCTGCGGGCTACTAAAGCTCTCGCGAGAAATAGATCGGCAACGAGAAGTCGGTAATCCAAGATGTCCCGACGAAGCAGTGGAGGAGGTGGAGATGGGGATTGGATGTGTCCTGATCCAAAGTACGTCATTATTCTTGTGTTTTATATTGTTGACCTGGAGCAAAACATTTACGTATTGCATGCTTGAGATTAATAGGATTGCAAACTTTGTATAGTTGTAATTTATTCGAACTTACCGGGGCCCCAAAACTTGGCAATGAAACAACAGAAACATTGCTACAGGTAAAACACAAGACAGACTCAGACTATAAACAAAATTGTTGCGTTTTCCAGTGCAAGCTCATTTTTTATTGTATGAGTGGGTTCTGAGAATGCCATGTTTTTGGACATTTATGGTAGAAGAAGTGTAAAAGAATTTTTTTTCAATTTAAAAGGGTTTTCAATGTTTAGCTAGTTCTAAGATTGAGGGGGTTTGTAGAACATGCACTTACTCGGTAATAAAAATGAAAATGAAGAGGCTCATTCTATAACCATTTCAGTGCAGAAAACTTTCAACATGTTCCCAGATACAAAACAATTGTCATTGAAAACATTAATGTCTGAGATCTACAATTATCTAATTGTGTGGTTTTAGGTGTGGTAATGTTAATTTTGCAAGACGATCCCAGTGCAACAGATGTGGAAAAGGTAAAGCAGATAAATCACATTGAAATTTGAATTGATGCTATTATTTTATTTGAAATATTTCAAAATATTTGCAACATAAGCAATGTCATTTTTATATATATTTCATCATGTATTTATTTGCATAATTTGCAATATTGAATAGTCAAATTCACGTGGATGTGGAAATATTCTTGTTGTTATGTACAGCTAATTTGTTTTATATAAATTCAGTGGGTTGATATAGTTTTTTTACATTTAATATTTATTTCTAGAAACCCCTCACATTTTACGTATTTGCTGTTTTGTTTTTGTGCATTGTAAAATTTTTAATATTTTTTTCATGAAAGTTTGCTGTTATTTCATTCCAGACAAACAAGAAATGACCAGCATTAAGAAGGGTGGAATAGAAATTGGAAAGAATTTAGCAGAGAAGAGCAAAGGCTTGTTTAGTGCTGATGATTGGCAGTGTAAACAGTTCGTAGCTTTTCATATTTATGATGTAATAACTTAAATTCTCCAGTTTTTTAATCATTATTGTGAATTTGAAAATAATATATAATTATACTGTTTATAATTTTTCCCATTTAGGTGAGAGTCATTAGAGTTTTCAAAATTGGAAGCATCATGTTTTTTTTTTTAATTATCTGTTAACTTAACAAATCCTGAAAGTATTTTCTGCCTTTGTTTTTTAATAGTTTTTTTGAAAATCTAAAATGCTTTGTAAATTGCCAGATGTGGAAATGTAAATTGGGCGAGGAGAAGTCACTGCAACCTGTGCAACCAACCCAAAATTGGGAAAGTGGAAGAGAGAACAGGTGAGAAATATAAAGTACTGTGTAAGGGTCACACAGACTAGCCTTTCTCTGAGGAAATTCTTATTTGCAATGTTCAGGGTTAAGTTTCAGGTTATAATTTTTTCTTAAATTTTCATTTTAAGTGTCATATTCCTTCCAAAATGTAAAGAGGGAGAAAAAGAAAAACAATGGGAATGTATCGTTGTAGGTTTTAAGCGTTTATCTGTTTTATCAATCTTAGGATTTGGAGGTGGCTACATGGAAAGAGAAGAAGTTGTGGAATACAAGGATCGCAATGACTCTGATGAAGAATATGATGAGGTAGGAACTTCTGGTATTGTCTTAGACATTTTATTTCACTTTTGCTTTTTGTTTATTGTTTTTGTTCTCATACATATTCACACATTAGTTTTTGTTCTCATACGTATTCACGCATTAAATCTGAGTATGCCTTAAACTGTGTTGGATTTTATATATACATAATGATGTCCTTGTTTAACATTACTACTTTTAGAATATAAGATAAATGTATTCATTTTTCAGTTTGGGAGAAAGAAGAAAAAATTCAGGGGCCAGCTTCCCCCTGTAATTAGTGTGGTAGAGGAAACGGCCCAAGAAGAAGACGATGATGATGATGACGATGATGATGTTGATGAATCCAAGTATCGACTAGATTCAGATGAGGTACATAGATTAACAAATATACTTTCTAATGCATAACTAAGTATATTTATGTGTTGTCCAATTTTAATACATTTTTACATATAGTAATCAGTTGGGCAGTTTTTTTATTGCTGTCCAGGATTTTCAGATGCAAAGTTCATTTTTCATTATTATCACTGATATGTTGTTGTTCTCTTCCAGGATGAAGAAGGTGGAGACCTATCTAAATACGACTTAAGTGGTGGGAGTGATGATGAGAATGATAAAAAGGACGGAAAAGAGAAGAAATCACGATCAAGGTCACATTCTTCTAGGTCAAGGTCATCAAGATCCAGCTCTTCTTCCTCATCCAGATCTAGGTCAAGGTCAAGCTCCAAATCAAAATCAAGGTCAAGATCCAGATCAAGATCCCGCAATCGCAAAAGCAGGGACAGAAAACGCAGCTATTCCCGTTCTAGGTCCAGGTATATTGGGTATATGGGTAAAGGTAGTCAAGGTCAATATCAGTTTTCTTACGATTTTCATTGTCTGTGTGCTGATTTTTGGATGGGTTTGGAGCCTGTACAAGCAAGTACATTCAGTATTTACAGGGGCTTATTGTGTTATAAATGATTTTGTATTTGTAATAGTTTGAAAAATTAATTAAGTCATAGAGTTTAATATAGTTAGATATCATATAATTTCCTGCACATAGGGGAAACAATATTTGTTCTCAGCTTGTTAGAACATGAACTTCTATACGCTAATATGTTGACACCATTCTTACTTTGAATGACTATTATCCAAGCCACTTGATTATATTTTCTCAGGTCAAGTTCACGATCGGACCGTAAATCAAAATATAGAAGACATACAAGGAGTAGGTCTCGATCTCGGTCAAGGTCTCCAAGATCCCGTTCCAGAAGCAGACATAGACACTCCAGCGGGTCAAGGTTTGATTTGTTGGGGATAGCAAAATTGGGGTCATGATGATTGGAATAACCTAGATACAGCCTACATACAGTACCTTGCTCAGTGGAAATGTTTCTCTGTCATGCATAAAGTATCATTAAAAATATTTTTTCATCTTAGCCGAGTTATAATAGTCTTTACATGACAGATAGGAAGTGAGTGTCTTATCAAAGATGTGTACTATTTCTTTTTTGTTTTTTCAGGCATTAAGCCGTGCAGGCTTCAAGATATAGAAAGTCTCAGTCAGTGTGCACCAAAGTTACCAGTTAACAGTTGTTTGCAAGGTTACTGGTATAAAGAGATTTCTGGGTTATTATCGCAGATGCCCTGGCATAATTATGCAAAGAAATATTGTGTCAGTGTTTCTTGCAGCTCTTAACATCAATCATAAGAATCCTTAGAATTTTTCTATTTTCCTCATTCTTTTTATTGACACCTAGGATCTACCAAACGTAGCTCTTAGTTGGCACGGAAATGGAAGGGGAGGGGGGAGAGTTTAAAGGAAATATAGAAAACAATATTTGTAAAATTTCTGAAGAAGTAATGTAGAAGTTGTTATCAACTTATTGATAGTTAACTGTTTGTCTTGTTTTATTTGTGTAGGTTGTAGTTATTGTACAGAGATATCAAGAATTCATTCTTGATCTCATTTTACTCATTGTCAGCTTGTGTATAAGCCAGCTCATGTATGGTTTTGTATGTAATTTTGTGGTTTGTGCATGCATTTAATGTACTTGAATGGACTTAGAAAATGATGTTGTAAGTATTCAATCCCAAAATGAATTTGTTCTAATGTTGTAAATTTTCAATCCCAAAATGAATTTCTGTAGAACAACGTTCTACTCTTTACGTAAAGTGATGTAATGTTCTTTGCTAATGGCTTGAATCGATGCACAGGTTGGATTATATCATCAAATGTCATGATTCAAATATTTATGATAGAAATTCTAAGGCTGATAAAGTTGCTTAACATCATCTGATGACTGTAAGGAGGTTTTAAAACACTGAAAACAAAGATAACAGTATATATCTTGTGGATTAAAAAAAACATTGAATTTAAGATTTTGATAACTCAAAAGTTATTCATTAAGACTTGGTGGAATTTCATTTTTAATACCACATGATATTGTCTTTGCACTTAAAAAAGTTTTGACTTGATTGCTTTTTGCAACCTCATTTTTGCATCCTTATCTAAAATCAGATTTAAGAGGTTTAACCCATAGGGAAAGTTTTATACAAATGCATAGTGCTTTCAATCTCTTTCTGTTATTTTGTCTTTAGCTCTTCCAGAAATATGTCCTCCCAAACTTAGTGACATGCCCCCCACCATGCATATGCTTTGCTACGTATTAGTAAGCCCCAATGTTGAAAATTGAATTACAAGCAGTAAATATGGTTGAGTTTCCTTTTGAATTCAGATTAAAAAAAAAAAAATTGGTAAAGTAATTGTTAAAGATAGTTGTCCATCCTAATTGAAAATACAATTGTCAACATATAGAGGCAGAATTCTAGAAGTTCATCATCTTGTGACTTTGAAATGCTCAATTTACACATTGAATATTTACACTCACCTCAAGATTAATTACCCACTTCTTGATATGTACAAAATACAATATTGCCTAGTTACAGTGGATTGTTTTTGAGAAATTGAAATTCCAAATTTAGAACATTTTTAATCTATCAAGAATATGCAAAGCAGCATTTATAACAACTATTGGCACTTGTGATAGTCTTTTGTGTTTAACATAACAGGTAAGTATGAAGACAAAATTTGGATTTCTTTCCAACAGCTTTGGGTCATATTTAGCTCCACCACTGCATCTGGAACTTGCATTTTTAAAAATCTAATTCTGTTTAAGAAAAGCTGTAGGTTGGAGAAGATAATGATGACAATGTACTAAATGGTGGGTTGCAATTTTGAGATGACCAAGGGAATGAAAAAATACAGCCACTGCACCAAATTTATATTTTAGTTAAAGAATTACTGAATTTTGGAAGTTTAGCTCTTACACATAAATTCTTGCTTGAATTGTTAAAATACATTGCATGGTAGATTTTTTTTTTTTTTTTGAAATGCTTTACCTGCAAATAAAAAATAAAACCAAATGTATTTGGGGAAAAAAGTATTGTTTTGTTTTAGTAGCAAAAGAAAAAACTGATAATATAGTAAAAATTGGTAATGATGAAAAAATAAGAAGTTTAATCATGGATCCTGCCACAGAGCACACGTTATCACCTGATGCAAAGTAATTTTGTCGACCTATTTGGGATGTAGTTTCCCTCTTAACATTTTGAATCATGTTGGCATGTTTGTAGAATCTACAGCTTGGGGACACAATTCATTTAATGTTTATTTTGAAAGAACTGGATTCTTACAATCTAAAATTTTTAGCTTTTTGAGCCGACTTGTGCTTCTGTAAAAATTTTTTTTCTAAGTAATGGAAATTTTTTTCGAGATTACAACTAAAAGCATGCATATAAAGATTAATGATGCATATGAAGTCAATTTTGTGCCACAAAAACCAAACAAATGCCAACATATATTTTCAAATAGTATAACTAAGAGAATTACCAAGAGATATTGTTTAAAATTACCCAAAAAATGGTATTTAAACGCATTTTTATGCTAGCTTTCTATGCTGTATATACATGGGGCAGAAAAGTAGGTCACATAAAAAGGTAAAATCTCTGACCAAAAATTTAAAGAATGGGATTGTCCAAATCTCTTTTATGGCTGGTCGAATGATTTATAGTTTTCCCTTGCCATATCGACTTTATTTGAGTTGTAAAGAAACTAGTAGAAGTTTATACGTGTTACTGGGAATGATCTCTCAATTGTGTTTCATTGCTTGAAATGTCATATCCCTTTAAAAATTGAGTTATTCGGACAAAACCCATTCCTACAGAGAGCAAAAATACTTTCAAAGAAAAGCATGCCAAAAAATCAACTGAGCCAATTTAAAGGCATACTTCTGTATGAAATACTCCTCTCTGATTGCATGCTTAAGAAATCAAAATGTTTTATCCCTGATCAAATATGATATTCCATTTCTAAGAAAGACCATTAAGAGTATAATTTAATGATTTCCAAATCTATGTCTTCCATGTAATCTGACCTTAGCACAACAGTGTTTGCTTTGTCATTCTCAGAACTGTTTATAATCCTATCTGCTTCATTGCCATTTCCATTCCTTTTGGTCCTTTGAAATAATGATTTACAATTTAATTTCCTACTGTCCTTTTCTTCCTCTGTGATTGGAGAGTGTCTCTTCATTAATAGCATTTTACCAGCAGAACCCAATGGTGGACTTGGATCCTTCAGGCTCTGCATCACAGGGGTCTTTTTCCCATCTGCAAAATAAAATTAACATAAAGTCTATTTTATTAAAATCGCGAAAAATACAGTACACCAAAAATGCATCACATCTAAGTTAATTCAATCTCTTTCCCATAATTATTTTTTCCTTGAAAAATTGTATTATCTTCAGATAAATATCTAAGTTGCTTACAAAATGACTTTAGTTTCATGTCCTTGGGGTTGGTCTTTCTCTTCTTGGCAGGTGGAAGTAGATTGGACTGTTTCCATGTATTGATCACGTCAGCAGCCCAACCTGTGTTTTCACAATGAAAACTTTCACTCTTTTGATGAGACCGAACCATCTGAAGCTGCTCTTTCATCATTGACAGTCCCTTTTTCTGAAAGAAAATTAATTCGTAACAATTCTGTTTTAAAGATAATCAACTGAAACTTTTGATAATTTGGGGACAACTACAAAAGTGTACTTTCAAACACAGAAATTTTGGCATAGTTTCTACCACTGCTGTCAAAAATATAGTATTAGTGCAAAGGCAACTGTGCACCATCAAATAGCAGTAATGGAGTTATTACAGACTAATTCATGTATTTTAATTACTTTCGCACCAAGAAAGTTAATTTTCACAATCAATGTCTAAATATACTCACTGTGGCAGATGTCCCAGTCAAATCCAATATCATCAGACTTTGTAGACTAACCAAATGTTTTATTGATGAATCTGTTATTAGATCATTGTCTGAAAATCAGAAAACTTACTTTGTCACTTTTGCCCAACTTAAAATTTAATAACTTTAAAGCACTTTAACTGTTACAGTAGTGGTTGTGATAAAACTTGTATTATTAACAATAGAAAAATCCATCAGCCCAGGTCTTGGGTACAAAAGAAAAGGTTACAACATAAAAGTACCTGTCAAATACAGTACTCTCAACTTCTGCAGCCCTCTTTTCCAGACACGGTGTGGGATAGTTAACTTCTGGATACCTTTATCAGACAGTGCATTTGACATCAAGTTCAGTTTCTGTAAACTAAAGACAAAATATGAAAATTCTGAAAACTGGACAAGGTAGAGTAATTAATGCACATGGTTAATGACTGCTTTAGATCAAAGGTTTTCATTTATAATCACAGCAGACACTTCCTTGTTATTTCCTCTATAATGCTCAAACACGGACTGGCAATTCATCTGATACACATTTTACCCTGAAACTTTTCCAGGTTAAAATAGTATTTTTCTTTAGTTTTAATACCCTGAAACTCAGAGGACACTCTCCTCTCTACTACATGTGCATTAAACAGCATGCCACTGCTGTCTCCAATATCAAAATTCAGAAGAATGCCAAGAGTTTAGTTTCCAATGTCTATTGTCCTCTGAAACAAAGGGTAAAACTTACTCCACTAGCTGTGCAATATGCATCAGGATGTCATGCTCGTCGCCAACCCTACACATGCTCAGATCAATTTCACAAAGAGAAGTAAATTTGCACAGATGATCAAAATATTCATCAATCACTTTGCAGCTATCTCTGAGGTTTAAGCATTCCAGTATGTTGCCCCCATAGGCATTACAAAACAAAGTCAAAGCAGTAAGGCATTCAGCATCAGCTTTTCTAAATATACCAGCTTTGGAGCTGGCCTTGAAAATCCTCCATCCAATAATGTCGGGGAATCCCCAAAGGGACTCTACTGCTGTAATATTGGTACCGACAAATTCCATACAAATGTTTAAAAGGCTGCAAGGACTGTAAACGTTAAAACCATCCTTAGTGACTGATTTCTCATAAAAAGTCTGCTTTTGCAACTCAGCAGGATATGGTTCCTCTTGAAGTCTTTTTACAGTGCCTTTTAACTCTATTCGTATATTTTCGTTCCTTGCTGATACAACATGAAGTTTGCCCTTCTCACTGACGCAAACCAAGTCTGAATTCTCCATCTCCTTTATTGCTAGTATCATAACCTTGCTTGTAAAATCGACAACAGCACATTCCTAAAACAAAGAATATGACATATAATTAGGACAATCAACAGTTCTTGCACCCAGGACTCAGAAACAACTGGATCTTTTCACTGATGGATAACTGTGAATTTTACTGATACTACATCTTTAATTATATGTAATTTCTTAACACTTGAACATTCCTCTTGAGTGGTACATGTAGCAATTAATGAGCAGGCCACTCTTCAGTTCTATTATATGCAGTATGCATGCAGCACACATGTTATACAGAAATATAATCTTCCTAAATAACATGTATAACAACACTACAGCTGGTAAAAGTTTTGAAAAATGAACCATTTGCGTTACAGCGTAAGGATAAAGAAAAATTGAAGGGGAGTACTAATACAGGGTAAATGAAAATTACAAAGCTTCACTATACTATGGTATTTTTAATCACATAGACCATGTCTCCTTACAGGGAGATCAGTGTACTGTCCAAGAAAAACATGCATGCATATGACTTTACTTATTCACTGGTAGTATAGGGAACATTTAATAAATTGATAGTTACTTACACCAAATAAATTATAATTGACTGCTAAAACAAATTAGAGGAGCATGAATTGAGTCATTAGTACGAGGAGATGGAAATGGATTGGCCATGTGATGAGAAAGGACCCTAGTTCCACTGGCCACGAAAGTACAGTAGCCATGCACTGGACACTAGAGGGACACAGAAAAACAGACAGACCTCAAAGCACAAAGGGCCGTCGAAGCAATGTTGAAACAACTAGGAGAAAGCTGGGGAATCATTCAACACCTAACTTGTGACCAAGAGCATTGGAAGATCTCTGTTTGTGCCCTAGACGGCAGCCGGCGTAAAAGGAATTGATGACAGTCGTACTTACAAACTTTGTTGATTTTTAATATTGCACAGCAGCAAATACTTGTCGCAGTGCGATTGGTCAGGCGAAGGACTTTTTTGATTGGTCATACACACGCCTCGCTTTTCCTATTTTATTTCCTTTCCAAAAAATATGTGAAATCCTTCTTTTCAGAAACTCATAAATTTCACTTGGTTACGCTGAAATAAAATGAAAGGATCACGACATGGTATGGCATTAATTATTTCCTCGAAGAAAAATCGTTTTGACAGGAAAATCTTGTACAGATAACCACTTGCGTCTAATTTAATTAGTAATAGTAATAAATGCATTTCTGATAAGGATGCTCTTTCAGTATCGAGTTACCGAGGGCGCCAGATACCGGTACAGTACATATTCTACAAGACAGACAGGACATTCCCATGTTCAACAGGCTTTAGAATTCAATATATAACAATACGCCACTTACCTGTATATATAGATGTCTTTTTTTCGTGCTCTTTGAAATTATTGGCGAACATTCACTCCTGTTCTGAAAAAGCACCCTAAGTGTTTCATTTGACTGAAGTGTGTTGGCGTTACTAGGGGGTCCCTTGGGGGAGGGGGAGTAGTTATCACAGTTCACAGCAAATAAAATATCAATTCACAAATCACTGGAAGATAAACTTTATTCACCACCAGTTATTCTTCCATGGGCCAAAAATTAAGAAAATGCATTCACGAGTCAGGGGAATGGGGTGCTTCACGAATCATTCTAAATATAATGAATGTTTCACGCAACACGGGAAATAAAAAGTCGCTTCGCGGATAACGAAAGTACCCAATGAGACCTTCCTACGAGTCTCTCTCCAGGGCCGTAGCCTCCGGGGGGGGGGGGGGGGGGGGGGGGGCAGGGGGCAGGNTTTGCCCCCTCGTGTCCGCTTACTGCCCCCCCTGGCATTTTGCTCAGGCTACGGCCCTGCTCTCTCTCTCTCTCTCCCCCCCTCTCTCTCTCTCTCTCTGTGTGTGTGTGTGTGTGTGTGTGTGGCCGATTGACAGTGAGAGATAGATATGACAGAATCGTTTATAGAAAAATACGTCGCTGAGACTGTAATTAAGCACGTCCTGATGAGTTCCACCTCCGTGTTAAAGAAAGACAAATCGTTGCACGAATGGATTTTTTGCGCAAAATACTGATCACGTTTACAACGATTTTCATCAAAGTTCCAATGGCCAACTCTACAATTTACTCTACAACTTCTCCCTGAATTTCTCACGGGATAAACAAAATTAAGTATTATTGATATCCAAATGAATCTTTGTGTTTTAGGCCTTGCTTCTATAATGAATGATTTGAAATATGGCACATTGATGTCATATAATATAAATTAATCAGGAAGATCGCCCCTATGCTCTTTTAAAGCACACTGCCTGCATTAAAAATTCATATAGCAAATAAGGGAGATGAAAATCGATGAATTTCACTCTTGACGGTGAAAATGATTTATAAGTTATAGATCACGTGTTTTTAAGGAAAATGTTGAAATGTCTATTATTATTATTATTATTATTATTATTATTATTATTATTATTATTATCAGTGGCGGATTTAGAGGGGGGTCAGGGGGGTCCTGACCCCCCCCCCCCCTTCTATTTCTAAAAAATCACACCAATGGTCTCCGCTTGAAATTATAATTTTGACTAGATGAATCATAGTTCTAAAACATACCAAGTGGCACCGTTCGCCCTCTAAAATACCAATTCTTTTCGGGGCCCTTAAGCGGCCCCCGCACGCCACGCCAAGGGGGAGGGGGGTGAGTAGGCACCAGTGTTGTGAACCCTTACCACACTTGAAAAACCTGGGTGTCTACTTTGACTCCACACTCTCCATGGATAGACATCAAATATCACTCAATGTACATTGTACTATATATTTTAATATCTCAACATCTTAACTATTTATTTATTGATTTTATTCACCTTATTCTGTTCATTTTACCCCTCTAAAGTCTACTGAAAATTTAATATGGAATTCAAACTAATCAGTTCGTGATTGATCAAGAACTGATCACGAATATATACGAATCTGTTAAGAACTTCACGAACTGATTACGATTCAACCACGAATCCTGAATTTTGTAAATTCCTGGCGATAAGTGGGATTCGTGGTCTGTGTGAAATAGGGGCATTATGGGTCATGGTAACTTAATGTTTTTGTCTCTTACATATCCCATGATTATTTTTAAAAAATGTTTTCATAAATAGAAATTGATACTGAAAAACAAGCAGAGTCAACAAAGTAATAATACATGAAGTAATTTAAAAGGCATTTAGTATATTTAGAAGGCATTCAACGATCGTCAAAAACATTTATGTAAATTGTTTTTTAAAAGGAGTCAGTTCGGGTGGTTGGCGATGCAGTTCCAAATAGTATTGTTTTCACTTACGTTCATAAAAAAAGCCCAATATAACCACTCTGCATCTCTACCATCTAAAAAGCGACCCATATTTAAGAGAATTAAAAATTTCTATAAGGAGAGATTGAGTACAGGGCAAGATACCGTTTTAAACAGAGACAGTCGTGACATCGGCGATGACACAGTGGTAAGGACGTCGGCTTATCAAACCAAACGTGTCGGATTCAATGCCCATGTTGGGCGTGTGATTTTCTTTTGTTAACGTGTGTTTTAAATATTTTAATTACAAGGTAAAGTGTACAGGTAAATAAGCCAAGAAATGCAGGTGTCATTGTGTCCTCGTCGGTGGCGAAATGGGTAGCGCACCTATATGGTTACGAAGCCTTCTTCGACGCCGACAGACACGAAGGCGCCTGGAGTAGGTTACGTGTAAGCCAGGCTAGGTGTAAGTTAGATCAGGCTAAGGTGTAGGTCAGCCTAGGAATAGCCTAACAGTTAGCTAGGAGTAGGAATAAAACTTAGAAAACCAAATAGGCATTTAGATATCAGTTATGAAATCCAATAATTGTGCTGTAAAAAAATGACTTAAATTTTTTTGACATTTCCAGTTTGGTGTTTGGATTAATTTAATGTTGTGGTGCAGTGTGTGACCTCTGACTTTGGACTTTCTTCGATAATTTTTATTAATACGAAAAGGAGTCCACATTTATCGATATACGCACTGAACAGGTTTATAATACTGAATGGATAAATAAGTAGATAGATTCATATAAAGATTAATGTGTAAAAGAAAGGAAAAGAAAAGAAAAGAAAAGAAAAGAAAAGAAAAGAAAAAAGAAAGAATAAAAAGATAGTTGATGAGAAAAAGGATATATGAGAAGCAGGGTTTATTTAGAAAAGGGAGTAGGAATAAAAGTTATAAAATGAAACAAGCATTGAAAAATAAGAAGGTAATACGAATATCACACCAATGGTTCCCCCTTGAAATTACATTTTAACAGCTGAATCATAGTTCTTAACCGTACCAAATGGCACTGTTCGCCCTCTAAAATATCAAGGAAAGTGTGGGGACGGTCGGCTTCGCATCCGCGGACCCCTCCTTCAAATAACTCTGGATCCACCCCTGATAATTATTATTAAATCGGTATATAAACCTCTACTGTTTCCCTTTTTTTCGTTTAACTGGAATAGCTGCCACGGGAATAATTTCTGTGCCAACATGTTCGAGCAGGCTACACGTACAAGGAACAATGACTCATATGTCTTAAAAAGGACCTGGATCCATAACGCTTATTCGATGTAAGCAGGCCTTCTGGTATTTTCATACGTGGATAGCCGAATATTCATTCGATTTCCTAATGCGTGCATAGTTTTAAAACGCAGTTAATTAGTCCTCTGCCTTACAGATATATGCCATCAAAAAACTCGGTTAAGTAAAATTTTAATATCTTAAAAGGCTTAAAAGTACTAAGGTTTCAACGTATCGTTTTTCAATTACGCGAGATTCTATCTCATTAGTCCGGTGGCTTAAGGAAAAAATCGTGACACGGCGGATAAAAGCACCAAATTTTGCATGTGGGTACCTTTTGACATTCTAAATCAAATTAGAGCCGTAGCCCACGGAAAAAATTTACCGTTTGGCCAAAAAATCCAAAATGGCCGCCAATTTATGGNTCGATACGAAAGCAAGGAACGTCAGGGCCTCGAGAAAGCAACCGTTGTTGCACCCTGATTTTCACATGACACTAATTTAAGATCTACTATCAGCGTACCTCTGCTGTTTCCGGATACTACATAAAGAAGTGCGCACAGAGGTGCGCTTTCAATGTCCTCTGAAACTCAGAGTACCTTCATTCAAACTCCTGGTGATTGTTCAGTGATAACGCTAAGTGAGTAAGCAAGCCATTGGAAAATTGATTCACACACAAAAAAGTATGGCTTCATTGTGAAAATAACTTTCTTTCATCTGGTATAAAAGCGGAATATATACAGGCTTGGTCAAAAAAAGGTTGTCCCACCATAAATCTCGTGTGTTTTTTGTTTACAAATGATCACCTCACATCTGTATTTACCGTTTTGAACAGTGTTTTTAATTCCAGATGCCATGTTTAAGATGACTCACGGTACAGCAAATACAAATAAAAATACCGATGAATATAGCCATATTTCATACCATGCTTTTATATTTTAGACCATGCACCACCTCAAATCTCGGGAATCTGATGTTCCACAGTGATTTCCAGGGAGGTAAAATCAAATGTCTATAAAATTAAAAGACACCACCAAATGTCACCTAATTTACACACAATGAACATAGCATGTGCTCGTTAAACGCCATGTGCTGCGTGACATGCCTTCCAAAAGTACACGAATTCGGTTTTGTAGAAAATTGTCCCATTCTTCCAAAAGACCCTGGTGGAGTTGGACCAGATTATAAGGGGACTGGTTCTCCTGTGCATTGCACACTCTCATTCATGCCACACTCCCATTGGAGCCTGTTTTGTTTAACTGCACGTGTTTTTATTAATTGTCCACATGCTTTTAATGACACATTATTATGAAGGAATGTTAGCCACCAATGAAGGCAAGGTGCATTTTGCACTTCATTATCAATAAATAACGAGAACCATCTGGATGTTTTTGATTAAAATACTGACGTCAGTGACGGAAGGAAAGACGTATTACCGTACAAAAATAAGGTGAAAAGTGAAAAAAGTTCGAATATGATACTTCATGCGGATCCAGAGGGAAACGGATACGTCTTTTTCCTCTTGTCACAGAGATAAAAGATACACTGAGTTACAGTAAAACGTGTCATATACCTTAAAACGTATGAAATTGTAGTACACCATATTTTCTAATTAAAGAGAGGCAATTATTATTTCTCTTCCCAATTCATGACATCCAGGGTCTGCAATGTTAGGTTTAAAATGACTATCAAAAGGTTCCCTTTATAACGCGATCCTTTTGAATGGTTGAGTAGATCAGATAGTGAGATTATAATTTTCTAGGGACATGCTATCTACAGTGCAGCAGGTAGGCTAATACAGGAGGCTACACGGGAGTCGTGTGTCACTGACGTTATGCTGGTTGCACGATATCAAATAAATGTTATTAATGCAAGCCACACTTAGTGAAGTGTGAAGCAAACATAATCGACTGATAACAGGCCGTCTCTAATGGATCTCAGTCCGTTGTTATATACTTCACTCAACCCCTTTCTACTTTCCAGGCAGCCGACGACGTCACAGTCGCAGCGCGCACGCTACCGTTATTAATATTTCACACATCGTCGTGAACACTCGTCGGAGAGGAAGGCAGAGACAGCGTTTGCATTTTGTTGATGTTTGTATACTTGTAGGGCTAGTTAATGATACACGACAATAATACAGCACTAAACAACAGGCAGCAGATTTCGCTCTAACTCGATTGAAGAGTGAAAGTGACTTTTTTCATCGTGAACTGACATGTTGAACGGAAGCTCAGGTAAGTATAGTTATTAGGTTACTTCGGAATTCGTTAATTAATGTCATAGAAAATGGATTCCATGCAGCAGATGCAATGGGTGTTTCAGGCACTAAAAGCACTTTAACAGAGGACTGATATTTCACAAGGCAAACTAATAGTCAACTAGCAACAGCCATTGCTAAGCATAATTGAAAAAAGCTCATCAGTTGTCTGCTTGTAGGGGAGAGGGAAGTTGAAGTTCTTTTTATTATTCAAATGATAATTACAAACTGTGCCTCGTGTATAATATAAACAACTCCAATGGTGAAATATTTTATTTATTTATTACAATTGTGATACGAAGATCATTTACGTTTAAAAACGGCTCGCACCTGTCGGAGTCGCAAGTAAAAGCACTGTACCAATGGGTTTCCCCAAGGTCCGTCTAGATCGAGTTCAAACCGCGCCTCCAGACGACCAGCTTGGATCACCTAGGATTAAGATATGTATAAATATAATTCATCTGGTTGACTATACCGAGTGAATAGGGTCATTAATTCAATGCTGGCATGTATTTGCCGTTAACTCTTGTCTGGGGCGTTTTCTAGCTTTTATTTCAACGAGAATGAGTCAATAGGATGGCACTCTCGTACCAGTGTGTGCTTGAAGAAATGTGTAATTTGATACCTGTATTGATTTTTGACAGTTTTTAACCCAGGAAAGCAGAATATCATATCTGACTGCCTCTGGTGTCAAACGAAATTCGTGAAGGTAAACTCGAACATTGGCCGTTCCAGGCTTCTGCAAAGGGACACAAGGATAAAAAAGCCTCACTTTGCTCGACATAAATAAAATAGTAGGCGAGGACAATTTCACTATATATGCTAGGCACAAGGATGAAAGTTATTCGGTTTTATATCGTTTCTCTCGCTATACTGTTTTTTAATGGGGAAGAGGGGAGAAGTGGGAGAAGGAGAAGATAACTAAAAAAATTAGGGGAGGGACACGTGGCCGCTCTACCCACGTCTGGACACGTCAGTGACTAGGGGGTCATTCCCAATGTAACTGTCGGTCTGCGTAGATCGATCCAACTCCGCGGGAACTCTTTCTGAATGCAATCACTTAGATTAACACGCCACCTCTTGTTTCCTACTTGTATAATCAACATCTTTTCTGTATTCTACTCAACGCCAGGAGGAGACGCGTCAATCTGTATCTGATTGCATTCAGCGATAGTCCCCGCGGAGTTGGATCGATCTACGTTGACAGATACACCCCATTTCCATAGATTTTTAGATCGATCTATCCCTGTGGGGAGTCTCACTAGATTACTGTCGACCTTTGGCTTAAGCGTCTGTCCCGCCTACAAAAAGCTGCAAGGGGGTAATTAACTATGGTGCCCGCTCGACTGACTGCAATTTAGCGTGAACCCCCAGGGAGTTAGGTCGATCTAAATCTTAATCTCAAGATCGATCTAAATCTGTGGGAAAGCACCCATAGTTTTTATGGGAATGAGCCCTAATTCAGTGTATTGAGGACCGTCATCATCAGGTATACAGAGCTATCACCTGAATTTATTCCCATTGTTATTGTTTGAACTGATTTCATTTTCTCAGTGAACCTCCTTTTTATAAGTTCATCTTCTGATATTACAGTCCCTCCCTTACCGTCTGAGGTCCTTTTTTATATAAATTCCTCTTTTGATATAAATTCAAAAGGATCTAACGAAACAATCTATATAAAATCAACGAGCCATGAAATAAGTTTTCGTCTTTAATCATGCTTATCATGCTAAGGATGCCTTTCAAAATCAGTTGTTCATTACAAGTAGGTTATTAGAGGTAAATGATGTGTGTAACAAGTAAAAATCTGTAAAATGAATATCATATTGTTGGTTTACAGAATTTGGCGCCATATGGCACACCTTTATTCAATAGAATACACAGATAGACCTAGATATAGTACGTACCACAATATATATAAAAGAGGTCCTGTCGACATTATGCTGGCATGTCTTATACAAATTCACACAATAGGAACTGATTATTATTATCGAAAAGTTTTTTTTTCATATTTGTTTAATGACTGCCCACCATCTTCTTTCTCGATAAACAGATCACGCAGTTTTCCTATTATGATTTATTTAAGGCTATGTTGGAATGATTATTGTATTTTTCATAATATAGGGGTCTCCTTTATTTTGTGTAAATAACATCAATGCCTAAAAGCGTACATGTTGTCACTTCGCTAAGTGGAGTGACGCAGACTGTCTTTGCAGCATGTGCCAGTTTGTTTTTCATTACATAAAATCGCAATGTGCTATGCCTCACCTTGGCAAATAGAATGTTATTCAAATAAAACTAATGATCATACCACAGAAAACGTCACTGGTAGCAAGTTCAAAGAAGTTCAGTTTTGAATAGATAGATTATTGCCGAGGGATTGGTGACGTGGTGTTTCCGGACGGAATTTAACTGTAGCCAAGTGGTTCCAAAGGTCATGATTAGACCGCTCTTTGTCGCGACATGAATCTGTGATACAAACAATTTGTTGTTTGTTTTTACTTTTGCGATTCAACCTCATGATAATGTTCAAAAATCAATTTCCGCTTCTTCATCAGCACGGCTTTATCAACCTTATGTCATTTTATGCAAGATTTGCGAAAACAATGGGGAGAGTAAAATAATATAGGCTTAACGCTTCCACGTCAGCAGAGCTATCATATAATTCAAAACTAATCAGAACTCTGACTGCTGTGGTAAAGAAGATCAACTTTACACAAGCTGCTCTCTCTCTATCCAGAGCTTAAAAACGAAGAAATTACCTGAAAAACGGCAATCGATGGTGTATGATACTGTTTTTTTGGGGGGTGCTAACTGCTACCATGGTTCTAGTTTAAAAACTGCCAGTTAATTGCCTCCAATATGATTGGTTAAAGTACAAAATAAACAAAGAGGTATTTCATTAAAATGAAAGAGGTCTACAAGATCATCAAGGACATGCAGCCTTTGTGCTGCATTCAAAAGCTGACAAAAACATCTGAGATTGAACACAAGAAGCCGTCTATGAGCACGGAGGCGTATCAGTAGCTTACAGGGTTTGTCTCCACTAGCAAGCATTAAAACAGCAGGTACAGTAGCAATAATGAAATGAACGATGACCAATGTACAGAGGACCAGTACTTTCGTGAGAGGGCAGTAAAAAAAAGGGCAGGTTAGAAATATAATAGAATGTGTGTGAGTGTTATGCATGTTCGTTGCAGTTGAATATGTTTTCATTAGGACCGTTTTTCGCTTGGTTTGAAAAATGCATTCTACCTTAAACTGATTAAAATGACAAGAAGATGCTGCCTACTTTCCACATACCTCTTAAATATCGAGGATGCATTGTTGTTTTGGGAGGAGTATTTTTTTGTAGGCAATTGTCCTTAGTTTTTGTATTTTAGTTGTGTGGTACTAGTCACATACGTATGAAGGCCTGTCAAACAACTAATTGTATTCCATTTTATTATGTTATTGGCAATGGTGAAGGAAACCATTACAGGTTAACTTAACACCTTCCAAATCCTCAACCGTAGTGAATGTGTTTGTTACATTACCACAATGGATGTATTTCGTTACACGTTATAAGACGGCAACTTTAGGTGTGTTTATATATGTCAAATAAGAGGGCGATGAAAGGTACCGAGGCAGGGAGATAGCACAAAATGTAGCCGATACCCCTCAACCGTATCGATCGTCAAAAAGATTATTTGTCATGTTACAAGACGAGACTGTTACCACGGCTGTCATTGCTTTTGTAATACAAGTTACACCAGGGACGCCTCTGCTCTTGTTAATACATTTCCATGCACACCTATAGTTAGCTTGAAACCAGCTGGATCAACTGGATCAGTTAATACGCGGTTAATGAAGTCATCAGGTGATCGGGGATTGAAGAATGTTATAATTATAATGAATGCAATTCACCTGGAATGACTGGCTAGAACGCAAGTCTTACCTGTCTGATATGTAACACGAATCACAGGCAAGGTACATAACAAACGGGACTGTAATTAAAACACTTTAATTAACTATTTGCGTGCTGATAGGTTTCATAACAAGGCCAAATATTTCAAATGTTTCCTGTCGTGATACAAACTTCAAGGCTGCACTTACATGATTCAAAGGCAAATTTCAACTTCGGTTATGAAATGTACTGAAATGGTTAGGAAGAATTTTGTCAACGCTGTTTAGGGAATAATGTGAAGTTCCCATGAATACCAATACAGGTGAACAAAAAAAAAACGAATTTAAACATTTGCTCAGACCTCATGAACAAACCCCAGAAACACCAATATATTTATATATATATTTATATATATATTCGGACACCACGACTCTTTACACAGCAACGCTCTAGTTAGCCACCAGAATCATATTTAATTGCACGGCTAATAAACTATCTACATCATTTCCTAAAGTAATTGCCCCTAGCGTATGGGCATATAAACCGTGACATCAGCGTTTGTCATACTTGGAGTGGAATCAGGCAAAAAATGGAGAATGCAGCCAATATAATACTAGGCCGGATGAGTTGACACACAGTAAACGTGAAAAAAGAAGGACACGAATGATCATAGGGAATGTTAAAGAAAAGGTTAGTGCAAAAAAAAAAATGTCAGTAGTGATTTGTCATTGACCTTTTATAGGTGGATTTGTCTGTTTTGTCGGCAGGGATACATTTTCTGTAATACCTTAAAGTAATTTTGAAGTCACCCAGATCCTATCTCTATATCAGATGAACTGAAGAACAATTTTTTGGCTGGACTGCCTTCGTCTTTGTTAGATTATATGCAAATGTTAACTCCATAGTTAAGACTGAGAGGCATATATCTTCTTGGCAAATTGAAATTAACATGAACATGCTAATAAACTGGTTTCTTTCAAGTTTAACGAACAGTAAATTGAGGAAAGAACCTGTTAGTTCAGCTACAATCTGTATACTTGGCCCTCACAATATTACTAACCACGTTAAGCTGGTATATTGATACAAATCAGATGACTGTTAGTATATAGCCTGCGAAATGTTTTTTGGTTTATTATTAAAATATTATGAAACACAATCGGTGATGCAGGACGTCAATACGGTTATAACAAAAGGGTATTGAAGTTAACCTTCTTCTCGTCAATCTGGAAGTCACTGTTCATGATTGGTATTGGAGGGAGATAGGAATAGATAGAATGATAATTAATATATGGCAGTGTCCATTTTAACTCTTGGCACTCTAGTCTTTTAAGATAGTAGCCTATTGATAATGTTTGTTTTCACTTCGCTGCCACGTCAGATCTAAATGTACTACAGAAGAAATATGACGACGTGAGGGTCCGGTTTAAAGTAAGTGGACAATTTTAAGATCTTTGACCTTTCAAGCAATCATAGAGTCAACCAAATGTATACTTGTATTACCGCATTCTTCATGTCTTGTCACCGCACGGTGTTTTCAAACAAAAAAGCTAATTTGGTCCTATTGTATAGTAAAAGTGGAAAGATATCGTGATAACATATTTTCAGTGCATTTTTTCTGTTTGCAAATTGTTTGTTGCCACCGCAACGTTCATGCGAGCGTCAGAACTCCATTGTTGAGTATAGGATTTCATAAACATCGCAGGATAATCGTCACGAGATATAATATTCAAAGAGCCGTAAAGCTCCTAACTCTGATGTAGAACTACCATAAGGGCTATCAATATGAAAAAACTTCGTTCCGACACTATTTGATATTCGCCTCTGCTCAATATGGTTATGGAATTCATACATGTATAAAATTTGCTGAAAACTGATGATTAAATCCGGCCAAGGTTATTCCGCTTTGTTTAATTACCCCAGTTGTGCTCTAAATCGCATATATTTGAAAACTGCGAAGTTATTTGAAAATAATCGACTTGTTGGACAATGATACCTGCATCCACGTCTCCACAATGATTGGTTTTTTATATGAGGACGAGAGTTATATTAGATGCCGGATTAATCGACCAGCAGTTTAAAAGTGCATTATATAATTGCTCTCACGCTTTCAAAGTTGAAACAATTACCAATCCCCTTTAGGGATGGTTTGAAGTAGAAATTTTGTTGCTGTGTATTATTACTTGGATGATCCCCTCTTTCAATTCCTACTAGACCATCAGCATCAATAATTTCATCAGTGTTATGTAGCCATGGTTCTAATAATAGATTTTTCCAACAATAGCCAAAGGCATATTTATTATCACTCCCATATTCCAGTATTTCGAATGTCTACCAACGACACCTTCATTAGGGACTGAGGCTGTGGCTGTCAAAGTAGCCCCTACATAGATGTGCAATTCGTATTAAACGCATTCAAAATTTTACTATCCGAAAAAAAATGTCTTAATCGAATGCAGCGTCTAGTAGACAGTCTTCTAAATCTTCAAATCGTTTGCTCTTGTGCCAGATTGCTGTTCAGATTTTATTGTCCGTGTGACGTGTGATATATTATTGATAGATTCTTGATTGGCCGACCAGGGAAATTTCGCCAACTTGAAGAAAAGCCTACACTGTGCAACAATTCGTGTTCTCCCGAGAGAACGCATTTTGGATCGGTATGAACCTACCATTCCACACTTAGGTTTATCAACCTTGATCAACACACAGAAGAATTAATTTAACAATATTTTTTATTGTTGTTGTTATTGTTGTTGCAAATTACGAAGGTTTCAAAGAACTCCCGCCCTTTTCTGATTGTTTTTTGCTTTTACAATAGATTTACAATGGCCTACTTCTTGAGAGGAAGTGGTGACGTACATCATGCATGGCATTATTTGACATATATCCATTGACGTAGTAGCTATATCTGCATCTTTACACAAGGCATGCGATGCCGGAGCTCCTTCTTCAAAACTGAACTGCCTTGTTAAGTAATTGAATACCCGGTTTCCTTATAGGTTATTTACCGGTGTATTCATTTAACGGAACGGATGAACAAGCTTAAAAATAGTTTTCTCCCTCCCACACCAACATATTTGACATGACTCAAGTAACCTTTTAATTCGTCTACATCTGTCTATTAACAATGGTAATTGCTGATATTGTAGGTGTATGGCCTATTCCACAGATGTGTCACATTTGGTCCATCGTGTTTATCCACCTAGTCTGAATCTCACGAAACTGCTTTTTCGTTTGGTTTTATAAAAAAAAGTATAAATGCCCTACAGATAGCTAAGAAAATAATTTCAAAAATACAGTACGCGTTTTTGTGTGCGACTCTAGAAAATGCAGATGGACGAGTCAGATACAGATATAAAAGTGTATTTGTATTCAACGTGTTCTGCGTCCCAAAACATTATCGTACCAGTTTACAACGCAACAACACAAAAGTTTCGGTTGTGTCATTGGCTTTATTGGCGACAAAACTGATAACGCCATGTTCTTTTTTTTAATTTGGTTTCCAAACAGCATAATAGTATACATATAGTATACAGTATCTCTCAATTACTCAATCTCAATCTCTCAATTATTGGTAGACAGACCATCTAAAACTGCAGAAAAGTTAACTTCATTGAAACTTGTCCCCACCTTTGTTTCGCTAAGTACTAATAAGTATTCAGTTTTCTTTTTATCAGTGCATCTTCATCAGGGATACACATTAATTTTTATGCTAGAGAGCATATGAATTTATATCTTCTCTCCTCGACTAGGGCAATGTGACGTGATTTCGTTATATTTAGTTTAGAACATTCTATAAATAATAAAGAGCCTTCTTAGTATTAAGGAAAATTCAGTGGTTTCGGTTTATGCAAGAGACTAAATGCAAACTCCATGGCCAGTATTTGAAAAGTCACGGAATATTGAATGATAAGATAAATTATGATAATGACCTTTTAAATCACCGCTATTTTCAATAGATAACATATACATGTACTTCGCAAAAATGAATAAAATCAATGATTTATTGTTGTTTATCTGTTTCTTTACATATTTTGCAAAATTTATAAATATTTGCAGATAGATACTTGAATATCAATGCAATAAAGTAGGTTTCAAATCAAAATGGTTTCATTTTGTGCAACATAAAAGATAAAAAGTGATTCTGTCATAAAGCAACTTCGACTATTGGCATACTATTGGCAAACTGTTCTTAAAAATTAGCTTTGTTTCTAGGGATCATTAAATATATTTTGCCAAATATAGTGATAACATTCATACAATTACATCCGGAAACGAATGGAGTAGTTACATTCACGAGAAGGCCAAATATGTACATGTTCATATATGTCTATCAATTTAATTTAGCAAAAGCCGATCAAAGTTGTCCTTTCGGCCTTACCCACTGGAGTATTTTTTTTATCAGATTATGGTTTAGGCCCATATATCCTTTTATTCTTTCAAAGATAGGTTTTTTGGTCAATGTGTTCGAGAAATGTGAGAAAGTATTATAATACCTTTACTAAACATCCATAATTTACCCTCTTTGTCTCTTAGAGGAGAACTAAGGCATGTTCGTGCTAACAATTTTTATGTCGCACTTATATTTTCTATGTCTTAGAAACACAATGTGTCCCTTGACTTCTTATTACAGGCGAACCACAAAGGTTTCGTTGATCAGTCGGTGTCGGCGAATTATGTATCACCACCCAGAGAATTCCACCGAAGGAATCGCCAATATTTCATTTTCGTAATGTTAAAAGAAGTCTAACAGCACACCTGGGAGCAAACAACAATTCTCACCTTACTTTGATGTTACACAGACTGCTGCCGTCGTACTTTCATATGTTCCAGTGGGAAATATCCCTAATTCCCCTTCTAATGATATGAACTGTTAATGTTTTTCTGGGGAAAGGGTTTTAATCGCCGTGTAGAACAGCTTGATTTGTGGCATGCGTTATCTAGAGGAGACAGATCGTAATGGATCCGTCATATGGTCTAATTTGGAGCAGTGTTCAGTATGAAGTATAAGTATTTAATACTTTGTGTCAGTTGAAATAAATACAGCATATGTTTCTTGTTGTACATAGATTGATTTCTTCGTTTGCTGTAGACCAGTGCAGTATGCATATATACAAAAACAGCTACTGCGTGTTGGTTTCACACAAGATGACAAAAACGCAATAGAGTGAATAACATGTCAAATGGAACAGATCCAATTCACACAATCGGGGTGGTTAACGTTTGTTACAGTTATAACACTTGACAGCGTAGGTAAGTGTGTATCAATACCAAGTGGAATAATTTGATACGTACAGTTTTTCATTTCTGTAAAGCTAACCAAAACAAGTGTCAAATGCCATAAATTGCGTTTTTAAATAATATTTCTCACAGTATGCTCCTTTTCGTGTTAGATGGTTTCATTTTGATTAAACTGTGCTCGTACTGTATCGTGCCTTAATTTAATCACCAATCTAAACCTCATTGTAGGCTATTCCGTTGGCCCCGATTAATGCTAATATACCACTTTTCGCATCTGGCACACGGATAACGAGAAAAAGGCATTTCCGCTATACCTGATCAAGGCAGTTGATGGAACAAAATTGGCTTCGTCTTTGTCTGTGCAATAACGTTCAGTTTGTCGTCACTGCTAAACTCAGTATAAATCTGTGACCGGTCTATCTCAATGATGTGTTACTGCTCAATGATAATGAGACATTTCTTTATCACCAAAGTTAGTCGGTGAACGGGTATGTTATTTGCGTTCTATTTCTTTGGGGTTTTTGTGACGTGTTGTATGGAAAATTACAAAGCATCGAATTAGTGGGTTCTCCAGAGGACTTGTCGGCTGTGAAAATCTAATATGTAAGAACGTAATAGAGTCTGTTTCAATGTTTTGCTTTTATGAGGACCGTAGATCTTGGAACGAATTGAGAAATGGAACAGCTGCAAGAGAGTTAGTGAAAATGTTTTAACTTCATTACAAAAGGCTGGATCCAGGGCATGTTAAGATCAAGTTTTGTAGAATGGGAAATCTTGTAAAAGGTTTTTTGTTTAATGTACCAGTGGGATGAATTTACCAAATGAAAAATCCTGTAAGTACCATTAATGTGATACGAATACACCAATACATATCTTAAACGTATAAAGCTCACCATGTATATTGTGTAGAGGATACAATAAGGCAATGTAGACCTATCGTGAAGTGTTAATTTAAGCTGGTTCACACTTGTAAGATGCAATCATTTTGCTGCTACTTTTTTTATGTGATGTTTCATTCTTGGAATGCAATTAGGTGCCTATGTCTCGGTACATTAGACACTGCTTTTAAAGCACTTAGGCGCTACCACGAAGACGTGGAATTACATCGAGAACTTGTTGTTAATGGATCAATTTAGTTGTATTATATTACACTGACGGTAATATGTAACGACTGGAAAGAGGAAATCATAAGAGCAGTTTGCATATATATATATATATATATATATATATATAATATTGATAGGCGTCAGAGACGGGGAGGGGGGGGTGTTAGCCCCCCAACCTTTTAAATAGACCTAAATGCCGAAGACGAGGAAGCGAAGACTTCAAAATCGGTGTTTTTAAAATCTTGTTTTTTATGGGGCGAATTTGTTTGTAAAATAAGTTGTGATTTATTACCACTGTGTGATATTAAAGATATAAATCAACAAACGTTATCATTAAATGCTATAATTTCTTATACATGATGTCAACACAAACCCTCACATACCCTCGACTCCATTCTGATCAGCCAGTATATTTATTGTCAGACAAATTTACATTAAAATATAATCTTTTTCAACTACAAATAAATATCGTAAATAAATAACATCTCATAGGTTTCTCGTCTTAAATCGGAAGGTTAATAACATAAGCCGATCATCATAGCAAGTCCAGCACAACATCCTGTCACGTCGATAATTCCTTCTAAATTTTTCTTTAGACGGATGTTTCCTCTATTAGCAATAACAAAAGCAGCGTGTTGATTACCATGTTTTTATATATACCATTATGTATGTGTGTGCGTATATATTTCAGATTCGCCAACAGACCGATAGACAATTAATGTGAACTGCCAGTCGTGAATCATGAATTCTGTAAAAGGATGGTGGATGCACAAGACGAAGCACTCCCTGAATATACCGAAGCTTTACGTAGGGAACGACAACCCGCTCCAACAAATGCACAGCAACGTGTTAACTCCAAACAGCATCCCCGAGTTTACCATTCCGGGCATGGACACTCGAAGCCAAGATAGTGCCAGCTCTACTAGCTCTGGAGTGGACAGTTTTCCGTGCTCCATCAACACCAGTCCAGCGCGATCTCCCACTGGACGGGTCAGCCCCTACAACCTGTGCGTGAGACAAACCCATTCAGCCCCAGTGTCCCCGATTGGAGTCCGAGAACCTTGCTTGTCCAGCGGGGGATTACCCAGTGCAGAAGAGCTACGAAGCGACGATACCAACGCGGACCCCTTTTCCGTGTCTGCAATGACTTTACCCCATTTTAGAACGAAAACGTCTTACGGTTTTACCACGTTGCTGGAAACACCGCACACGCGTCGAAAGGAGTCGCTTTTTCACGATTCTGACTCGAGCCCCTCTGTGTCCCCTTTTACAACGCGAGCCTTACGTCATCGTGTAAATATTAAACCGGATAAAAAAACTGAAGAGAACACATTCCACAAGTCGGACACATCACCGCTTTTCGAATACAGACACTCTGACGAAAATCTGTCGAGGAATCACACCGGTAGTCTCAGAATTCGGAGGCACCATGCTTTGCCGCTGGGGGCGTTGAAACCAGGGAACGGTAGTGATTCAGACATTTCTCTTAAACGGTCCCCACCGCCAACTATTTCTCCGCGAAGAAGTCCAGAATTTTCACCTATTCAGCAAAGACAGAAAAGGAGTGGGCTTTACCAACGTAGGCGCTCTTCCCTCGTGTTACCGGAAAACACGGGCAAATGCATTTCAACATCAGGCAAAGAGAAAGACAAAAACTCAAGAATTCCAAACAGGCTCTTGTTTAGGAGGTCTTCATTACCTGGGCAGAGTCTAGAGTATTCTTTATCCTCTCCCTGCGACTCCGAAAGGTTACAAAGACTCATAGCAGAATTTGGTGAAGCAAAGATTTCTGTCCAATATCTAAGCGATACCAAACAGCTCAAAGTTGTGCTTGTAAAAGGTGAAAACATTGGCGGACAATCTAAACATCCAAATAACGTGAACACGTTTGCAAAACTGTACCTGTGTCCCGGCAAACTTCAGAAACAAACGTCAAAAGTTGTGAAGCGCACGAGAGATCCCGAATACAACGAAGTATTTTATTTCAAAGACCTGAGCTTGGAAGAATTGCAAGAAAAATCTCTAAAGATAAAATTTTATAACAAAACTCATAACTTAAGACGCTTGGAATATATCGGGGACTTGGAGTTGGACCTCAGCACTGTGAATTTGCAAGAGGAAACCCGCATGTGGATGGACTTGCAAGCAAAACAGGATGTGGAGGTTTGTATTGATTGTCCTCTTGAAGTATTTACTTCGCAGACTCACCAAAGTAAACTCCACAGATTGAAAATTAAATAGAACCTTGAAAAGTAATCCGTCAAAGAGTAAATCACAAACATTTAAATTTCAGGATAGTGAAATACGATAGATGAACAATCCTAAAGATTAAGAGACATTTGATATAATTTACTTTGGCTGATGTTTAACTAAGACGTGATCAACAGATTTTCCCCTAGAAAGATTTAATTTGGCGGCATACATAACGACACGAAACCCTGCATAATTACTCTTGGGAATAGATTATTGCCGGTTTTGTTCCATCTTTTTGTTCCAATGCAATTACAAATCCCCCAAATAACGGATTAGAATAAACCATTTGTTGTGATTTTTCAAAAGTTTTCCATTTATCTTGTCCCCCGGCACGTCAACTTGACACCATCTATCCCCGAGTAATTTTAATGTCGATACCCTAGAGGTCAATATGAAGTTTGTCAATTCTTAGCCGTATTGAAACGATCATCTTTTATAATATCAATATATCCGTGAAAGTAAGGGGAATTATTTGGTATGTTTAATCATTGTGTTCAATGTTTGGTAAAAAAAAAGTAAAAAAGGGGAACCACTCTGTACAATATCAGTTTTCTAAGTAAGCTGCACAGCATTGATACCACGCAATATTAAATAAACTGAAGTAGTTGAGACATAATTATTCAAGGTGGGAAGGAATTTATCACCAAATAATTAGCCTCTGAATTTTTAAAAACGGTTTTCCTGATTTGCAGTCATTTATTTTTGCCACCGCACCAAATGGTTTTCTTCCATTATTGAAAATAGTCTGTTTCTGTCCAAAAGTTTCATACAGAAGCATTTAAGAAGGTTTATAAGGGTTTATCTCAGATGTTGCAAGTCGACAAATATCAAGTGGACTTCAACGTTCAATAAAATGATAGATTGGATAGAATGCAGGAGAAAAACCCGCCTTGGATCTTTATTCAGTTTTACAAGATTTTTCTTTCATCTTACTACAACTAATATTGCTTTTAGACGATGCTGTTACAGTAAAAAAAATAATAATACTTAAAACCTCACGTTTTTGTGTGCGTGCAAAGCTTAGAAGGCAATTAGGAGAAACCCTGATTTTTTTTACTGGCGGTATTTAATAATCCTTAATACAAAATTGCCATCGACATCAACACAACATGAACCCAGGGTGTAGACGGGAAGATAATTAAACAGGGCTCTCACATGCAAATATGCGAAACCCTGAATTTCTTTACTGGGGGTCTTTAATAATCCTTTTTAATACAAAATTGCCATCGCCATAAATACAATATGAACCCAGGATGGAGACGGGAAGACAGGGCTCCCAAATACATGCGTTAGAATTACTCAAAATTAAGTCCAAATCTAAATGCTGTGCATATAATAGCTGCTTTGACTAAGAATAAATCAGTATTATAACTATTAGTATTATTAGTAGACAACTCCATTTTTGTCCTTGCTAAAAGAAAAAAATACGGAGATCAACTTTTGGCCTCAATTGAAATGAAATAGTAACCAGGAATTGAAAGCATGGATGATTGATTGCGTATACACCGCATTCAACAGTGCCCGAAGTATTTGCCAATGACAAATACGGGAATTTCCTTTTCGATCAGGGCGTTACCCGGATAAGTGGTATAAGCAATTTCAATGAAAAAAGGAAAAGATTCATCGTATGTGTCTCAGATGTGTGAAGGCTCATCAAAAGAAGATGAATCTACAAGGAGTTAATGACGTATGATAGAAGGCGTACATGCATGCTCAACATATTCACACTCTATGTCTCCTTCAAAGTCTACATCAATAGCACTATATGGTCAACTGGACTAGTTCATCGTTTTATTCTAATATAAAGAGTTGTTGCTCAGAAAAAAAGTTTTTTGTTAATATATGGGAGGAAATCTATACTTACAGCATTTAATCACCCCCCCCCCCCAACCCCGCTTATATATCCTGAAAAAATACACTTACTGTAAATTTATCTGTTTATTGCAGGGTCTTGGAATTTTGCAGATTGCCACTTGTTTTGAGCCGAAAACTGAGCGCCTAACATTAACGGTAAAACAAGCGAGAGATCTGCCAAAGCAGTCGATATCCGGATATCCAGGTGAGAAAAGCAATGTCTTAAGTCCTCGCTTTGGGAGGTAGGGGATGGCAAATGGCTTTCACGCGTCTTTCAATGTGTTGTCAGGTTGATGGTTCAGAAAACGAAATCAAATGAACCGTTCATTAACAAACTGTCTTTTGATTTATCATTTCGAAAGAAAAAAAACTCATTGCTCCATTAATTACCTCTTTTTCTTTTCTCTTTGTCATTATAACTGAACTTTTTTTGGCAGAATTCATTTAGATTCTGGTTTGTACTTTCTATTGACATAGGCCATTCAAATAACTATATTTCACTGCTTCGTCTCTCGCGCATTTTATAAGATTGATTTTTTTCCTTTTCCTCAGATCCCTATGTTAAAGTGGAAGTAACTCAGCCAGGCCGGCCACCAATGAAAGAACAGACGCGGGCACGGAAAGGCTCTCGCTGTCCTGTGTATAATGCCTCGTTTGTGTTTCACATATCCCCGAAGTTCGAGGATCTGAACTACACTACAGTAACGCTTACCGTGTACGACCACCAAAACCTGAGGAGTGATATACCGCTTGGGCAAATCTGTTTAGGATACGGCTCCACCGAAGATTTGGAAATGTCCTACTGGGCCACGGTACTTCAGAGCCCCGATCATGAATTCAAAGAGTGGTTAGATCTCAACGAAGTGCAGAAACATTCCACATAACTAATGCTGTTTATCATATCTAAAAAAAGGACGTAAAAACCCCACGTTGAAGGTTTTGATGCCTTTTGTGAAACAAAATATCAGGAGCAAAAATCAGATTTTGTTCCTGTGGCGAATTGCGAAGAAATGTTGTTGAAACTTGATGATTAAACAATTGATAGATTTCTATGATGCGGTGGAACTATGCATTGAAGCTATTGTGGGTAAGGTTCTTACCAAAAAAAACTGGAAAAAAGGTTTTATTTATAACATTTTATCTACTTTTATACAACAGTTGCTGTATATTGTGGTGATACTGATTAAGCACGCAATTAGCAGAATAAAACATTTCTTAAAGAATGCTTTAATGTGTTTGTCGCTATGTACAGATTAAACAGTTCAAACTTCAGTTTCCTTCGAGACTGTCGGTTTGTAAAAAATATTTTGATTTGGTCTTTCGCTTCTAAGATCGTCAATTTGAGCCTTGTGTCTCTCTTCAGGCCGACTCTGAGATCTTTTTATTTTACGTTTTTTCCTCAATTTTAAAAAAAGTATCACCGAAGCTAACACAAGCATGAAACTTCCACCCACGGCGATGAGAACGATCCCAGCAGGTCGATTCACACGGGCGACGAGGACTATCCCTACTACAACCTTGGCACAAGAAAGGAAGACCACGTAAACAACATTGTTATAGAAGAAAATTGCAATGTTGCTAAAACTTCTTCGTTTTGTCTTCACGTTGTGTTGGCCAGGCAACTGTTCCGGGGCTTCCATTATACGTTGCTACTTGATTAAACCAGTAATCGCATGGCCTAATTTGTTCAGAGGTAATCCACATTTGAACCGTGTCATCCAAACACATACAGAGAGGATCGTAATAATCATATGTAGCCTGGAAGTAAATGGGGGATAGGTACTGTGTTTGTCAGTATGTAATCAGCAGCATAATGCCCCTACTGTGTCTAGTTTGCAAATGAAGTTCGGGTCAATTGCAATCAGTTGAATTAGCCGGCAGCATGCATAATAAAAAAACATATTATTGATGATACTCATAAAATTACAGTTCATGTAGGGCTGTATGCGTACGTGTTTAAACAGCAAGGCAGCTGACATACGTCATGTAATTGCCAGTGATTGCCAGATGACGTCTTCTTTTTTGTAGATAGTTCCGATTATGACAATAATTAAGTTGTGGTTATCGTTGTTCAGGATACACAAGTATCAAATCATTGGAACAGTGAGCCTATGTATGTTAACATTGAAGGAGTTGTTCCTTGATACAGTTGCATGTTCATACTGGCGGCTGATATGATGCTGATCATTCAGATATTTCCTTGTTTAAACCGCCAGTACATCAGTTCATTCTATAGCCGAAGCCTGTATACAGTAGATGTTTCTCACCTGCCTTTAAATTTAAAAAAATCTTAAGTGAACTGATGCAGGTAAGCACCAAGTATAGCACCGCCGTTCCTGTTTCCATCGGAGCACAGTTTATACAACTAGGTCGCCTGCTCAGGTGTGTTTGTTTACCTGCAGGTAAAGGAGAAATTACTTTTTAAGACATAGTTTCGTATTTCTCCTCATCGATCCCAGAACTTATGCATGTATATACTGTACGCATTAAGAAATTTCCAAAAGTTATATTTTGGCAGTCTACATTTCGTGCAAAGCTACTAATCTCAGTGGCGGATTTACTGGTAGAGGGAAGGGGGGGGGGGGGGGGGGGGGNCTAAACAATATTAAAAAATCAGGGTACATTAATGGCTTATCTTGCCAGTGACATGACATGACCCGTAAGGTGCTGCCGCCAGTCAGCCAAAATAAGCACTAAAATGCAGCAGAGGGGAGGGCATGTAAAACTGACCCCAGGCATTAAAATTTCACTCTGATATGAAAAATAACACATCAAATTAAAGGTAAATGAACAAATTTATTTCTAAAATTTATTTCAAAATTTTCAAATGATCCAAAATTGAAAAATAAACTCATTTTTCTCTTATATGCAAATCTTCTTGATTCAAACTTGCTAAACAAGGAAGGCCGGAAGTGCCGTATAACCTAAAGGTTACAAACCACTATTAAAAATCCCATTCACTTCCATTGTAACGTTTTATTCTCTTAAAAATATTTCCCATGCATCAACAAACACAACACTTCAGGTTTAAATACTTCTAGTCAAGGCCTAAACAATATTAAAAAATCAGGGTACATTAATGGCATAGCTTGGCAGTGACATGACATGACCCGTAAGGTGCTGCCGCCAGTCAGCCAAAATAAGCACTAAAATGCAGCAGAGGGGAGGGCATGTAAAACTGGCCCCAGGCAGTAAAATTTCACTCTGATATGAAAAATAACACATCAAATTAAAGGTAAATGAACAAATTTATTTTTAATATTTATTTCAAAATTTGCAAATGATCCAAAATTGAAAAATAAACTCATTTTTCTCTTATATGCAAATCTTCTTGATTCAAACTTGCTAAACAAGGAAGGCCGGAAGTGCCGTATAACCTAAAAAACGTATTCTCCACTGCCAGACCAGACCCCTGCTTCAACCCCTTAGTGCTGAGTACCAAGCGGGGAGACAGCAGGTACCATTTATAGAAGACTGGTATGTCTCCGGACGGGTTTGAACCCACGTCCTTCGGTGGACACTCTAACCACAAGCTCATCCATTTTTATTTTTAGTAAATGTTTTCATAAAACGAAATTGATGCTGAAAACAGGCAGAATCTACGAAATATTAACATGTGAAGTCATTTAAAAGGCATTTATTAATATATTTAGAAAGCATTTATAGATCGTCCAAAACATTTATGCAAATTGTTTTAAAGAGTCAGTTTAGGCAAAAAAAAAAAAAAAAAAAACAACAACAACAATATAACCACTCTGCATCTCTAACATCTAAAAAGCGACCCACATTCAGGAGAATTAGAAATTTCTATAGGGGAGATTGAGTACTGGCCAACATAACATTCTTAACACGAGTTATCATAACATCGGCAATGACACAGTGGTAAGGACGTCTGGTTCCCAAATCGGAAGTGTCGGGTTCAATACCTACTTTCGACCTAATGTATACTTTTAGTAAAGTGTGTTTTAAATATTTTAATTACAAGGTAAAGAGTACAGGTAAATACGCCAAGAAATGCACTTGTCATTGTGTCCTCGTCGGTGGCGCAATGGGTAGCGCACCTATATGGTTACGAAGCCTTCTTCAACGCCGACAGACACGAAGACGCCTAGAGTAGGTTACGTGTAGGCCAGGCTAGGTGTAGGTCAGATCAGGCTAAGGTGTAGATCAGCCTAGGAATAGCCTAGGAGTGAGCTAGGAGTAGGAATAAAACTTAGAAAACCAAATAGGCATTGAGATATAAGTTAGAAAATCCAATATGCATTGACAAAAAAAAAAAAAAAAAAAAAAAAAATGATGTTATTGCATTTTTTTTACCAGGACAGGTGTGGTGCAGTGTGAGACTTCTGGCGCATGGAGCTACCGAGGGTGTTGCGGTTTTTTAAAATGTTTTTTATAAAAAGAAATAAATACTGAAGGCTGCGGTTTGCTTTTATTTATTTTATTTGTTGCCGTTACGCACGACCCAGTCTCATGTACTCCTCCAACTGGGCCCTGCAGCGGGCCCCGAACCCCAAACCATGGACTTCGCATCTGCGGACACCTTCTTCAAATAATCCTGGATCCGCCCCTACCCCCTCCAAAAAATAAAAAGAAATAAATAAAATAAAATAAAATAATAATAATAATAATAATAATAATAATAATAATAATAATAATAATAATAATATAAATAAATAAATAAAAATTCTAAAATGTTTTAATGGGAAAGGTGACGTTATTCACGACTTTAAACAAAATCGTAAAGAAATGGGATAAATCATCAAATCTAATTGCAAGGACAGGTTGAGTAATGATTCGTGAGTAGTCCTTTTTATCGACAATGAATACGATTTTAAATACTCCACAAAGGAAAATTCCATGAAGTCACTGTTTTAATTAAAAAATTCTTTGCGTTATAAAGCCTATAAGCGTTTTTCTTTCTTTCTTTTTTTAACGAGATCTTTACTTTGCTCTCTCTCTCTCTCTCTCTCTCTCTCTTTTACAAACATATAAGTCGTATAGACTAGATAAAAACATATCAAGAAAATTTTAACAGAGAAGAAGGAAACAGCAGAGACGAAAGATGAATCCTGGCGAAAAACACAATCATTAAACTGCCAAATGACACACCTTTGTATTCTACACATAGCTACTGGGCAAATGTGAAACACAATCATTGCTGTGCTCGACGCACCTGTCGAGCTCTCCTGTCGCAATCTTAAAATAAACATGTTGTCTAAAACCAAGCATAATGTTGCGGAACGATATTTTTCAACTTTAAAAAATGAGATACATTAGTTAAATGACATATTCATCTGGATAGCAAAAAAATACATAATGCCTGAATATATTTATTCCACTGTGGTGAAATTAAAAATAACAGAGAAAACACAATCTCTGTCAGAGGTCAGACTTCGATCCATGTTTGTTGTTACCACATACCACCGCCATAATGGAAGCTGTGAGGTGACGGAAGTTTTTCCGCGAAAACTCACACATTTTATTCCGTCCATTTGACTCTCTTACGCATTGGCAGCTAAGAAAGACAGGTGGCATTGTTAAGACCACCGAGCCACTACAGTAAACAAGCATGAAGATGAAGTATAGCCTGGTTTTGGGAGTGATATTTCGATCAGGTGTTTTGGTCATAAACATGAAATACAACTTGCGGTCTCAGTTTTTTTCATGATGACGTCCTCGGATAACACAACTGGCCTTAGTACGGTGGGGGAGGCTGTGACCGAAACAATTACCACCACTACAACTGGTACTCCCGGATGGATAGACTGGGGCTATCTCGGCCCGGACGACGCAGCATCGGGCTCACTGACTCCCGAAGATACTTCGTGGATGGCCAATTTTACCAAGACCGATGCGAGTCAGCTGGCCGCAAGGACTGCCTTCTTAGGCTTGTTCATAGTGGTGGCTTTTGTTGGCAACTGTGTATTAATTGCCACAGTGTCTCAAAGTAAACGTTTGAGGAGATCCATGTTCAATATATTCATCATCAACATGGCTGTGGTGAATTTATTAGACTGTGTTCTCAACATGCCTCTCATTCTGGGAACCACTGTGAAAGAAGAGTGGGAATTTGGTCATTTCATTTGCAAACTGAATGCATGTGGTATACAGTTAGTCTCTACAGAGAGACTGTTTTCTTTGACTGTGATGGTATTTGACAGGTGTGTGGCAATATTAGACTCGGCAAAATATTTCGAGCGGATGTCTCGGTTCCGCGTCAACATGATAATTACATATTCATGGGTGCAGTCCATTCTTTTTGCCCATGTGATACTATATGTGACTACCATTCCGTCCAAATTATATCCAAGTCGTTACTTGTGCTCAATAGGAGAAAGTACACTGGCATACATAGCGACAACATCGGTAGTATGTTTTATTATACCATTCATCGCTATTGTAATGCTGTATTTTGTGATCATCAAGAAATGTGTTGCAGAGAAACTTCAAAATAAGATGATGTTACAGAATCATCAGTATACAGATTCAGCCTTGGATGAGCCAGTCATCTGGAGAGAAGTGCGAGGTGCAATTTACGTTGGCATTTTAGTTATTTTGTGGGGGATTTTTGAAGGACCATTCTTGTGCATTAACTACATAGAGCAATTCCAAAAGTCTGTTGAACTGAAACCTACTTCGACTTTATCTGTCTCTTATCCATATGAGATTGAGCTAGTGTTCACATGGATGAGAATGAGTTATCCAATTTGTCTCCCATTTGCTACATTCTTCTGGAGAAAGGAGATTTGGCAGAAGTTTAAAGACCTCATTCTATGCAGGAAAAGCAATCTTGTGGTGGATGTTACTCCTAGGGTGGAAAAGGAAAAAGAAAAAGAAAAGGAGCGTGAAAAGAAACTCCTAGAGAAAGAGGCCATGATGCTGAATGCCAGCTCTAGTTTCAATGCTCCTGTTCTCTTTGCCACTGCCAATGGGTTGCATGTAAGAATGTTTGTGAATGGTGAAGAGGATGAAATGTCGGAGTCACAAGGAAGCGTTTTAGGTGACAATCTTCTCTTAGCTCAGGAGGTCATTAAAACATCTCGTTCACAAAAGTGCGATGTTGATGGTTCAGCTGGCACAGTGAACAAAATCCCCAATGATGAAGATACAAGTGACTATGACTCTCAAAGTGAACTTGATCCATTTTCTGTGTCTAATCCCGTCTCTGTGAAAAGCATTGAAAAGAGCCATGACAGACAAAAGTCAAACTCCAGCAATAGTACCAGTAGCACATCACGGGAAGTCACTGAGAATGCTGACAACAAAGTAAAAGAAATGGAGATGAAGCAAATTTTAAATGCCTCTGGGAGGCAAAAGACGAGGAAAAAGAGTCAGAGTTCTGCAGCTGTTGAGAAACTGGACTTGGGAGAAGTAACCGAGGGAGCTAGCAAAGTTGATGAAGCGGAGGATGCCAAATTAGACTCTGGCCGTGGAACAGGAGAAAGTTCAAACAAAAAACGGAGACCAAAACTAGAAACAACTGATTGTCCAGAAACCAGACTTCCTAAAGACAGAGAAGTATCTAAAAATGGAGCAAAAGAAACTCATAAACAAGATGTCACTGTTGACATAAGTAATGCTTCAGATTCTCCTAATTTGGTGTCAACCGCAGAGGTGAAAAAACCCAGACCCAAGAAAAAGAAAAAAACAAAGATACTCGTCCATGAAGAAAAGGTTGAAATGTCTTCAGTGAAAGAGACAAATAATATCGATCCAGGCATTCCAATGTCTAGAAGACCACCACCCAGACTGAAACCCCTGGATCATTTACCAAAATCAGACAATTCAGTGCCATCTATTCTAAACAATTTAGAGAGTGATCTGACATTACAAAGGTCACCTGTTGACAGCATTACTGGAAACCAGGTTCAACCAAATGGAAATATTGTTAGCAAAGAAACTGCAAACCATGAACCCGACCAAGAATATCACACAAAACCAAACTCTTTAGAAAAGCCAGCCAAAGTGAAAGCCAATAGAACAAAACCTAGACAATCAAGTTTGTCTCCTGATGAGCCGAAAAAGAAGAAAAATCGCCGTCACAACAGTTGTGATTCAGAATCCTCTCTACTTCAGATGTCTTCTAATTCAGATGACATCCGTAACCTCAAGGCACTCGCAGAAGAAGAAGAAGTCAAAATGAAAAAGAGGTCTAAATCTGAAAGTCAGCAAGATTTGCTGGATGGTATGTCACCAAGATGACAAACAGTGAGTAGCTTATAATTTATTTAAATAAACCAGTTTTAAATTAATGTTTATATAAATAAATTTATACATGGCAGTAGGCTAGAAAAATAAGTGAGTTCAGTTCAGATAAACAGCAAACAAAAAACATGCACAACATATTGATTTTTGTTTCCTATAATTGGACCCATGTCAGACTCTGGTATTTTAATTTACCTGCAGCAATTTATTGATCAGCAAAGCACTTTGCAACTGAACATCATTTCAATAGATCTGTAGACTAAAACACACCTGTAACCTAAAGTAGACTGAACTAATGCTATGTCAGGTTGTTGAGAAATGTAAAGATATCTATAGGTTTGGTTAGAAAAACGTGAAATATGCTGTTATTAATTGCTATTTGTCATGAAATTGGTGCAGGGTTGTTATTCCACCACAATAGATTAATTCCACTACAATAGAAATGTGTCAAAATGACCCCTGGTTGACCAGTACATGACAGATTGATAGAGATCACAGTAGGGAGCTACTTATTAGTAAAGGCTTAAGAACCAAGGGTACTGAATAACTTGAAGGTGCATAATAATGATAACTTCGTATAATTTATCTTTGAGCAGGAGCTGACTTTAATAGAACTTTCTGATTATTTGCCATAGCTAACAGTGTTTCATATTTTGTTAAAATATGCCATCAATCTGATGTTTAAGCTGTATTGAAGACGGACCTAAAATAATGCAATTAGAACATTAAAATAAAAAAACTCCAGCTGGAACATATCATTGATGGAAACATGCTCAGCTTTGTATTTTAAAATTAGCATTCATAATTTGATAAGTGACCCAAGCGTTGAAAAATTGAAAAGGGTTCAGTTACATGAAAATGAAGTGTTGTTCTTGTGATTATTATTAATCTCTGTTTTGGCAGTGCAGTCATGCAGAGCAGATCCTGAGTATAAAACTTTTGTTTTTAAATAGAAGCTGGTGTGAAAAGCTCATAGTTTGACAAACGCCAGTGAAGCAAACTGTTATAACCCCGCATAATACTAGCTTACTGTATTTACTTCAGCATTGTGAAGTTTTGTATTGTCCTGGATTCTCTACTGAGCATGCTAGTAGTTGTGCAGGTCATGATAGCATAACCCAGGCATTCAAATTGATCCATTGAATAGCGTGGGTATAGGGTCTTTTGAGCCTTAGGATTTTAATTTTTTTTCACGTGGGTATAGGGTCTTTTGAGTCTTAGGATTTTAATTTTTTTTTCATGGGAGAGAAAAAGAGACACAAGCTTCTTGTGAACTGAATGCAATAAACCCCTTTCTTTATTGCAGTTTAAGGCTTCGTTCACATGGAAAGTCTATTTTCTAAAAATCTATTTTCTATTCGCGGTATCTTATGATCACGGTCTGTGCCCTGAATATCCCACAGCGTAATTACTGGCAGCGCGAGCCAGTTACTTATAGTAACTTATAGTAACTGGCTCGCGCTGCCAGTGATTACGCCACGGGACATTCAGGGCACAGACCATGATCACAAGATATACCGCGAATAGAAAATAGAATTTAGAAAATAGACATTGCATGTGAATGAAGCCTAAATCAGGTTGAATTATACTTCAAATGTGTAAATATAGAATTTTTGACAAATATGCTCAGGACTCAACATGAACTTATATAACCACCTGTCCGATTTTGAATCCAGCCTTTCCAACTAAACCAATATTTTTCCCATTCATATCGGTCAGTGAACTTTGTAAACTATTATGTTTATGAAGAATGTATTAGTATTACCTCACAGGACCCATATTTGACGGTTCAATATATTGGACACTTTGTGTTTATTCCCCTTTGTTAAATTTATTTGAAGAGATCAAGTGTACATTGCATGTACAAACTTTTTCTGTCACACGAGCACATTTTTTTGCTTTAAAACTTCATACATGGATCATTATGGATAAGAAAATTTGTTTTCAATTACTCATAAAATATGACCTGTCCGTTAGACAGCCCATCCTGCAACTTCACCTGTTCAAACTGAATTTTTACTTCTGTCCTCAGTACTTATTTTAACTTATAATATATGTGTGATGCTCACTGTAGCTCTGTCCGACAGGCATCAGTATTGAGGCCTGATGATAAAATGTCAGAATTTTTATGGTCACTGGTCATATGCCTTTTAAGTCCAGACTACAATGCAGGCAACTAAGCCATTAAATGGTCATTCTTGCTGCCCCCAAAGTGTGTTCATGGATGTCATTGAGTTTCGGACTTTTCTGTGTGTCTTCTGCATTGTTTTCTTTTTTTTTTTTTTTTTTCAAGAAAAACAAGATTTTTAAACCTCCTTGATATGTATCCATAAATAAAAAAGAAAAAAAGGCTTAACATCTATATTAAGGATAATTGCAAGTACTAGTACCAGTGCATAGTTCTTTTGCTATTATTAACCAAACTGACTCATTTCATTCAACAGATAGGTTAATTATTTTGGCCTACACTCAACATGATGGAAGAATAAGGTTGATATTGGGGCCAATGAAAAATATTGTAATACAGTTTGCAAATAGCAACATGCTGGGATATGGACGCTTTACCTTGTAGCCCTGTTTGCTCAACTCGACCAAATCTCAAGTTCAACAAAGATGGACCCGTGTGTTTGTCTTGTGGTAGGGACGCAGTGTGGCGTGTTGTATTTTTATTTTTTATTTTATTTTTTTGCAAGTCATATGTGACAGTTATTTAAAGTTTTAGTCAGTACCTTTTTGATATCTTTATTTTCCCTATTTTTATGATATAGGCTGTTTACTGTAAGGTATGTGTTCTGTTTCAGGTTAGGGTATAGCATGAAACCCAATAATAGAGGTTTACCAGATACTTATAGTTTCTTGGTCTGTTGGACTGTAGAAGCCAGTCACCCTACTATACGTTCTCTTTGAAATTTTCACCTGTTTTGGAAAACAAGCTAGTGCTTCATACAGGCATACATGAATTGGCAAACATTATTTTTTTGTTCTTGTTGAGTCTCAGTGCTTGCCTAACCCAGTGTAAACAGAAAGCAATCACTGGCAGTGGGCAAACCTTGTCATAACCTGCTTCCACAGAGTTTGTTTTGCATGAAAATATCGATGAAAAGAAAAGACCTACTTAAATTGGCCTTGTTAGGTGTATTGCCCTTGAGAAGAAAAAAAACAGATTAAAGCATACCATTATGTAAATAGTCTAAAACGGTCCAATAATAGAATCTGTTTTCTGCGGGGGAGGGAGCGAGTTAGTAAGTTAGTTGAACATTAATGGGGCAGACAGTGATCTACTCAAAGACAGGGAGAGATGGAGCTGGAGAAAGAGATGAAATTAATAATAAAAGAAAGTCAATATTTGGACAAAGGCAGTGCCCATCATGACTTAGCAAATAACTTTAAATCCTTGTCTAATTCTGTATCCAAAGGATTTAGGCCCTTGGAGTTTGGGTTCTTTACATGTGACAGAATCATGACAATATTCCCTGGCATAAGTAATGCCCACACAATAATTGATTGTTACATCGGTGTGCCTTCAAAGTGCTTTCATGAAATATGCATAATACTTTACCTGTGCCATTAAACTTTTAGCTTCAGAGATCAATGTAGCTGTTTACTCTCTGTTCAACTTTGAGGACTCAGAAGTGTTAAGCATGGGGCTTAAATGCCCATGCTCTTATTATTGCCCATGTATTGGGTTTTATTGTAATTTCAAATGGAAAATCAGTCCAATATCAGTCAGTCAGATCCCAGCTCAACTTCTGCTAAAATTATTTAAGTTACGATGCAAAATATTTCTTGTTAATAATGTATCCATGATGAAACATTTTTCATTTTTATCACCAGGATGCTTAGGAAGAGTTCTTTTATATTTCTCTGTCCCAGATCAGGGACTGTGGCAAAGATAAGCTGAATGAGTAATGTTGACATAATGGGAAAAGCTTGCACATACATTCACCTTCATGCCAATCATTGTAGACTGTTGCTGAAGATAATCAAGATATATTGTTATAGGAATCTTTGGCTTACAAGTGTCATCATGTTTCTTAGGCTGCCAAAAAATAAAATAAGAGTAAATATAAGAATAAGCTCCTTTTAAATCATTCTGTCCTTATTATAGTTCGGAATGGGGAAATGTTTCGGGGCAAAGTTGTTTTGATGGTTAAAATTTAAATGATGTCTTACCTGATTTATTTTTTTCTTTCAGGCTTTGTCAAAAAGGAGGGAGACTCGGACTTGCAGCCTTGATACAGCCAAGGAAATATTGGAAGCTTTGAGATGAGAAAGATGGATGAGACCTTTATAAGGAGGAGGAGTGGAATTAGCAACAGGGTTGCCATAGAATTGTATACATAAATGCTTCTGATAATACTTTATCTCATTCATTTCACAATAACAAAATGATCAGGACTTTATATGTCCCTTTTTAAAGAAATTGTTAATACTTAACACGAGCTACATTTTGCTTATGTATATAGCAAAATGTAGTGTATTTACATGTATTTAAAATACAGTATATGTATATTGAACTTTACCATATTAGCTATCAGGCAGCATATTTTGTGTTGAATAACCATAACAGAAATGAAAAGGATTAGATGTATGAATGATAAATGTAGTGAAATGGGTGTTTCCTTATACCCATAGTACTGTTATGTTGTAGTGTGTCTTCCTTCATTACAGTGTTAGTAAAAAGTTAAAAGTGTTACTACTGTGTTAGAGAGATTGTCCTCTGTCTGCCTGTCTGTCCATCAATCCGTCCATCATAAAAATGTACTTCAATTATTGAGGGGGGATTTTGTTCATCTGTCCATCCCTCAAATATACCTCATCTGAGTTACTATAAAAGGATATAAGTTCTTCAAAGGGTGCAGGTTATAAGTATCAATTTTTACAAGAATTCAAAGGAAGAAGAAAAATATGACATCAAGTAATAAGAGGTTTAGAGCTTAGACCCCATTTCCATAGATTAGATCGATCTACTTTAGATCGACCTAACTCCCTGGGGGTTCACGCTAAATAGCTGTCAGCCGAGCGGACACGAAAGTTAATTACCCTCTTACAGCTTGTAGTAGGCGGGACAGACATTTAAGCCGGATTATCTGACAGTAATCTAGTGAGACTCCCCGCGGGGATAGATCGATCTAAAAGCTCTGGGAATACAGCCTTAGAGTTTAAGGAGCTTTTGAAGGATCTTTCAGGAATAAGGATTCCTTGTTTCTTTTTAGTTTGTAAAATGTTTACAGCTGGGCGAAGCAGTTTTAGTGATATGAAGGGATGAACCAAAACAGCTTCATGTCTCCCACTGAGATTTTTTTAAACCCTGGAACAATGCAACAGCAGAGGTTCTGAAGTATTACTGATATGCTGTCATTTTTTTCAGGGACTGATTTGATCTTCTAGCGCAATGTATGTAGTCTTTACATCAGTTTGACATTTTTAAGTAGGTAAGATTGTGAACGGCTGTATTGTCAGACTGTCAGACAGCTCCAGGGAGGCACATGGGAAAGGAAAAAATAGAAGTGCTCTTACTCCTGTTTAGCAGTTCATGTGCTTATGGTAATAGAGTAGTATTGTAGACCTCTGTACTAGGTGACTGCATATGAGACTAGGAAACGTGTTAGAATTTGAGGTTGGGCTTATCTTTTAGCAGTAAGGGTGATACTCTGTGCCAGATATGTCGCTTTAGAAAACTATCCCAAAGTAATAAACATAGTGAGTACATCCTGTTGCTAGAAGATGGTTATTTTATAGAACTAGAGAGAAAGCCACCATAAAAAAAAATATGTGAATAAATTCTTTAAATTTTGTTTAATGCAACACAACACTTACATGTGTGCCATAGTTTCTGACTTCAGTATCTCCTAAATCTCTTAGGACACATTCACAACAGATGATCCACGGACTAACGGAACATCTGTTCTGAGTGGAGCTTAAGTCTCGGTTGATTTCATGCAAAGTCACAAGACTTTAAGATATCAGATGATTACTATTGGGAAAGGCTTGTTTTGTCCTTTATACACAGTACCATTCTTTGTTATTAGACTGAACCAGGACTTCCAGAATTGGCATGTTACAGGCGAGTGTCTGGTTTATGTGAGTTGGCTGTATGTGCAAGGTCTGCTGTACTAATAATGTCACCATCTAGTTGCCCTGCCGTCTATTCCTAAAACAGCCTAGCCTTTTTGATAAGATTTGATACAAAGCAATTTTTTTTCCTCTGTAAATACTCCAGGTAACACCAGGGTTGGCTTGAGTTCATGTTAACCATCCAACACCTTCGACTTTTCACTAGTACATTTTAAAATCGTTTCGTTCCAAATGCCAATAAGAGTGTTGGATGGTTTGTGATTGATGTCTTTGTATTAAACATAAGGGAAAACATCTTCATACTATGTGTAAACAGCATATCAATACTTGCTCTCAGCTTTAATTGGGATACACCTTGGTAAAGATCAATAAGAAATGTAGAGGAACTTATTTGCCTGGGTCCCCTAGCTGCTATTTGCTCTGTAGTTTGTCACACAAATTATGCAGTCAAATCAAGCTAGGGCATTATCATATGTCAAGTTTATTATGCAAGTGATTTATTCAAATGGACCAGGACGTGCTACGCTAATGTAAATAGATGATATATATACAGTATACAGGGTATGGTTTATTACTGCCGAGTATTATGCATGCCAGGGCCATAAGTCAAAACATAATAGGTGGTAAGCCATTACCTTAACTTGCAAAAGATGTCTGCATGATGCTAAATGGTTGATATTATATAAGAGGGGTTTTTATTTCTGTATTATCAGGTCCTCTTTTAGTGGGGAATTTAAACGCCAATGAACCTGCCTCATCATTTGTGATTTTTACCAACCATTTTCATATTGCTTCCACCAATTGGTACAAGTGCAAAAATTAATTTAAAGTTTCAGCTGTTCCTTACGAATATTGCTAAGGATTGAGTCCCATGTTTTTGCAATGTATTCTGTGATTGTAAACCACGCCCCTCTTTACATTTCTGTTATAATTTTCTTTCCGTCCATGAACATAAATGCCTCATACCTGTGCTTGTAGTATGTATAGGCTCGAGTAATGTTTGTGGTAGTCAGTGTTAAGAGAGAAAGGAATAGTTGTAGTCATTTGTTATTTTTTGTTTGCATTTCGAAGGTCATGCTTGCTTGTGTTGCTTTTGTTTAATGATGCAAGAATTGTGAGCAAGGTGATTTTTTTTATGAATGCTACGATGTGTTATTATGCGAAGTTAAAAGACCGCAAGAAAAAAAGGAATTTTACAATTTAGATATTTACTAAGATATAATTAAAATACAATTAAGCAAGCATAATACTAATTTTTTTTTTTTTTTTTTTTTTTTTTTTTTTTGGTGATTTGGACTTTAAACAAGTATTAACAATACTGGTAGGCTATACAATTTATTTTCATTTTTGTTGTACACAATAGCTTTCAAAGCTATATTTTTAAGTCTGTTGATATTGCTAAAGGAATATATATATAAATGTGGTAGATGTTAGATATAATGGAATTTATATAAAAGGTTGTGCATCAGTATATTTAAAAGGGACCAAGGTTGCTTCTTTGCAAGAGTGAATCCTATGTTCTTTATCTTTTGTAAGATATTTTTACATCATGAAATATTTTGGTGTCATAGCACCTGCTTATTATAATGGTGTAGTGTCAAAGCTCCATGTGGTTTTGTACATTATTTCTATACTAGAAGATAATAAAACCAAAAATGGAATAAGAGAAAAAATAATAAAATGAAATTTTAATCAACATCTTGGCATTTTGTTTTGCATTATTGTTACTATATTTTTTCTTTCTTTTGGTATACAGTAAAAAGGTTTATTTCTTCAATTTTGTACATATTTGTGCCATTTTCACAAGTATGCTTCTCATCCTAACGTAAAATGTCAATATCTGTGCGTCAAAATTTCAAATTCCTGACTTAATGATGGCTCGGTCAGACACACACTTCCATAAAAGCAAGTTGGTTCACTTATCTATAAAAGAAAAGCAGTGGCAATTATTTTTAGTATTATATAACATGAACACAAAACATCACATCTGTAAAAATAAGTAAGCATGTAACCATGCATGTCCCTCCAACAAAACCATGTAAGTTATATACCATTAAAATTCATATATTTGTAACTTATATTGGCAACAAATCTGTGCATTTTTACAGAAAAAAAACCTATAAAAAAACCTATAAAAAACCTCTAAACCTTCATACAGAGTAAAATGGATATATAGGTATTACATTTACACCTATGTTAAAAAATCTGCTTAAAACAAAGTGGGCAAAATGACAAAATCGAGAAAAAAAGATTCCCTGATGTAACAAATAATGCATTATGCTTGTAAAAATAAGCAACCAGTGGGCACCAAGTTGAAAAGCTAAGCAATGCTACCCTAGGTTCTAGATTCCGGTATTGCCAGCTCGATCTTGATTTCATATATAACCCATATCAACAATACCGGCTCTAGTGACCAGCGGCCAAGTTACACTTCCATCAATCAAAAAGAACTGCTCCGCAGTGAATCTGCAGTTGAATGTCATCAGATTAAAATGAAACGTAAAACAGATTTAATTCTGCTTTATTTAGTTTTATTTGCTGTATTTAAGATGTAAAGTGAAAAAAATAATATTCTTCGAACAGAAAAGATATATCCAATGTTTTTGTATTTTTGTTTATCAAAGAACATTTAGTCCTGAGATGTACACGTGCGCAATACACGTGCCTGCCGTGTGCCAAATTTGACAGCTACACTGTATGCCCGATACCACTATAAGGGCTGCGCAATGGCTACACCAAAATCACTATTGTGGCACTGACCTTCGACTGCAAGATATTTTCAATTCAAACTTCGTCAGGCACTTTGCTTCTTGTCTCGTCTGCACGAGATAACTTCAGCGCGAGGCGGGAAAGGCAGCTCCAGGCGGCCAAACCTGTGACGCACGAGACTTATGACTTCCAAATATGGATCCAGGCGGACACAGCTGTGACGGGTGACTTCCAAATATGGAAGCGCCCCAGGCAAAATTTTGAAGAAGAACGCCCTCAGATTGTCGCTGTTCGTCAGAGCTAGTAAAAGCGACTCCATCACAAGGTATATATTTAACAAGCTAGCTTTTACGTTGCTCTGACACTCAGGGTAAGCAATGCATGACTTTCAAGAAATCGTAAAGCGTAAACTTAAATTTTCATGAGTCAGTTTTTATATCAATTATAAATGCATATTAGCACCTCTCTGACCGGTTCAAAGATTTAATTGACTTGGGTAAAATATTCCCTTGAACCCTCTAGAGTTGGCGTGATGGTGGGGGAGTCTGGCTGCCAGTTGGCAGGACACACTGAAAGATGAAGTTTTCTTGTTTAATAATAGCTGCTATCCAAATCATCTTTGGTAAACCACAATTTATATTTTTTAATAAAAATTTTTTAATTTAAAAATTTTGTAATCTCAGATGAAAAATTTGTCATTACTTTAATAATTATGTATCTTATAATGAAATGATATTCAAAACAATTATCTGTAAAATGTCAATAATTACCACAGGTTTCAATACAACAAACTTCATAACAACTGGTATTAATAATAAACTTCTTGCAAAAGTCAGGGAGGTTGCCCTCTACAACATGCAATTTCAGTACAACAAACTAGTAAACAGCTGGTACATGTAACTTACAACTACCTAACTCAAATACGTGTTTTCTCACTTAATATGTAATACTTATATTTAAATTCTCACCTTCGCCATGTTCCTCTACAAACTGAAAAGCCTGCACCGTTCTCAATGCTTCATCCACTGACCTCCCCACAGGCAAGTCGTTCACTGTCATATGTCGCACCAGGCCATTAGGATCTATTAAGAAAAGACCCCTGAATTTTAAAAAAAATTATAATATAATATTAATTAAGCAAGATTCATGTTGCAATCCACAACCTTAAAGATATATATAAATAAATGCAATAACAACGCCAATTTTTAACAATTTATTTTTTATATTTAATACAATTCCATAAGCATATTGTCACTTTGATATAATTGCTTTTTCCCCCCTTGGGATTCAATGTATTGTATATCACAATCTTAATTTTTTTCCTAATTTGACCATTTAACAGTGGAAGCGGTTTCAGAAAAAATTACTAAAATGAGTGCCTAAATATCACTCATAAAATACCTATAGAAAGTACTGACCTCAATGCCACACCTTTCTCTTCCAGAAGCACTCCATAGTCCGTGGCAATGGTTTTCTTAAAGTCAGACAAGAGTGGATATTTGCACTCCCCTAGTCCTCCTTCCTGTGTAAGAGAAGTACTTCCGTTTTCAGTTCAGTATGTGTTAATCTATTACAACCAAATCAAGATGGGGGTTGTCACAGAAAATGTGTCTTAAACTGGAAGCAAAATTACACAGTAACTTTAATACTTACATAGCTGCATGGTTATAAACTTGAAGCTGTATTTGTAAGTAAATTTTAGATAGAATTCTCCTAGAATCTGAAACATTATTTTTAACATATTCAAAAATGACTTACCTTTTTAGGTGTGTTGATCCATGCCAAATGACTAAATACTGAATCTGTTGATACCCCAATCACTTCTGTGTTTATGGCATGAAACTCTGCAATCCTGTCACTAAATGCAATCAGTTCAGTTGGGCAGACAAATGTGCTGAAATAAGGAAAGGTAACAAAAATAAAAAGAATTACAATCAAATATAAGCTTTCAGTGTTTTTGTATCATATCTTTTGGACAACTATTCTTTTAAAAATACCAAACAGGTTCAAGCATGTTTTGTCAATCAAAGCTCAATATAAGCCAAGTGCATGCTGCAGTGAATACATAAAACTATGTAAAATTGACTTAACAATTATAAAACAAAAATTATTGTGCACACAAAGAAATTATTGAAGGAAAGCAAAGCCACACATGCACTTACAAGTCTTGAGGGTAAAAAAGCAAGATAAGATATTTCCCTCTATAGTCAGTCAAGTTTAACTCCTTGATGGCACCATCAACCGCTGCTTCTCCTTTGAAATCTGGGGCTGGCTGCTGAACTTTGGCTTCAACTTAAAAATGATGAAAAGGTGATTTTCTATTTGTACAGATGAAAAAATATAATACAGTACTTCTAAATTTCACGATGAAAAAAATTACCTACCCTTTTGCCCAATAGAAAACAAGTCTTATAAGTACTACATCATTTATGTGTATGAGTGACAATAAGTCAATTATGTTTGTTTACTCAGTATCAAAATTTTATAACAGCAATTTGTCTTGGTGTGTTTTAAGTATTAAATCACTTCAAAAGTCGACGTGCAAATAAATCATAAGCAAATAATACTTATATTAAATCCAACACGTAATGTCTTCTTCAAGACAATATGCTACATCTCTCTAAAATCTGTGAACGCAAATAATGCAAAAATGAAAGTACTTTTGCTCTCTGAATAATTATAAAAGGAAAACGACAACATACATCTGTTTGGTGTTACGTGCAGATATCTTTGCGATCCTGTGATGACACCAACCCTTGGGACTAGTTTTGGAGCCAGAGAAGTCTGAAGCTAAAAACGTACTCATTTATTTATTAGTTTCAACTTCAACATGTTAACGTTAAAATATACATTTGTGGTGAAAATTTCATTAGTAACTTTATATCTGCATTTTAACTGATTTTTATATTAATCTGCCTTTAGTCTTACCAAACGACGGGCAGTTCTTGCAATCGAAGCCATTTCTTGCAATAATTTTAAAATTACGTAAAGTTCACCTTGACAATCAACGAACCATGCAGCCGGTCGGTTTTAATAAATCCGCATAGTAGCCTCATTCGCAGGATTTCGTTTTATATGGATTTTCCGTCAAACGAGACTCACCCTTGAAGAATGGCCATGTGCGAAATTATTGTACTCACGTTTCTTTTGATATGACACCCAATTCGTGTAAACAAGTACGAAATTCAAGAGAGGTATTTCGTTTTTCAGAATTCTCGAAAAAGTCCACGTTCTGCCATATTTCCTTAACCTGCCGTTAATATGAACATTGCTGTGCTTTAGGCTTGTCTTGTGTTCTAATTTGAAGGTCAATGTCATGTGTCAGATCGGGCCATGTGTATTAGCTGTTGGTAGGCTCGGTAAACTGAAAGGTGGGAAACTGCGGAAGTAATGAATTATTTACCGGGGACTGCGAGCCTTATAGAAGAAATAGACAGTAAGTATATTAAATATTTTATCTGCAAAACTGACGACAAATGAGTTAGATATCTTAAAAGCCATAATTAAAGAGGAATACAATGACAATGTAATAACTTGAGTACATGTATTTACTGTATTACCACTGCTGCCAGTGCTGGTACGGTGTACTTTAGATTGCCATTTGCCACTATTGGTACTGCAGAGTGTGCAATGTGCTGACAGTGTAGTGAATTCACTGTCTCTGTTTTACGTAACGATTTTGCTGTCTTCACACCTCTTGCATTTGTCTTTTGAGCTTTAAATAATTCATTCGGTGCCCCTGTTGGAAAAGAAATTGCAAGAAGTTGAATTCATTTTATTTGGCAGTTATCAGTACTGGTAGAAATAGAACACACATCTGAGACGTACCAGTTTGTAATAGTGAGTTTGATGCAAATACTTGCAATTTGTTTTAATTCATTGAGTATATGACATGTGTCATGTTTGGATTTCAGAAAAGCTTTTGGTTGTATTAAGAGATGGAAGGACCCTGATAGGATACTTGAGAAGCATAGATCAGTTTGGTAAGTTTATGTATGACACACACACACACATACACACACACACACACACACACACACACACACACATGGGCGTAACTAGGCATACGCACGGATGCACTGTGCGTACAATTTTTTGGCCAACCATGATATTATTTTATATAAATTTAGTATATTTTTCACGGAATATAAAAGAAAATCCTCTGCTTATCAAAGTCACCTGTACGTACAAATCCTCTGTATCAATTGTATAGGCACAATTGTTCTTGCAAACTAAGGTAAACAATGCCTGTAACCTTAACAAGTCCTATCTTAATCGTCCATCTAACTGAAACTTCCTTTACCTCTTAATTGGAGGGTTCAGTGGCCCTTAACTGTTCTGTACCCTCTTTCTTGAGAATATCGAACGCATTCTCGGTGGCGATGTTTATCTCAGGTAAAAATCTGCCTGAGTGTTATTTTCAAAGAGCAGCTCCCGCAACCCTGGGAGCACTAGATAAAATCTGGACACCAGGTTTAAGAAGGAGCTAAAGAAACAAAGGAAGATTTTTTCCTGCAAAGCTTCAAAGAATTTTGACACGGACTTGACCCAGCTTACCCCTCCAAACTAACAGGGTGACATGGGCAATTTTTACAAACAAATAATTAAACTTATATGTATCAGACCTCTGTCGTGTCGTACAATTGGTTGTTTTTGGGAGCCATGCATCCACATGTAAGGTGAATGAAACCGTATGTTAGTTCAACTCAGAGGTGGATCCAGGATTATTCGAAGGGGGTTCCACATTTGCGAAGCTAGCCTCCTTTTAAATAAATATACCGTTCTGGGTAATAAGAATATTGAAACTTTTTTAATTGCGAGAATATTTCTGACTAAATGATGATTTTATTATTAATGGAAATTAAGCTGCGATGTGTGGTACATATGCTGTAATTACGCTGTCCTTCATCTCTTGCGTTAGTCTACATTTTGCTGGGAATTTTAAAAATCTGTGCGTACAATTTTTAAAGGTCTGGTTACGCCCCTGCACACACACATATATATTATGGTATTACTAATGAGTTCATCCTGTATAGATGAGTTTGCCTTATCAAATATTATACATTTTAAGATTCGATAATAATATTGCCTAATAATTTATGTGTTATAGAAAGAGGTTACTTACTCATTTTACTGATATATTGCAATGGATGTGTGCTTCATACAATGTCTTGCTATTGTAGCCAATCTGGTGTTGCACCGGACAATTGAAAGAATCCATGTGGGAAAGAAATATGGGGATATTCCCAGAGGCATTTTTGTTGTTAGAGGAGAGAATGTAGTGCTTTTGGGAGAAATAGTAAGTACATTGTATTAAAAAAACTTTTTTAATTTATGCAAATATGTAATGTGTGCTTTCAGGTATAATGCAAAATATTCAGCATGTATTGTTAAGTATACAAATAGCTTGAAATCACATGAGGTTTCTGTTTTTGTTTTCATAAAATTATTTTATATCAGTTGAAAGGTGGCAGAAGAACAGGTATGGTATGTGAGTGTTCATTCAAAACCATCACATTTTGCAAAATTTAGATTACAACTATAACTTTAACTATTCAACTTTAACAATTGCTTTACTCATTTTTCTTTAAGGATATGGAAAAAGAAGGTCAGCTTCCCCTGGAGGAAGTCAAGATAGAGGAAATACTTGCAATGCAGCAAGAAGAACAAACTGTTAAAAAACAAGAGGAAGAAAAGAAAAAGAAAGCACTAGTAGAAAGGGGAATACAACCTCATGTTGATCAAATACAAGAAGATTTTTAGCATATTAGTATGTTGTACAACATTCAAAGGAATCTACAAAGAGGCATAATGTGTGTGACTGGTAATAGAATTGAGGGCTGTATTTATTTTCATTTTTTAATTTTTCAGCCATTGTTTGCCAAGCCATTGAGAGCACAAACAGCAGAGTCAGATACGTACCTGAAAGTTAATATGTTTCTACAACAATATTATTTGCAATGAATAAAGTCCAAATCTTCAGTTACACTTAATTCTGTCAAGAGCCCCATAGAGGGAATGTATATTTTTAAGTATTCGCTATAAAGCAAAGTATGGGCGGAATGAGCTCCAGTTTAGTTGTAAAAGAAATAGTGGATGTATTTCTTTCTGAGAAGTTTCATGTTGAACAGGCAAACATCTTTGCATAGATTATGTGTCATTTTTAAGGAAAATGGTGCATATGGAAGAAGTTTCATTTTTCATTGATGAAACAACCTGTCTATTATGTCTTGTTTATTTGATATTTAAGAAAATAAAATATACATGTAATAGCAATTAAATTCTTGTATTATTTTAATTATTAACATTTTTGAAAAACATAGGTATGCCATATAATGTTATGCAAAATATTGCTTAAAAACAAGTCATATTACATAAATAACAATTTAAGTAAAATGATATTAAAATTTGAATATTGATTGTTTTTACACATTTAATAGCACTTCACAGGGGGAGTGATATTCTCTCCTGGTGACCCTCAGCAGAAGGCAGGGTTGTATCTAAGAAACTAATTCCTTTGTAGATACCCTGATTATAAGGGACACAGAAAAATTGGGTTCAACAAACTGGTTGCAGTGATGCATAAATATGATGCCAAAAGAGAAGAAATCATGATAACCCCGTCTACCCCAGTGGCTGAATGATGATGGTGATGACGAACATTGCGTTAGGTGCGCCGGGTTATCACAACCAGATGCACTGCAAGATTGGCAAAGTTCAAAAGTGCATGTTTCACTTATTGGTTTATAAATCGCGCAGTTCAAATGTTGATTTTTACAACAGAAAACATTTTGTTTTTGTAAGGAATGATTAGGGGAAAAAAGAATAAACGATTACAGAAAGACCGGAAACGAGAAGGACACAGTTGCTGACCTCATTTCTAATTTTCATTTGGTACAAAAGGGATGGTTTCAAGCATCCAACTTGAGGCAAATGCGTGGAGAGTGGAAGAGCAGACGAAAGATGTCGCAAAGCGGTAACATGACAGACTTTCTGCTGTCTGGATTTTTTTCGCCAGGTTTGAAATTTTTAACACTTAGGTCAACAGAATATAATTTTTGTTTTACTAGAGACATCGTGTATAATCGAATAATTGAATGTAATCGTCAGGTAAAGCTAGCAATGTTTTTGAAACCACGCGTTTTCCGACCGTCGAAAAATCAAAATCGTGGTATTGGCTTGGGCATCACGTTACTCGTTTGGATGTAATGATTTTTAGGTGTGTGAATGAAAGTATCTTCTGGCAGTGCAGTTAAGGTGTAATTGAGTTTCGATAAATTTGCTAGATTTGTTAAATAAAATTTATTTGGAAATTTTGCATCAAGTGTCAATTCCTCAAGAACAAAGCCATTTTCTCCAACTCGCGAACCATGGCTCGACCCGTCCCTGGATTAGATGCTTAATACCATTTTTAATGAAATGATTTAGTTCCAAATGACTCCCGAGTCATGTAGACCTCAATGTTTTTTTTTAATGTTAAAACATTTCAAAAGGAGATATTGACACCAGATGCTTTTATTTGACGGATTTAAGCATTAAAAAAAAAACAAAAAATTTACAAAGGCCTGAATTGGGAAAAATTTGCTGGAGTCATAAAAATAAAAAAAATCTTTAGGACATTTTCAAATGCGTAGAGTAGACTATATCTTTAATGGTAATGTTGCCCAAATCATGAACAAAAATATTATAACTGGAAAAAATTAGCACATGTAATACAAAAAGGACATATTATAAATAACATAATCAAAAGTGCTAACATGCAAGTGTGTTAGTGTGTGGTGAGAGAGAGAAAGGGCAAATATAAGCCATCCTATCAAAAGCCAAGACAAGGCTGCTTATGTAAATGTATATTTGTGTACTACGAGACTCTAAAGAGCTTTTGATCTCTGCTTTCTAACACATCTCACCTATTTCAGAGTACAATGTTCCTGCTCAGACTGTAGCTCCTTTGACAGCAACATTAGAGTTGCTGCAAATTTCATTTGAATCCCAACCTGCCCCTCAGCTGTACAAAATGCTGCTGGCCCTTCTCTATGACTATAACCCTCATCTTGGACATGAGCACAGGAAAAAGGTAAACATTGGAAAAATTAGACCTTCAGAAATGATAATTTGTGTAATCTTGTGCATTCATTACTCAATAAGAAAATAATTATAGTGAATCAGCATTCAAATGTGGATTACTTATAAAATTCAGTATTAGTTTTAAATACTAAATTTTAAAGAAATGCTTTTTATCTTAATTGTTTTTTAAATGAAAAAAGGTTGTAACAAACCAATTTTTAAGCTATGTCCCTATAATTATGTTCTCGTATTGAAAAAAGCTTTACACGGGCATTGTTTCTTATTTCAGGTGTCAAGATACATCCGGATTCTTTTGGAACCCCATCCAGAGTTAGCAGATTACCTAATCTCTCTTCTCCCCTGGTGTAAAGATGATCCCCCTCCAGACTATTCACAGACTGTCAAGTTCAGAGCTGGCAGTAAAAGGTATTCTGCTAATGCACTACATTTTTGCTGTAATTAAGAGCCTGAGCTCCTTTTATTGTCTCAACTACAAAGTGTTCAGAGTTATTAATTTGAAAATAAATTATTAATCTCAAGGATATATACTTTGTTACCTACAGGCCCGCAGCATCGAGCCAGAATGTCAGCTCCCAGGCCACAGGCAAGCCATCTCAACTTGTCTCCTTCTATAACTATACCCCACCAGCTGTCAGTGCCTATGTCAAGTCACAGGGAGTGCCCACCAAGGTCACAAAGGTCACCCCAGGTAGCCTCATGGAACAGCAGACAGATGCTGAACATCTTGTGAGTCAGCAAAGAACTACCAGTGCCAATGCCAGTAGGCCACCTGAAACTGGAAATATTAGAGATGGTGGCACTGCTCACGCTAATTATTCTAGGTCAGGTGGCTCTGGTGACAATGGCGTTGCAGGCAGTGGGTTTCCTAAGTTGGTTATCATTACTGAGGATTCAAAATCATCCAGGAACACTACTGATTCAACCACAGCGAGAGAGAGCCAGAAAACTGAACTTCAGCAAAGCTGTGAAGACAAGAATGATGCCAAACCTAGAAAAGTTTTACTCCACAAACTTCAACAGCCAAAAGAATTGGTGGAAGACTTGGGTAGTAGTGCAAGATCCACAACATCAGTGCAAAATGAAAAGCAACAGCAAGACGGGAAGGATTTAGACCAAAAGATGCCACATCCTTTATATCACTATGGCCCATTGTCAAGTTTATACAGTCACAGTTTTCCATATTATCAAGAGGTGACCACCCTTGATGGAAACACCCACAAATTCCGTGTGAATGTTGGGAACAGCACAATCCAACCTGCACACCTTCAACAGATGATGGCACAGGTGTACTCAAGTCCAAGATCACAAAAACCTGTCACAACGCCACCAGTTCAGGGTTCTCCTCAGTCATGCCATATAAGAGATAGAAGCCCTTCAAGTCCAGCTACATCCATTGGCAGCAGCCCACATGTGAAGCTGGAAGTGGGTAATTCTCCAATGCCAAATGCTGAGAGTCCACAATTCAAGAAAGAGAGAACCATTCCAAGGATCATTAGGCGTGTGACAACATTTAGACCACCAGCTCCTGAGAAAGTTGAACAAGGCCCACTGAATCTGTGCACACGTCCGTCTGGAAGATCTGGCCATGAAGAAAGTATCCTTGGTGAAGAAGGGAAAAAACTACTCGCTCAATCAAAGCCCATACCTGAAGCACATAGAGATAACTACATGGCTCTTGGGAATATTGCAGAAGTAATGTCAAGACTAGGCACGGATGACATTGCTTCAAACAGCGTCATGCGCCTGACATCACTTGTTAATGTGGTTACCACAGATAAGCCAGCAGCTTCGACAACATCAGTCTCACTGGTAGGTCAGCCAACACCTTCTATGCCTGAAACTAGCTTTGAAGTGCCTGGCTACTACTCAAGATTGACATCTCACCCTTCTCCACCCAATTATGATGCCTCATGGAGACCACGGAGGGGGCAACGGAAACGAAAGAAGAAATCTCGAGATTGAGGGGTAAATTTTGTTTGTTGCTTTGTTCTTTAGCTCATTGGGCATTGACAGCTTTCCAACCAAGTTTCATTTTCAATGAATAAACTGAAAGTGCATGCAAAACACATTACATCCCCTTATAGCTGGTTGAGTGAAAAAATAGTGAATTTCTTATCATTCAGTGTTAGTTCAACTATTTCATTCTTTTTTCGTTAATTACAGATTGTTAAATGTGGACGATAAATTGCATTTCTTGCATAGGCATGTAAAAGCTGCCCAAGACTATTTTAGCAGTTGTTTGATGTTACATTTTTTATTTTAATTGCAATTCTGTTTGACATTGATAACCTTCGCAGTTTGAGAAAGCAATTGGCACCTTTTAATTGAAATGTTTATTGGTTTAGAATGCTACTGTGCTAATTAAGACATTAAATTGAATGTTTGTTATATATCATTTATTTGAATTAAAATTACTGAATATAGATGCCTTAAGTGTGTTGCTCATAAAAGCTATTAGCATTAGTTTAACAACTTTTTAAATAGTGAAAATACTTTTTTTCACAGATCTCTGAAACGAAAAAAAAATCAGAAAATTATAATCTTACATTTGGAAGTGCATTTCTGATATAGACATTACAATCAAAATCAAGGACATGGCAATGTTCAATACTGTAATTGCACCAGCTATCTCTAGTAAAATATTTATATTACAATTACTATCTGCTCTGGACCAAATGATGACTAAATGATAAAAAAATCCAAATATTAAATAAACTTAAGCAAACAACTATATTAAATCTATCCCTTTTCTTTACAATAATATTGTTCAAACAGGTCTTCCCTATGGCCCCTTCTACTTTTTTAATATCACAGAAAAGAAAATATCATGGATCAAAGTTGATGTCAGAAAGAATCCTTGCGTGTCTGTGATAGTCTGTATGTCACTAGCTCTTACATCAGGTGAAAATACTTGACCAACTTTCCCAGTCCTTGTATTTGTGACATCAACTCTAAGCCTCTGATACAGTGTTATACTGCCTTGATACTATGTGGATCCTGAAAGTTTAAAGCTTTAATGTTTTTCGTCATTTCCACTATAACATCAAAGTTCGAACTAAGCCCTGACATGTGTTGAAAATATGCCTCTTTTTCCACTTGAACTGTGAGATTTTGAACTCCTAATTCTTTAAAAATTGCAGTGACCTAAAAAAATAAATAAAGCATTAAGTAGATTAAGTCTAAATTAAAATACTCTTGTTTTATATCAAGCAAATGCTTCAATACAAGTTTTTAAAAGTATTTAATACTTTTTTTACTTTATTTTGATTAAAGTGGAATAGAGCTATTTTACTTTTACTTTTTTAAAACTTTATTTAAATATTTTTAACTTAAAAGTGAAATCTGTAATCAATACGTTAAATATATCATAGAGTTATCACCAAATCTGTCATATTTTTGAAAGGCTTACCTGTGACACTATCTTCTGTTCACTGGCATCAGGAGATGTCACAACGTGTATTGAACCACACATTACTGAGGAGGTATGGCTCCAGAATTGCTGCTTTCTCAGGGACAAAACACCATCTATAGACAGCACCTAAAACAAAACACAAATTACGTTGTGCTTATCCTTAATCATACACAATGACTTTTCCTGAATCTTTTGCTACATGGCCTACTACATTACTACAGGTGAATTTGGTAAGCAATCATACAGTAAGCCATCTCTTATGAACAGGCATGTGACTGGAATTTCAAAGATGTGGGCTGTACCAAAACTGAAGCCAAATAAAAACTAACTGAAATCCAAAATGATTCTGTGAAACAATCATGTTTACAGCTCTATGAATATATGCATGTTTATTAAAATGACTCTTTAACCCAGAATTAAAATAACCTTATATACTATTGTTAAAACATATTTAGCTATGACATACCTTTTGAAGCGCAACTTGTAATGATTCTTCTATCTCTAAAGGACTGCGTAACAGGAGTACAAAAGCAGTGTCCTTCAAAAGTGGAACAACACTGAGGAATATCATAAAGGCAATGAAAAGGGAGCAGATTGGATCAGCTATATTCCACCCAAAGTTTTCAATAAGGATGGTAGAAATGATTACTCCGACACTGCCCATGGTGTCTGCAAGCACATGGAGAAACACACCTAAAATTAGATAAAAAATTGTTCTGTTTAAAAGCTAAATCAAATACTTACCAAAATGAATATATAATAAAAATATATTCTATACATTTATGGTTAATGTCCAGATGACCTTTACCAAAACATTCATGTATTCAAATATTGAAGAATGTTTCACATCAATATTAGCTCTAAATTATTCATTTCTAGTTATTGGTTTAATTCTACAGAGTTGACCATAAATCATATGAATAAATATTTACTTCTTACAAAGCTTAACGAAAGACTATTAGAGTGCCAACAACTCATGCATTCGAATATAAAAATGGAAGAAAGAATTTACAATGGCAAATGTAAAAGGCACACACCTTGCATATTTGAATTTTTGGTGCTACACTCTTGTTCCCCATGGCTGTGGTTGTGACTGTTGTGACTGTGACCATGTCCGTGATGACCATGCCCATGACCATGGTGACTGTGATTGTGTTGTTTGGGTTTGCTGTGAGAGTGACCATGTGAACCACCACCTCCACCATGGGAGTGACCGTGACTGAATGCCACTATACCAAACAGGTTGACCACCAGACCAGCTACCGAGACAACCTAGAAAAGCAAATCATTACAGCTGTGTATGAATGTGATAACCAACTGTTGGTCATGGAGGACTGATCATTTCCATTAAGGGATACTTCAACTTAAGGAAAGGATTTATGTAAAAACACAAATATATTCTAGCACAGCAAGTTAAGTCCAGTAGCGTGTATTTTCAATGAAATGGTTGTATCTTCTGCAATTTCTACACACCACAAGTCAGAACTGGGAAGTTTATAAAACTTTGAGCATACCAACAGCCTATCTGTATTGATATCAGGTGGATCAAACAGCCTCCCAAGTGCTGCAGTGAAGACAAAGAAAGCAATGACCACTAGGAAGAGGCCATTGATGTATCCTGACAGGATTTCTACACGATCATACCTTAGATAAAAGATAGGGCATAACACTTTTATTTGCATTTTATTATAAAAAGAGAGTCAGTAAAATATCATGATAAAATTCATATTTGCAACTTCAGTGCATCAGTCTATAACCTTTACTTTGTTTTAGCAGAGCATTTATACTGTAAAGAATTGTCATGAATTAAAATGATACACACACTGTTGATACTACTTCAAGAACTACTCAATAATTTGCTAATAATCAGTTGCCTCACCCGTATGAAAACTCTCTTGTAGCCTTCCACCTGCTCATTACTGCTGCATACAGACCCATGACTAGAGCTGAGCAGTCAAATAGCATGTGAAAACCATCAGAAATAAGACCTAAGCTGTTTGTCCATACACCATATACCAGTTCAACAAAAGTGAAAAACTGAAAGAGAGGGCGATTCAAGTTAAGCATGTAACAAACAAATTTTAAGTAAATTATTGGTTTAGGTCCCATAAATATAAAAAATTAGCTAGTTTCAGAGTCTAAGGGAAATTAACTTTGAATGTGCTTGCTCTTCATCTATAAGATCCACTACTAAAATTCATACATTTTTAGCCAATTAAGGTGCCATGTAATGTTAATTAACACTCTCTGGTAGGTTATGAAACTATTCTATCAACCACAATCAATCAAAATAATTTATAAGCCATACAGTCCAGATTAAAGCTTAAATCTCACCAAATTCATACAAAGGAAATAAAATATTCTTCTAGAATCAGACTCTTCCAGGATTTGTTTGAGACCATTCTTAAGCACCAAGGCAACAGAGTGGGAGGTCCTTTGGAAAGCCTCTTCTGCCATGTTATAAAGTGGCAGGCCACCTGCAGAGTAACCTACTAGACTGCCTTTACTCCCCTTATTGGGGTTGGTAAGAACATGGGAACCTGAAAATACGCAATTTTATCACATACATAATGAGGAACTGCAAAAGATAACATGAGAGGTAGACGACAATAATTTTAAGTATCAAAAAATCAATACAGGCTTTTTACAGCTGAAAACTGCAAAAACTACAAAAAAATATTAAGAGTATAATCCCACTTAATTTTGAGTGATGTTCTTACTTATATTCACAAAGAAAAAAAAGGCATTCATTTTATTCTATTCTACAAATGTAATATATATATGTTAAAATATATATTTAGACATATCTTAATCAATAAAAGTTACTTACTAAACATGAACAACACAAAACTAAATATGACTCCCCCAGAGAGCACATGGTCTTCTTTCACTATTTCCTGCACAGCCTGCATGGTGGTAATGTGGGTGACAAACGGATGGTTCCAGAAACAACCCAGGAAAATTGCACTTGTGAATATGGCAATGGCTCCTATCTTGGCAGTGCGAGCAATCTCCAGGCGGTTGACACATACTGCCTCCACATAATAGTCCAGTATGAACACCAGGAGGGTGACAAATATAAATGGGAAGAGCACATATATCCAGGAAACTGTGATCTGACTCTGAAAGAAAACAATGTGCCATAATAATAATAATAATAAAATATATCCAAACATTGTATACAAATTATAGAATACACAAAATATTCAAATTGTTTTACCATCCCTAGTTTAAAAAAAGTTGAAATAAAATAATACTGACAAAAATGAAAAGAAGAGTGAAGAGTATCATGATGGTTTTGGTATTATAGCATAGCAGTTCCCGTCATAAAATTATGTCACCAACATCATTATGTTGGAGTGATCAAGGCTATAAATGATCATTGAAAGCTCTCCAAAAAATTATTAGTCTAAGCATCAGTTAATGCTCTGAAATAGACATTCTGCCACAATAAATTAAGCTCATTACTCCTGTTCCATATTATGTGTCACTATTTTAAACCGTAGAAATTTAAAAGATATGTTACTAATTAATGGGAATAATTCAATAAACAAATGAAATCATTACTTCAATTTATTTTTTACTTTGTAAAGGATATTCATTTTGTAAATAACCAACACATCTCTTACCTCTCTTGTGAAATAAATAAATGAAGCCCATGGTAAAAGTAACAATGATGAAAGTAATGTTGACAAGGCATGCAGTCTCTTAGCTCCCCCTACATCAACTGACAGCTTCTTTGATGCCGTATTGTAGCCTACATTAAGGCATATGGTTAATGTCAACATAACCACACCACCCTGAAAATAAGGAAAGAAGAAAACTGTAACACAGCTTATGAACCATCATAATGATCATACAAAGAGCAATAAGTTTAACATTACCGAACAATTTTTTAAAAAAATCTTGACTAACTTAAATTAACTTCAGATTAACAGAATTAATAATTTATGCATTTAATAATTACTTTTTTTCATACAGCAGAGTGTGACACAATGATTTAATATTGAACCAAATCACCTTGTGGTCTGATAACCCAGACCAATTGACTGCATGGTAAAACATGTGAGTGATTATACTGCTATGGTGATGATGTCCCTCGGCTGAGAGAAAAGTCAAGGATAATTTATTTCTAAATAATGCATAATTTATTGATTTCTTTAAGCCCACTTCACTAAACAATATAAAAAACAAATTGGGCTGAATCACTTTACATATACATGATATATGCTTACTTTTCTCCTTTCAAAAAATAATCTTTTCAGACAAAGAACAAACACTACTGGAACCAAATATTCCAACTGCAAGTTCTTTCACATGAAAATGAAGCTTTCTTTTTTCATAAAGGATACGATGAAAATTAGATTGATGGGCAGCTTCATCATCATGATCAAACAATAATATTCCCAAAATGGCAAGAAGCATAAATACACCTCCCCTGATCTTAGCAGGACTGCCTCCTTGACCAGTGAACAATGCACTGGCTGCTGCTATCACCACCAAGTCACTGTGTTCAAACAGGAGGATTGTCCTGAAAAATAATAAGTATTATTATATTTTGGGCAGTATATCTTATCTGTAATTGCATAATGAAAATTATGTGACCCCAAAAACAGAAAAATGTTATGCTAAATATAAACTGTAAATCCCAAATAATATTTTTACAGCCATTGAATTGAAAGACAGATATTCTTGCTGTAGGAAATTTTTAGCTATGCACCTTTGATCATAATTATTGTTAGTTTTTTTTTTCAATTATTTGCATACTTAAACAGGAAAATTTTTGCACTTTCATCTAACTTTACTTATATTTATCACAGAACTAAGATTATGAAAAGGCAATGTGAAAGACAAAATATCATAAGTTAAAAAAATAATATCCATTCATTTGATTTTAAAAAGTAACATGCATGTGACATAATACACTGGTACCTATGGGCACAATATTTGATCTACACTTTCATCTCACCTGACTGGACCACACAGTGTTAACCCAAATATCCAGAAGAGCTGAATTGTACTGCCAAAAAAGGCATGGCGAAGAATTCTAAACCACTGAAAAATACACCATGAAATTTTACCAAATATTTTCTATGTTACATATGTACTGCTAGAATTTTTCAACAAAAATATATTTTCGCAAGGGCAATACATGGGCATGTTCTAGGATTTTTCAACACAAAATACATTTTACAAGGGCATGTTCAAAAGAATGGAAACGACTAGGACCAAATGCTTGGGTACCTGAGGGCAAATGAAAGAGAGGAAGGTCAAGAGAAACCTGGAGAGGACAGTAGAAAGAGAGAGAAATTAGATGGGGTGGTCAAACTGGAGGGAAGATGAGGAAGTTGCCAGTGACAACCAAGGTGGAGAGATCTATACATTGCCTTATGTTTCACTAGGAGTAAAGAGGTGTGGCAAAGGACACATTTTACACTCCAATATATGTGATATTATCTGTATATTTATCAATTTGGTAAATAATATCATATCTATCTATCATGATACCAAAATAGGAAAACCAGTACTCAAAAGTTTAACCAACCTGGCGTTTGGTAAGTCTTGGTCCGGATGTAAAAGGCTTCTGCAGAAACAGCAAGAAAATAGCAGCCCTACAATGAATTAAAAACTATTTAAGCTCAAGGTCTTTTAGAAACCAATACCAATGAAATATATAGTCATTCATTCTATTAGCTTTCAATCATTACACTTTGCAGATACATTAACTTATAGCTCAATTGATGACTTCAAAACAGCATTATCAAACTATAAGACAGCTTCACCCACACACACACACACCTAAAGAATTCTACGGGATAATCTTACTTACCCAAATTTAACAATAAATAAAAACTGCACAATGTGCACCAACTTCAATAAATCATAACTTAAAAATAATCCAAATGCTCTAAGGAACTTGAAAACTATAAGTAGTCCAATATATGGGGTAAATCTGAAAAATTAAGAAAAAAAAAGATATTGAGATCCAGAAAAATTAAAAATGTCACTTGAGATATAATTTCCCTGAACAGTATTCATCCAAAATCCACAATGTTTTCTATATAGTTACATATATGTGTAAAAAATCTTAAACATTATTTTAATTCTACATATTCACATCTCACTAACAAAATTTACTATATCTGCCCTATATTTATGATTAATTCATTAATTTTATTTTACTAATTTTAAGAATTATATCTAACCTTGATGGAGAATTATAAATTGCTCCAGTTGCCAAGACATTACTACCAGAGCCATATCTTGCTACCATTTTGTCATTAAAGTTATGCCTGAAACAAAGCCAAATGAAGTCTCAACTGCTGTGGAAATGATTTGTTCAACATTTTGAGAGAGAGAGATAGAGCGAGAGAGAGAGAGAGAGGGAGGGGGGGGGGAGAATTTAGTAAGCATGATCCTTTTTTCCAATCTTAACTGGTTAGAATACCGAGATGTCACATTAAGTTCCAATTTCGGGAACCAGAATTCCGCCTTAAGAAGCAGCTGTTAAACAAAAAGCATTGGATTAATTACACCGGTAACAAGCTACCAAAGTTACTTTGAAAGTAATAACACTCAAAACAGCAATATCTTAATGGAATTAACGGCCACGTCACCAACTGAGAAATGAAATATTAAAAGAAACTTACCTCAAATAGTCACGGCAAACATATTTCTTCTTATTTAAGAGTAATCTGCACTTTTGAATTTATTTCAAGGTAACCAGTATGCTGTAAAATACAGATTCATTATTTTCTAACTCCACCGTGTCAATAAGTTGCTCAAAGTACGCATGCGTAGTGGCAAAATGCTTGCATCGATGTAGACTTTCCGTTTCAAGAAAAGCAACGTGATTGAAGAGAAAACGATCCTGGACGGAACTTTAAAATGCAGAAACCATCATAGCTGTTTGCATTGCACACCGATGATTATCTTTTAGGTGCAAGGTTGAGTGAGATATATTTATGGGATACTTTGGTTGGGACCTTGCTGAGTGTTGTTGTAGATTTGTTTCATAACCAAGTTCCATGTTTGAACGATCAACTTTATTTTTCAAGTTCAACTCAATTTAAAGACCGTTCAACTAATTCAAATTAAAGAAAAGGTCAATGTGAGTTTTTGGTCCAGTAATTTTTTTAATGCTTTCATAGCTGTTTGCTCTTTAACAGATGTTAGCATCATAATGTTGTGCATGATTGATTTTATACAGTGACATGTTATTATAATGCCATCGTATTTCAGACTGGCCACCATGGACCCAGCTACAGCAGGTCCAGTAGTTTTGGACACCTTGACCAGGGCATGTAGTCAGACCAGTGATGTGTTCAAGTTGGCTGAGCAACAGCTGAAAGAATGGGAGGTGAATCCAGGTTTTTATAGCATATTGATGGTGAGTATATATTTTTTCTAATTGTGTGTGTGTGTGCGGGCACACGTGTGTGTATTCGTATGTATATGTACTGGAAGATTTCCAACATTACTATATGCTTAATGAAAATTTTAAGGACAGAAATGTTTAACTTACCTGGAGTAGCGCTAACACTCGCCAATTTAGCCAAATGCTAAAACTGACTTAAATTGGCTAAAGAAAAAAGGGCTTGATTTGACATGTTTTAGCCAAATTATGGGACTTTCTAAATTGCGCAATACACCGCAACTCAGCGCAATACACTTGAAAAAACAAGTCCAGTCACAAGTAAACACAGAAAACGGTCATTCTCAACAAAATAGGCTGTTATGAGAGTGAAATATATTACTAAATAATAATTAGCCTTGATAAAATGTAACAAATTTGCACATTTTGTTTATCGTTGGATCAGCCGCCATGTTGGTTAGTGGCTCTTCTTGGCCGGTAATATTGTCAAGAAGAGCCACAAGGCAACATGGCTGCCGACCCGACGATATTAGAAGTAGCGCCGATGTGTTAGTTATATCAATGACATCAATAATCTAGTCAAATATTTTGCTTTTATATCACCTTATTATGTTGAGAATGACCGTTTTCTGTGTTTACTTGTGACTGGACTTGTTTTTTCAAGTGTATTGTGCTGTGGTGCACTGTATTGCAGTGTATTGCCTAATTTAGGCAGACCGCCAAATTATAACCATTTTGGTAACAAATAGACAAAAATGTGGTGATTTGGCTAAGCAAAAAAAATTGCTAGCGCTACCCCACCTTACATGTAACAATAGACCAGTGAAATCTTTTTTACCTACTTGATTAAAAAAAAATAAATGTTTATGAATTTTTCTTTTTTTATCAGACCATTTTCAGTGATCACTCCATTGGTGTAAATGTGAGATGGCTTGCTGTTTTATACTTCAAGAATGGAATAGATAGATATTGGAGGAGAAATGCACCCAAGTAGGTATTCTACATTATGAAAAGCCAGAATGTCACTGTAAAAACAAAATTTGAATATGCATTCTTTTGTAGTTTTACCAAATTTCAAAAACTTATATAGCTCTACATAGGGCACACTGATGTACTAGGTTTTTATTATATATGTGTGATATTCATGTGATGAACTTATGTTGATGAAATGAAGGTTGGATGTACTATATGTTATATATGTTACTTTTGTAGTGCCATTCCAGAAGAAGAAAAGGGAAGCCTTAGACAGAGACTGATAACTCACTTTAATGAACCAGTGCCACAGGTTAGCAAAAATCTTGCTTTGAAATCAGTTGATTCAGTACTGTTTATGAGAGCATTCACATCGAGAAGAGCCGAGGTCTAACAAGGCCGAGACCTAAATATGGCAGACCTACATGAAAGGAAAGTGCGTTATCCTTTAATAGTCTCTCAATGAATGTCAATGAATGTCATTGAGAGACCATTTAAGGATAACACGGCATTCCTTTCATGTAGGTCCGCCATATTTAGGTCTCGGCCTTGCTAGACCTCGGCTCTTCTCGATGGAATGCTCTCTATGTTACCAAAGGATATTGGCCAACAGAAATGGATAGAAATTCTTTTCAGTAAAATCTTTTGCACTTGCCATTGGGCTATATGTATATATAAGCCAGGTACTTGACATGAAACACAATTTGCTTCTGTTTATTTATTTATTTTTTTATTATTCAAGATAGCAACACAGTTGGCTGTTTTGATTGGCAAAGTTGCCAGGCTAGACTGTCCTAGACAATGGCCTGAGTTAATTCCTACTCTGTTTGAGGCTGTGAAACAACCTGATGAAACAGTCCAACAGAGGGCACTGCTAACACTGTATCATGTGTCTAAGACACTGGCTTCCAAGAGACTAGCGGCTGATAGAAGAGTGTTTGAAGAGGTATATATTTTTGTGCAAAACTTGAAAAGTACATATAAGTAATCAAGATAAACATGATTGTTTTAATTATAGTAAAAGAAAACTGTAAAATAACAAATTTGTGATGAAAAAGTCAATATGAACTGATCGTAAACTTATTCCAGAAAGTTTTTTTTTTTATTAAAGAACCATTCTGTGAAATTTATGAAATATTACAAAATCTTTATTTCCAGCTCACAAAGAATATATTCAGCTATGTTCTAGAAATGTGGAACTGTCATTCAGAACAGTTTTTTCAAGCATTCGAAGAACAGAAGAGTGGACTCCTGTTTAAATCCCTAGACAACAGTCTTTTGACCCTTAAAGGTAAATGTATTTTCTGCTACAGTAGTTCTTTGCCATGCATCTGAAGAAAATTGATGCGATTAAGTAAAATTAAGCTATGTAATTTTAAGTCCCAAACCAAGAACAACTTCCTCTTCAGATCAACATGATATGAATGTGAAATGTTTATATGAAAATTCGAATCAAATACTGTGCTGCTTGTGCATTGCTTGTCTTTGTTCATAAGTTGATGCCTTTTCACTTTCTACACAATATTGAAGCTATATATTTCACAGCGTGATCCAAAAGCTTTGTGAAGTGTATACCTTCAATATTGTGTAGAAAGCAAAAAGTTTAAACTTGTGATCATTATCAATAGAATACAACAGATTTGTTTGTCCTTGTTTTAACAATGATCTTAAAATACTTTTTTTTTCATCCAGTGTTGAGAAAATTGGTGGTGTTTGGTTTTAAAGACCCCCAGGAGAGTGAGGATGCAATGAACTTTATGAGACTGGTTTTTAATAGGATGCACAAGATGTTAGAATGTAGTGAGTAATTGAATTAACACTTTTTAGGAGCACATTTTTAACTGGATTTATGTCTTTTGGATTCCAGATTATGAATTACCCTTTATGTGTAACTGCTCAGAATTTCAATATCCACGCCTGTGCAAAATTTAATGCTTGAAGGTTAAAATGCCAATTGTTTCGCCATATTGTTTGACTAGTTGTTATTGTGAAATATTGAATTTTTCGAGATTTCAAATCCTAAGTGAGTGTGATCTGATCTGTTAAGATTTGATTGTAGTTTTGGTCTGTTTATTCAAGCTTATCACTAGTAACTGGAGCACATTCAGTTTTTTCAGGCAATATTTCTATGTTAGATTTACTATTTGCCATTTGAGTAGATTGGTACAGTAAAGAATATTTCACTGCATCAAATATATTGAAAGCCATTGTTGTTTAGTAAAATATTTATAATGAATGTAACATATCAGCTTATTCATTTTTTTAGAAAGAAGACTTCCACATGAAGCTAGACTTTTTGAATTGAGAGATAAATCACTGACATTGATGTCCAAAGTGGTAAGTTTGATAGTTTGGTATAACTGAACTTAAATTGGATTATTGTACATTAAGATTTCTTGATGATATCTTGCAATATGTCAACCCATAACATTCATTTTTCATATCAGATTTTCATGGTTTTAATTTAAATCAATCTTATATTTCAAATATAGCTTCTGGATGTGCTTGAAAATCATCCCGATTCATATATCCAGTTTATTCAGCCAAGTTTGGAGCTAGTTGTAGCATACAATTTCACTGACACTGGAGCAGGTAAGAGATATTTTTTGTACATTGAAAAATATTTGCAATAAAATTTTTAAGTTAGTCATTGTTTCAATTTATAAAAGGTGAGGTTTCTGTGGAGATATAAAAATAAAATGACAATTATCTCTTATTTTTCTAATGTTGGATGCATAGGTGTTGCCAATTAAAAATACTTATATGAATTTACTTCAGGTTTATTGTTTGAACGGTTTACAGTCAACTGTTTCAATATAATCAAAAAAATCCTGATGTGTGAAAACTTCAAGCCAGCCAGGCACATAGAAGGTAAGTTTTTGTATGACATTTCTGCACATTCACACTTAAAAAAAAAACAACAACAATTTATTAGTTTGAACAATGTGTGTACATTATATATTTAACTATGAAGCTTATAAATATTTAGTATATGCAGATTATCTTCCAAATTTTGATATATAAAACGGGTTGATGTAAGACTAGAATACCACAAACTGTTCTGCATGAGTTTACTTGTAGCATATTGAGCTTTTTTTTTTTCTTACAGACACTAAACCTTCCACTTTAGTAGCATACAAAATCAAAATGGCATTCTTCAACACTGGCACATTATCGGAGATGCTGAGGCGACTGGTTTCCCATTATTTCTTGCTGACATCAGATGACTTACAAATATGGGATAATGACCCAGAGGAATATGGTGAGTATGACTCTTTAATGAAAACGATGGTTTATTGAGTGGACTTTTTATAAAATGAGGAGAATTGGTACCTTAGACTTCATACAATGATGAAATGATGATAATTTACAGGACTGATGTCCAGCACCAGTTTCCAGTTGATTTTGGCACTTATACTACCTAAATGGCAGCGAATATTTATTCCTTTTGGTATTTAGTCTTGATAGGAGTCCCAGTTCACTTGAAAAATAAGGAATTCAATTGCGTCTCTTTTTCTTTGCACTACTAGTAGCCTGTCATCTGGGAACAGACACACATTCTTTGGCTTTTGTATCCCATCAGCCTCTTGTAAAAGTTGCCCAAGAAACTGTCCTTCTTTGTGGAACATTGATATCCTGTTGTTGTCATGGTCACAGACCAGGAGCTTGTTGCCATGGAAACACATGCTCTCTGGAAATGAGAGCTCACTGACACCATTACCATAGCTACCAATGGACCTATTCAATGACCCTTCCATATTGTATACATTGACACAATTCTGTTGGGTGTCACAGGCATAGATAAGATTGTCATCTACCAGAAGTGATGGCACACAGCTTTGAAAACCTTTCCTTGCTGTTCTAGAAACTTTGAGTATGATTTGCTGTTGTTCCTTCCCTTCCATATTGTACTGCACCATTGTGTTGTTGTCAAAAGCAACAAATATATCTCTGTTTTGACTCGTTGTTATGCCAGATGGTTCGAAGGTCATTGCAATATTTGTCTCTTTCATCACTCTGCCATGTGTATTGAGAACAACAAATTGACTCTCTTTACCAACGTTGCAGTCATAATTGATGCAAATAAAGCTGTTCTCAGTAGATGTCAGCACCTCTGCCTTGATGTCATGAGTGCCCAAGATGTTCCCATACTGGTCAAACATCTTCACAATTTCATTAGCAGCGTCTGACAGAGCAATCACCCCTGATGAAGTCATTGCTACTCCTAGAAATTGTGATTCGTTGGCAAGTTTTGAAGTGGTAAATCTTCTGATTAATTCAGTCAGAGTGTCTCCATATTTTAAAGCAGTAATACATGTGGAGTCCCTGGTGGCAGAAAGGTATAGGTCATTGGAGGATATAGAACGTGTGCTCACGGTACCCATCTTGGGTGTGGTTTGATCAGAGAGTGTGCTGTGTTGCAGGCAGTCTGTGAGCTGTTGTTGCACTTGTTTGGCCACTGCCAGTAATTTTACTGGATCTTCTTGAGACAAGATGGAGGTTGAGTAAGACTTGAGTTGGCTAAGGTGCTGAATGGCAAACATGGCTTGGCATTTTTGGGCTTGTTCCTCTTTCAGTTGGTTATCGAGACCCTCCATGTCTTGCCTTAGGTTCGCCATCTTCATCTCCACGTCGTTGATCTGTTGGCGTAGACTGCTGATATTGAGCGAAGATTTATCCTCAATGACCTCTAACTCAGAAATCTTTTTTTCACATTTGTTTAACAGGTCTTGGATCACTGATATTTCTGCATTTTTGATTGTTTGTATTTCATTAATCTCACAAGACCTGTGCTCAATCATGGTACATGGCACGCATATGCAAACACTATGGCTGACGCAGTAGTATTTCAGGGTCTCATTCTCATGAATTGTACACTTATTTTCATTGACTCCATACAGAGGCTCTAGAGAGTGGCTAGAAGTAATAGGCACTTGGATATGGGTATTACTGCAGTCCTCACACATTTTTTTATCACACTGAAAACAGCGAGACTTTGCTTTTCCCGGGGTCGTCTTATTAGCTGCTTTGCAGATGTCACATGTGGTAAAGAAGAGCTTTCTAAGGATATCTGCTACTTTATTCATTATGAAGTTGTCAGGCAGGCTTTGGACTCCAGCTACACCTGAAAAAAATACAGCTTGCACTTATCTGTCTCTTGTCAGATTATTCAAAGCATCAATTTATATTGATAGGGAAAGGTATAAGAGTCACAGAAATGTTGAAAAAAGAAAAACTATTTGGAATTTATGACTGTGGTGGCATGGTTCTGACATTGGATACTTTGATTGAGAAATAAATTTCAGTCTCATTTCTTACTAGTGATTCAGGATGTTTTTGACACTGAGTTATGATGGTGATGTCAGTTCAAAATGAAAAGAGAAATATTGATGGCTTTAAGTAATTAGATCTGTGTGGCTGGTGTGTAGACAGTAACATATACTGTCAGAGAGAGGATAAACAGGGTCAGAGGCCATCAAGGAAGTTCAGATTTTTCCCATTAATATATATTAAAGAATAAACATTTTCACAGTGTCTTTATTGTGTCATTGCTCACTGTATTTAATTGGGAAAGTGGAATATTTTATCAGAGATTAAGAAAACCAAATATTATAGGTATAGCATGATGTACCATGTCTTTGATGGTGCATGAAGCTTTTTATTTACAGTCATAAGTGACAACACGGAATAAATTTACTCTCTGATATCAGGGGCTTCTAAAATAGTACACACAATTTAAGTATGGCCGATACAATAATTTTGTAGCTGACTGCTAGCACACCCTTTGGTCAGAGAGTAGAATAAATTATGGATGGAATTTACAAAATTAAAGCACCTTTCAACATTTAGCCTAAGGGTTTTCCAGAACTGTTAATTTTTTGTAAGAAGAAATATTTTTCCCTCTTGCCAAACAAGTTGAATGCAACAAGATAGTCATTAAAGTGTATATGCTAAACCAGAACATTTATCAAAAATAAAACACACACAAATAAAGATAAAAATAAATACTAGTACACAGTGTATATCAAAAAATTATTTTACATTACCTATGACTGCTGGTTTTCTACAGACGGGACATGGAAAGTGGCCCGTCTCTTGAGCATGTTGAGTCGTGGCATAAGATTCCAGACAACCCTGACAGAAAGTGTGTAGGCAAGGGAGGGCCTTGGGTCTTCTAAATGGCTCTGTGCATATCTGGCAGTAAAGGAAGTCTTCTGCACACTCAGGGACTGCGGTAGCCATGATATTTCTTGTTTCTTTTGGCTATAAAACAGAAAGAATATATATGCATAGGTACAAGTATGTAAAGCATACGTAGTGCTTAAGTTTGCTTTCAAGCATGTTTTTATATTTGAAAAAAAATATGACATTTATGGAATATGTGCTTGATGATTTCCTTATATATAAATTGAAACTGTATTTTGCAGCTTTTTGATATAAATAACTAATAACTGTAATATAAGAGAAGAAAATAAGTGCTACAAACTGCTGTAATTTTTTTAGAATCTATTGATTTGTTAACATAGTTGCAGTTAAATCTACCAGAGATTGAAATATTTGGGTCACTGTGGATTTTGTAACCATGAGAAAAAAACAGATGTTTTTATACCTGGTGAATTCAATTGGTCACCTGGACTACACTTTAAATTTAAATTTAATTTAGTTATAAACCAGTCTTATGGTTGGTTAACATTAGTTTTGGACTCTGTAAGCCTCCTATGCCCCAAACCAGACAGCATTTTGGCTGTAGTTTTTCTAAAACTATAAACATCACTTGTTTTTGTTTTAAAATATATCTCTGGCTTTCATCAAGCCTTGGTTGCTGCAGTAGAAAAGTAAAACCCCGGTGACACACTGACATTATGGTGTTAAGTCCATTTGTGTTATAATGCATGATGTCACGTGTGTCAGCTAGTTATGGCTTAAGGGGAAAAAAGACTCATATAACGTCATATGGCTTTCAGTTTGTTAATTATAACCCACTTGGCTTGAGTTCAACAGAATGTGGGGACTCTTATATTATTTCAGTAGTGTTCAAAGTATATCAAGTAATGCCTTTAGACTGTGTGCACATTTGGGTGATGAATCTGATATTAAGCCTGTCCTAAAGCATATTTTAATACAACTGTGATACCAGACCAAAATACAGCTTTGCCCAGCTTAGAAAATGCTTGGATCTTACCAGCAAAACTTCTGTCTTCTGCAACAAGAAATCCACTTCCGAATCAATAGACAAAAATAATAAATTGTACTTACTTACCACTTCAGATGTATGAATCAGCAGCAGATATTGTCAGACTTTCATCTTTGAAAAGTTTGCATTTTATCTGTAGACTCAGTTCCTATCATGGAGGACAAGTTCACAAGTTGCGTAGTGTAACAGTTCTGCTCTGGTAACACGAAGTGGCATGTGACCCCATTTGAGCTGGCGGAGCATTATGAATAAGTGATAGCAATTCCCTGTGAGGGACGTCCTATGTTAATGTATTCAGTTTATGTTCATTTAGCCTGTAGTGGTATAGTGTCGAAGCTGCTGAATGAAGATATTTATACATATAGGCTCAGTTAACAAAGGAAGTAACTGAATAAAAGTTTAGTTGTTTCAATAGATGAATGACGTATTTGGGAGTTGGTCATTGTTGAAAAGTTTCTAATTTGTCACTGTCATTTCTCCTAAGGCTGGTGCTGTATAAGTGTTGACGTGCTTGGTTGACTAAAAGGTTGAAATAGAACTGCCTGACATGTGAAGTGAGTTGTTCCAAAAATGTAACCTCTGTAACAATTATTGCCCCTTTTTTTTCTTTTTTTT
>NW_019775413.1:1280508-1341258 GCF_001039355.2 Lingula anatina | reverse complement strand
TTTTTTTTTTTTTTTGCTTTGCTTTGCTGTTGGCACAAGCTAATGTGTATTTTATCCATTTACTGGCTCTAATAATTTATAGCTCAGGCTCTAAATATGTTTGCACAAACATACTGTTTACTTTATAATATGCCATAAATAATGAGAATGGTTTCATTCAGCAGTGTAGGATAGAAGTTATATAGAAATAATTTGGTCTGGCTAGATTTGTACATTTTTCAACCTAATTCCACCAGAAAGTAAATCAATAAATATAGAAAATACCTGTCAGAAATAAAATTCCCTTGACTGCAAACTTATCTGAATTAAAAAAAGTCTTTTTGTAAATTGTAAATTATCAGTCTTAATACAGTTGTTTTGAGAAATTGTAGACAATATAATGACAGTTTGAAATTAAATTTCCATATTTGGACTGCTCGTTTAAAAAAAATGAAACAAACCAAAATTGACTATTCAAATAATTTAACAAGTAAATAAAGCCAGTATTGAAAGTGGCCTCAGTTTGCGAAATGTTAGAAAATTAAATCTGGACTGTACCACATGGTGAAAATGACTTTAATTTTTTTTATAATTTAAATGAAATGAAAAGATATTGTATGATTCTCCAATCTTTTGGCATTGCATATTATAATGTGTATTTTTTCTTTTAGTATGTGATGAAGGAGGAGATTCTTGGAAGTTCAGCATCAGGGTAAGTTACGTTTTCACATTCAGTATGTGAAAATGAGGATTGTTATTTTTGCTATTGAACATTATTAATTTGTTAACATCTTTTATTGTTAATTTGAAAGTTTTAACATAATATTGTGTGAAATTTTTATTTTTGCTTATTTATTTTCAACAAACCTCATGGGGCCATGGGAAAGATTAATTTTATATTGATCATGTTTCATGTTTTTGATATATATTTTACACAAACAAAAAAATGTACATATTAGATGAATAAATTTATTGTCATTATTACCCTCAATAAATAAAGTTAAATATATAAATACAAGGCAAACATTTAGATTCTTGACACACTGAGAATTCTACAACATGCAAATATCCATATTTTTATGGCACTTTTTCACTTTCCGTTTAAAGTCAACCATTGGAAAGGCTGATGATACTTAAGGATAATGGACTCGGTATTATAGCATAATTTACAAAGATGATGAACTAAAAACGATCAAGTGTTGAACCTCTTTCTGGACTCTTTTTCCAGAGCATGTTTTTTTGTTATAAAGAAGTACAGTGTTTATTTATTTGTATTTTACTTTATTCAATTTTTACCTCAGCCCTGCACAGAGGTGCTGTTTCTGACATTATTCAAGGAGTTCAGGGAGATACTGACCCCTGTGTTACTGGAGATGGTGAAACAAGTGGAGGGAAACAACTTGGATCCTGCTGATTTAACTGCTGTGCTGAAAAAAGATGCTGGTAAATAATCCAGACACGCACGCACACGCACACGCATTGTTTATCATTTATTCATACACGAATTTTCATATGCGGACATATTTGTGTAGATCAATTGTTAGTCCTCAATGAAAACATTCAAATCAGATCTTTAAAACTGTATTATTAGTCATCCTAATTTGTTTTGACCCACCTCTGATTACTAGTAATTGTTATTATTAATTTGTGAATTACAAAAGATTGGTATTACTAAATATTAAAATACATTATTGGATATATACCTGAATATTGCTCAGTAATTATAAGCTGTTACCTAAGCTTTTTTAAGGCATCACAATGGCAAATATTTATTTACTGGTAATTTCTCAGAAAAGAATTTTCAGTAAAGATTATTTTTTTATTCCAGTGTATAATGCAGTTGGCTTGGCCTCCTTTGACCTGTTTGATGAAATTGACTTTGACAATTGGTTCACTGGACAACTTGTTAGTGAATTACAGCAGTCGCATTCAAAGTAAGTACTTCATTGGAAGAATTTTTTTTTCAATAAAGAAAAAATTAGTCTTGTGCATTGCTTCAAATGCATGCTACCAAATATTTCTCAATGTTAATTAACCATTCTAAAATTATATACTTGAATGTATAGTTTATTTTCCTTAGATATTCTTGTTAGTTCCAATCCAAGAATCTAGATAGATTTTGTCTTTTTCTTGGTAAATCACATCTTAAGAACCCTATTTCAAAATTTTAGTTTCAGAATAATTAGGAGAAGAGTGATTTGGCTCATAGGCCAATGGGTTGGAGTGAAATTTTCACTGAACATGAGACCTGCCTTATATGAAGTCATGTTGCCATTGTTGAAGCAACCAGAAGACCTGGTAGTCAGACTAGAGACTGCCAGCACACTGAAAGCTGATATCCTTGGAAGCTTGTATTGTTCTGTTTACTGATTCTGGATATTTGTGATTGTTAAATTGTAGGGATGAAATTTTCTATTTCCGCAGTGAAAATTGAGTTAGATGTTAAAATTCTAAAAACATATATCAAATCACCTCACAGAAACTTTTATCTAAATCATGAATATAGAAAAATTAAACCTCTTTTTCAGGGTGCATTAATTCATTTACAAAGTTTACTAGCATTAACAGTTTCATTTGTGATACTTCAAATATTTGTGGAAAGTAAGTTGGCTTCTTATAAGTGTGATCGAGTACCTTGAAATGATAAAGTTTGAGTAATTTAAGAAATTGCCACATTTCCTTAACTTTCATGTACCTGTTGATGATATAGATTTCAACACAGAGCAGTTTATGCCAGTAAGTAATGTCAGATATTTTAAAACATCAAGCATGCAAAACAACGAAATAAGGGAGAACTCTGTATACAGTTCATGTAAAACATGAATGATTTTCTTTTAATTGAATTCCTCTTTTTAGCTCTCGATAAGAAGAATGCTTTTCATGTTTTACTATAATTATGGAATTTTGTTCAAAATCTCACTTTTTACACAATGTTTTCTGTTAAAATCAGTGGTTTTTATCATTGTCTTCAGTAAATAAAAAGAATTGCCTCTTTTTCAGTATCTGGAGCCTCTGTTTGGGCTACTTTTCCAGTTGTTGAAGGAAGTGTCAGAATGTGAAACTAAGGTAAACTCAAACATTCCTGACTACATTACTGACAGTACTTTTACTTGGATTATAAATAAGACACAGGGGAATTTTTATTTTATTTTGTAAAATAGGCCATGTGGGTAAGATTCAATTAATATTGTTGAGATGAAAATTATTGTAATAAAAAAAGGTATTTAAAAAATTCTCGGCTGTTGACATTATCACAGTTTTGCAGTAAGAAAAGCGATCTTTTTCTCACATTATCTATAAGACAGCTAGTATAAAAATTATTAAACGACAAAACACATTTCTAATTGTTGAAATATCATTTTTGTCTCCAGATGCAGGTCCTCCATGTCCTGTCCTTTGTGGTGGAGAGAGTTGGCTACCACATCAGACCCCATGCCACTGCCTTGGTTCAGTACCTGCCTCTACTGTGGGAAGACTCAGAACACCACAACATGCTCAGATGTGCCATCCTCACCACACTCGTGCATTTAGTACAGGTGATTTAAGAGGCAGAGTCACCACATTTTACAGATTCTGAATACAAAGATATAGATGTGCTGATAATGGGAAAAGTTACCCTGGTTTCTAGTTTTCAGGCCTCCATTTTATTGCATCCTTATGAGTTCTGACTTTCTTGTCCTCATTTATTTGAGCAAACTTGAAGCTCAAGTGTTTAAAGCATGTGTATGATTTAGATTTGTGTGATATTTTGAAATGACTTCCACTTGTCTTTCAATATATAAGTGTAAAACTTTTGCTTATAATTTTGAGTAAATAAATTTCAAGTTCTCATTCTACCACCTAGTTGCCAGCCTTTTGTTCGGTAATTGATGAATGTGTTTTTTTGGATTATCTTAACACAGGGACTTGGCAAGCTGTGTGTGACTATGTATAGTTTCCTGTTGCCTGTGATCCAGCTGAGTACTGATGTACACCAGGAGCCCCATGTCTACCTGCTGGAAGATGGGTTGGAACTTTGGCTAGAAACTCTTCAGAACTCCCCAGCAATTACACAGGAGCTGTTGCAGATACACAGTAACATGAGTGCACTCCTGGGTAAGATTGGTTTGATTTGATTCAGATATTGGTAAGAAAAAGGAAGGCAGATCTATATCTATATCCATATCTGTATCTATATCCATACAAAGATAGGTAGATGTACTATGACAAATTCCTCCTGGGTAAGATTGATTTGATTTGATTCAGATGTTGGTAAAAAAATGGAAGGCAGATGTAAATATCTATATCTATATCTATCATTCGATGGATGGATGGGTGGGTGGATGTATAGATGGATGGATAGATACTGGTAGGTAGATAGATTAATAGATAGATAGATTCATAAACAGACAGACAGGCTAAGACAAATTCATCATGTGGATGTTACTGATGGTTTCATGGAAGTTTTAATTTTTTTACAAAAAAAAAAAACAATATTCAAATGCTGCCATATTGAAATACCTGATGTGTTTGTCTTATTTAGTATATACTCCCAGTATCAGTATCTAAGTATCACTGGGAGGATATATAGATATATAATATATCTAATGGCTTGAGCAAAGAGAATTGCTTGTAAAAAATGTGAAATATTGGAGATAAGAGGCAAAACATTGTAAATTAATTGATATGAACACAGGAATATAGGATGGAAAATATGTATTGAATGCCACCATTGATAACATCAATTTTATGAGTGAACCGCTTTTATCTCAAAATGTTATCATCTGTTAATGAGCAGCATTGATTTACTTTGTATTGATTTATTCTTGTTTTTATATTTGTCCAGATAATGTTGTCCTTATAATCATTGAAATGTACATACCAGTAATTAAGCAGTATATATTCTATTTATTTTGTATTCTTCTTCTTTTTTCTCATCAGAAATGGGTACAGAAAATCTTCGAACTTGTTTAAAAATCATTGAAGCGTACTTGATGTTGGGAGCAACAGAATACATGGAGGTGAGGGAAGAGAATTGTAGTATCACTAATCAAAATGTTGAATTAAATGATTTGATTAAATGTTTCATATTTGCAAAATGATTGCTGTAGAAACACATTATTTTATCTATCCAAAAATTATAATCTGTTACCAAAGAAGAACTGGATTTTTACAAGTTCATCGATTAGTAAAATCATGATACATTCTCAGTGAAAAAAATAGTGATTCACGCATTTGATGTTAAGTGGCCCTGTTCACTTATTTATGCAAAGAATACCCCTAAATATTTCCTTAAGATATTATATATGTTTGACCCCAGACCCCAGCCTGCCATTTCAAATTTCATAGAACATTATTTTTTCCATTACCCCCCCCCCCCCCACTCTGTAAAAAATACTCCTTACATGTCTATGATTAAAAACAATACCCACTCAGTTTTTGAAGAAATTGTGATATGATCATTGTACCTGTTTTAGATGTATGCAGGTAGTCTGGTTTCTTCTCTCAGCAGCTTGTTGACAGATCTGAAGGAAGATGGTGTGGTCATAGTTATGAGGGTAGGTTTTTGGTCATGTTGATTTGTACAGTAATGATTCAACTTTTTCAATGGGGAAAAATGATCAATTTTTTAAGAACATGATTTTGGAATGATCTAAAATATTTTACTTTTGAAAAGAACCCTGGGAAAGCCTGCTTCTCTGTTTTGTTGCTAATACACCAATATTCTAATTTTTAAAATTTGTGAGAAAAAAATGCAGTATCTCAAAATTTCATGAATTTTCCCATTGAAAAGATCAAATTATTACCATATTTTTTTTATTTATTCTAATAGTGTTAAATATGAAATTACATAGACTCTATTACGTGATAGACAAGTATCCTTGTAATTTAGTTTCCTTAATTTCACATTGTTAAGTTCGCATTTTAAATATTTTTAAATATTTTTTTACATTTACCTGATAACATTCTTTGATTGTTGTTTACTATTGATGTATTCTTAAATATATCATACTTCTTTTCAGTTGATAGAACTGATTTTTAAAACCTTCCCCTCTGAGGGTCCTCAGATATTTTCACAGATGCTGCCAAAGATATTGAAAAATATTTTGAACAAAGAGGTAAAGTATATAATTTTATAAAATCCAGCATGATTTGAACTGTTTTTCTTTTTTAATTCTTCAATAGAATCAAGAACAGAGTCAGCTTTCGATCTCTGAAACTCCAAGTTAGTTGATTCTGCATGTCTTTTATGTAATGAATGTTAAAAGATGCAGTTTTGGCATTCCAAGCATAAAATATGTTTTTAAAAATGTACTAGATAATGAATGTTTCTTTGAATATTTTTGCCTATATTTATTTCTTTCCCTCTGTAGGAAATTTCCATGATAATGTCTGTGTACCTATCCATAGTAGCCAGAATGCTGTTACAAAATCAGAATTTCTTCTGGAATTTCCTTGAACACTTTTCACGGTCCAGAAACCAAACTGTAAGTATATATGAATGAGGGTTTAAAAGGACCCATTAAGCTTCAGTGAAATTTTCTATAACATTGCCTCCGTCAAAAAAAAAAAAAATTCTAGTGGTTTTTGTAACATCTCTGTGGCCATCAAGAGAAAAGTGATAGTAATGCCAGAATTAATGCAATGCCAGAATTAAGCACTTTTGGTCTCTCAAAATGGTGCCTTCTGTGTATTAAGATTTTCCTAAACATATTGATATGACTACAGCAGCTGACTTAATTTCACTTGTAGAAAGAAGAAGTTCTTGGGGAACTTCTGGACATCTGGTTTGACAGAATTGACAACATGGCTGATCCAGACAGAAGGAAATTGTCTGCCATGGCTGTGGCATCACTGATCCCTTCTAATATAAGGCAAGTAATACTTAAAATTATGTATTGCTTTTAATTTAGTCATGTTTATGTTATTAAATGATTCATTTTCATAGTGGCTGCCTAACATTTCATAATGCAAAAGTAGTGTTTAACCTAATTTTTAAGTATCAATTTTCTCTGTGGTCTCCATTTTTCCAGACCTACAATATTCACATCACATAAAGTGAGAAAATTATTTACTTAACAATTGCCCATTCAAAATATCAATCATGAAACATTTCAGCCATTTATTTCCTGTCCATTTCAGTTGTGTGCATGAAAGATTTGGTGGCGTCATCAATTTGTGTGTGGAAATACTGCATGACGTCTGCAGTGAAAATGAAGAAGGAGCAGAAGTAGAGTAAGTCCAAGTTACTGAAAATCATTTGGCAGGTCTCATTTCACTTAACTGGGGTTGACCCATCTTTACTTGTATTGTAATTATGGTAAATTTAGATTTTGGAGATAGAATTTAAAATGTAGATACTGTCTGTTACTGGGGTTGTATTCACAAAGCTACCGAAAAACAAAACTTCTGTGCAATTCAAAACAAATCTCCATCCAAGTTTTAAAAAAAGAGGTATTCTTATTACTATGGAAATGTTTTCAATCATGTGTCTGGATTGATTATCATCCCCAAAAATTCTCAGCCTCAAGGCTTTTGGTGAATAAGCTGTTGAAAGTTCATTGAGAATGAAAAATTTCTTTATCAGAAAGTTTTGCTATCTCATAATCTTTTTCATTAAATTTCTGCTTTTTCATTTCTTACAATACAGAATTGAAACCAAGTTTCATTATTTTTATTTATCATTGGCTATTGATATTTTCCTCATTTCAGTGGCTTGGTGATTATGGAGAAACCTGCCACAGACCAAGGAGAATGCGAGTTGGAAACAGAGCATGATAGAAGAAAACGTGAGGTAAAAGAGCATCATAGTAGTGATGGCAGTAAATATGTTCAAGGACAGCAGATTGTGGTAGTTGAGCAGGGTTTGAAAAATGTGTTGAGAACCAGAAATCTCAATGTGTTGAGAACCAGAAATCGTCTGATGATGAGGAATTGTCTTCATGGCATGGAATTTAACAATTAAAATATCTTTCAAATATCCTTTCTCTTTTTTTTTCAGTGATTTTAATATTCAAGATATCCAAGTCATGGTTACTGCAGTGTTCTTTTCATTGATTGAAATAACATTTGTTTGGACTTAATCAGCTTCATGTTTGACTGAAAAGAAAATAACATTCTATCCAAATAAGAAAATTAATCATTCAGCTATCAGCATAGAGTATGAGTTGATAATATTCTGTTTGTTCACATTTCCAACTTGTAATAATGGCGTTTACCAACCACTCGGCTGTGAGCAATGATTTCCCTTTAAGTTGATGGTAATTAGATTGATCAAATACCAATTCTTTGTTTAAACATTTTGATCATTTCTTTGTTTAAATATTTCCAGTTGTCTTTCCAAGATCCAGTGCGAAGAATTTCCTTGATAGATTATCTGCAATCACAGCTGCATCAAGTGCAGAGGCAACATGGGCAGAGTGGCTTTCAACAACTGATAGACTTAGTAGATAAAGAAGTCTATGAACAACTGCAAAGGTTCATCAAATGATGTGTTTTATGGATCGCATATATGTTTTTAAAGCAGGAGAGATGCCCTCTCCCTCCGCGGCCAAAGAAAAATGCCTTGACATTGTGATACTTTGTGTCTTTTATCAAATATCAATGTTTGTCGTTACTGAAGTTGACTGTTACTAATAAAAAGAGATGTGAAGAATTCAGTTGAGCTCCATATCAATGCTAAAAGTTGGAGAATGTCTGTGATTCGCAGTCACATTATAGAGTGTGTTAACAGGAGATCCCTGCATTTCTCCATGCTTCCACTGAACCCTAACCCTTCACCAAATTAAAATCGAAGTTTTCTGTTTTGCTTCTGCCATTCTGGAGACACCATTATTGGGACTGAAAAGCTGCTCAGCTTTGAAAATGTATCTGATCAGGGTATCTGGTAAATTGGCTTTCCCAACTGTAGGGTTCAGATTTGAAATTTATCATAATCAGATTTTTAATTTTAAAAAGTTATGTGATTCTTAAGAGACATTGACTTGTATTGCAGCTTAAGTTTAATGTTAATTTATTCTTCTTGCTGTCACATTAGTATTTCTACTATTTCAGTCTTGATTCAGATACTGGTGATGCATGCCTGTCACCATCTGCTGATTTATTTTTGCTTGCTATAAATTAGAGTGGTAAGGTTAGATTACAGTATTAATAAGTATTTCTTTGCTTATTTTAAATGAACAGAATTAGTTGTCAGACAGGATGAAGTTTTTAAAAAAATTACCTTCTTTTCTGTTTATATAGTCTGTTCTTAATTGTCAGAGATATGCCTATGTGCTTTTTTTTATGCTACAGATATTTACCCCTGCTCAAAAGTTGCATTACACATGAAGTGAAAGTTTAGAGTGCATGCAACAATTCAATCCAATAAAAAAGGAATGTGGTTTTAAAGGTATGCATTTACATAATTTTTAGATTGGAACTTGATAGAGAGACAGTTTGTGAGTTCCAGAAAAATTGTCATTGATGCCAGGAAAAATTGTAATTTTGTATTGAAGTTCTTTGAATGGTATTTCTAAAACGCAAGAATGAGATAATTGATGCTGATTTTTTTTTTTATAAAGTTTGAGCTTAAAGTAAAAATATTTGAGGCACATTTTCTCCATAAAAAGCCACCTCTTTCCATATTTGTCTTACCTCATTTTTCTTTCACAAAAAATAATTTTGAAAGATTGTTAACTTTATTGGAGCAGACCTTCAGTTGCCCAATAGTGCAAGTAGCATATCATTTGTAGTTGAGAACAACATTTGTAGCACATACACAAGGAATGACTTTGCTGGCATGTCTTTTGTTCTCAAGTCGGTGTTTTTAGTGATACTCACTGTGGAAGGAAAGGTTAATCTCTCTGTTTCCCATCATGTCCTATTTAAGATATTGTAAAAGCAAATTTTATGGACAACATCTCCTGTGTTCTTTTAATAATGTAACCACACAAATATATATATACATACTCATGAGTGTGAAGAAAAAGAGAGAAAGGAGCGAGATGTTGCTTTCAGTAACTTTTTATTACTTGGAGCCTCAACATGATGGCTCCAATCTTCGAGTTTTTTTTTAACCTTCATTTATCATTTTGTCCAACGCAAAGGACAACTTGTTTTAAATTTAAGATATTGCGAACTTTTAGATATCTACATTCATGGTTTCACAAAGTGCATTTGAGGTTTCCTGTTGTGAAATATAATGATTATCAGCAGAAAGGATTTTCTGTTCATTTTTGAAAATGATTGTGTTCAACAGGAAGTTCATTATTCGGGGAAATTTTTCACCACGAGTTAAGGTATAATAACTGTGATATGTAATGACAAGTTATGTATTGGTCATGAGTTATTATCCTATTGAAAAGAAATTTAACAAAAAAAAAAAAAAAAAAAAACGTCAGAGAAATGACGTTAAAACATTGTTATTTCCTGTAATGCTTAATTAAAAGATTAATAAATCAGCTACCGAATTCTGTTTCTTAATCACGGTTTTCTTTTTGGTATGGTTTAAAGATTGATGAAGTGAATGCAACTTTAGTCGATGTTTTCAACTACAAGGGATTTATATTAAACATTAATTGCATTTAACCTTTTTTTACAATTAGTGTAACGTAAAAAACATAAATAATTCCAAAAATATTTTTGTGAGTTTTCTTCCTGTAGTTATCCGATATCCTTTTCTAAAAGACTTACTGGGTGCTTATCAATAATTAACCGCGGTCTATCTTTATGTATTATTAATAGGTTTAGGTGGGAAAAATCAGTCTTCTCTGTGTCGTTTAGGAGGAACTAACGTTACGTTTGAAAAAGTCGGATGATATCACACGCAAAGAAAAATTGATTGAATCAATTATATTCCCTGCCTATTGTCTTACAGTCATTGTTAAGTTTTACTCATTATTGCAACTTGGCAAACTGATCTTTTTTCCTAATCCAATTTCTCCGCGCCGCTTAACGCTGTTTGATTTCTTTCTTGTGATTGAAGTAAATAATATCTTTCATCTCACGGCTGAAAAATTCACTCAGAAATTAAAGAAAGGCAGTTGGTTGTTGAAAAATTACATTTTCATGCCTGGAAAAGCGGGGATAATGAAACCGAGTTCCCAGAGGTTCCTGCGACTGAATGAAGAATCGGAAGTGATCAAGTTTTTCGTTCAGATAAAGAGAATTGGCCGAAATTCCAATTTCCACTGTATATTATACCTACTGAGTGTAATTTCCTTTTTGGAATCAAAAATCGTCTTTTAAATGAGAAAAATTCTCTGCCTCGGCAGCATTTCATTGAAGTCGCCACGTACGGCTCGATCATAGTGTCGAGAAGATATTGTCATGTTCTGAATATCACTATCAAAAGCAAACAATAGATTTTTTTGAATTTCATTATTTGATAGGGTCACTACATTGCAAAAAATTGACAAGAAAACAAAAAACACAGTTAATGATAAATGGGTACACGTTCACGTTCATGAAGGATAAAATAGGTCCAAACTTACCAGATAAAAGTGCCTTTGAAAATTGATTAAAATATTAATAAATTATTATTATTATTATTATTATTATTATTATTATTATTATATCTTAAGGTGAATCCAATGCCTCAGAGCATACAAGTCTGACAAAAGAGGCATTTTCTTCAAGCCTTAAACAGTTGTTTAGATAATAACAAAACCATTTTAAGTGTCATTTTGTGACAAAAAGTTTTTCGAGGTGATTATTTCTTATACCATAACTACAATTAATATGCACATACACACGCGCGTGCTCGTCTATGTATAAGCTGGTATTTCATTCATTATAAACCCAACGGCTTAAGCCGCCTACACGAAGTAACAATTAAGTTTGTAAAAAATATATATGTATGGGCTGATTTCCTTAATCTATTACATGTATTTATGTAATTAATCAAGCCATAACAAGGATGTGGAGTCGGGTTTGAGAGAGATAGGGAGGGGGGAGGGAGACAGGTGCGCTCAAACCAATTTTCGCGTTATTTTAAAAATGCTGAAGGGAAGAACATGTTATAGGGTGGGTGGCATCATGCAACTTTACACCTCTTATTCTACTGCAACCTCGTCCCTTTTATCATGACGATCAAGTTCCACAGATTTGCCTATATACAAACGTTAATGTCACAGTCACATTTTGTTTTGGTTATATTGGTAAAATTTTGTTTTAAAGTGTTAGTGACAGTATGCGTGTTTGTGCTGTGTGCACGCAATCGTAAAGAACGCGCACTAAAACGCATTTGCTCCCACCCCTGCTCGAACCTGTAAAGAAGCTTTCAAGCGTTGGCAATGTTTGAACATTAGTGCGTCCACTGTCGTACATGTAAGTCGCAACAGCCGCGCGGTAAGTGACCGAACACATCTAGTCTCCGATGTTTATCATTGTATAATCATTCTCGTGTCCTTTGGCTTGGGCACTACTTGGTGCAACGATATCACACTGCATATACAAGGCATAAATTACATATATACATACATGCAAATGCTAAAAATATTTTTCTTGCGTAAACAACATTCTCGGATACTTCAGACGCGTGTTTTCTTTTCTTAAAACGACCAGCCACGGAGGTTAGTTTGTACTGAAAAGACAATACATTGGGATTATAAAAGGATGAGAAAGAATCATGAACTACAAATGCATTATTGGTGTATGTATCTTTTTAGTTTTCTTGTAATTTCGGCCATAAGAACATTTTAGATCTCATTATCCTCCCATGAGTTGGCGGCACTTTGCAGGTGGGATAGAATATTGATGAAATATTCTTTCCTCTTTTCAGTATTCTTTTTATATCTAATAATAAAACCAACGTTTGTGTATTGTTATTAAATATCGCCTGTGCTGCAGACATTGTGTCGACAGAATGACTATGATATATCGCTTGTATTTACAATTATAGATGGGGCTACGTTTACGGATAATTAGTACTACGCCGCTCACGTGGGCGCTTTATATGTATGATCAGTTTTATTGCGGCGTTGGAAGACTTTCCCGCCGTTAATCATTCATTTTTCCACATTGGGCCCGTTGTGCAGGGGGACTGAACCGTGTGTGGGGACCAGATTAATTAGAAAGATTAAGCACTGATCATCAACTAGGCAAGATTGACACACTTGCGTCTACTTGTGAAATTATGGCGATCGCGTGCGCGCGCGTGCCTCGCGTGCGATCATCCTTTTAATCAGTAAACGGGTAAAGGGTTTTCCCGCTGGATGGCTTTGAGAGTCACGTTACCGCACGTAATGAGCAATTTTCTCAACATCAACACACGGACAAATACTTCATTAGACGATGTCATCTGTTGTGAAACCCACAATCTATTTTCATTGCACTCTGTGGTCTTTATGTTATCAAATCCTGTTTATGTCCTGCGCTTCTTTGATGTCTCAAGCAAACTTGTGGATAACTTCTTCCTAAGCTCGGACGCGGTTCAGTCTTCCACGTATTTTCCTAATTTTCAATATGCGCGGTTTTGAGGATCTTACGTAAAATGCACACCCAATATTTAGAAACTTGTCGATATCTCGTACACACGTGCCTGTGAGCGGCCGACACACCAACATATTTACACAAACTCGTGCCCAGACAGGAGGATTATAAATTACGTTATTTGCTTCAATATTTCAATCATTGCTTTCCTTTGTTTTGTTGTCTCAGGTGCAGTCGCTGATGTTTCTCGCCTGATATTTTCCTTTCATTTAAATAACTCGGGCCGAGGTCGAATCTCTCATTCATTAATGAACACTGAATGCGGATGTCTCCTAAAATGTTTACGGACGTGTTTTTTCTCATTGGTCTTCGATTATGAGGAGACAATTAAATCTTGACTGTAGACTACTATCCCCGTATCTATTGCCTATGTACACATTAAAAATGGCGGTCGATGGAAAGACGACAGACAGCCGTCATTATGTGAATTCATATATTAAAAAGTGCTGAGATATGTAACAAAAATGTGCAGAATCTTCATAGAAACTGAGAAGCATAGATGGCGATTTCTTAAATCAAATTTAAGCCTGTTTAGCGATTGATAAACATAACATTGTTTGACTTGAATATGAAATGTTAACACATTTAAATTGTTGTCAATTAGAAGACAGAAATTTGAGATAAGGAACGGAGGCTATTAATGGCAAAAGATGGTAAATTATTTCAGTTGGGTCGAAACAACCAAAGTGAAAAAAAGGTGAAAACGTAATTGTCTACAATATTTCAATGAATGAATGAATGAATTAGCTGAATCTGACGATATTAGCTATTAATGGAAAGTATCAATACCGTGATTCGTGATCGAATTTAACCAATTACATATCAGAGTAATTCGTTGTTATCGAGAAACATAACACCAGACATTTAAAAAAAGAACAACAATACAGAAATTCAAAGTGACATTAGTTTTTTTTATTTTTCTTTAAAACGTACCTTAACCTGTTAAACTTCTAATAAGAGAGTATTTAATTGTTTTACATTAAATTGGGGACATCTCATTTTCGTTTCGATATTCATTTCTTTCAAAATGAATTCTCAGGTCTAATTTACAACATATTAGCAGTAAACGTCAAAAAAGAAGAAAACAAACACGTGTCTAAATTGAGTTTAAAGTGAACCTTTTTAACTCTGATAATTTTCAGGCCGTTCTAGTTTTTATCGTTTACTGATTATTACTTTCGGTATTATAGTTTTATATTGTCGCTATCACTGGTCTCCAAATGAGGTAACGAAGGAGACAGAAGAAAACTTGATACCTGCACCAAACAATGGGTATAATTTCTTTTTGTGACAGCTAGATGCTTGGGTATCACGCAGTTCATACAGTGTTCACCAGAAAGCGAACGAAAAGTCCCCAAACTTTAATTTACTTATAATAAGGGGTAAGATACGATCTGAAAGTTGATAGTCCCCGTCCTTGAACGCGGCGTTCATGTTTGATAGAGACAATGTTGGTTCTACGGGGAGACGTCCCAGCACGATTACGACAGCGCACGAGGTGCGGAACCGTCACCACCAAAGGGGCTCGCCTTTGACGCCGGGCATTTCGACTAGGGCCCCGCATGATGTTTTTCCGACTGGGTGACAATGTTTACAGTGAATCTTATCCCCTCAAAGAAGAAAGATAAGAAAACAAACAAGGCGGGATCGGAGTCCCCCTCCTTGGACATGGCTCGATGGCCACCACTGTCATTTATCACGGTCCGGGAAGCTCTGATTAAATTTGAAAGAGGTAAGACCCCAACTATTTACACGCGCCGTCAGTTGACAATGGCAGGTGAAATTTGCCGTGGTAGTGGGACGCTAAGATGCCTCTTTAATGTGACAGTTAGCAAGGTGTCCACTCCTTTGTAATGACCACCTGAAGGGACAGTGAAAAATGATCCCCTGGCGTCTCTGGCCACTGGATACTGGGCGACGACTAGTGGACATTTGGTCATCCCGCTACGATCACAGCTTACCGCCAACAAATTTTAAGCGATTTGATTGAGACAGATACATTAATCACTACCTACTCGATCACGGAATTGCTGTAATTTGCTTATCATCAATTGCCTTTGATAAATACGCAACTTGTAGGTCTGCAGTCGCGATGTCGGAAGATATTTATCCAAAAAGTAATCCAATCGAACTCCCCTCGAACCCAGTCAACGGTGCTGTTACTTAAATTATTACCTTTATAAATCGCACTCGCTTTAAACTGTAAACAGTTTTGATATATTACTATAAAATACAAACACACAAGAGTAGGCAGGACAGACATTATTGGATTTTCTTTTCAAGTTTTGAAATCATGAAACGGTGGAGGAATCACTGAAAGAGCGAGTCTCCCCTTAAGACGTTCATGATGGTCCCAAAACACGCGCAGGTTACACCTTCAGAAAATTAATCGCTTGTTTTACACCTCAAGGGAGGACGAGGTGTCAGGGGTCGGCAAAAATGCCATTGTCGCTCGTGCTCTCCATGTCGACTTTTGTGTAATGAGATTACAGCGATATGAGCGACGGATTACCGCGTATCATTGCTACAGATTCGTGGATTTGCCGTGTTTGCACTCTGATAATTCTGATTGACTAGTATAACTTGTAAATCCTCATCACACGTATCATAATTTCGTTTTAATCGGTAGAATATAGAGGGACTTCTTGCCGCGAGACTCCGTTGTCAGGACGGACGGGTAGCGGCCGCCAGGTGAAAAAGAAACAGATACCAGCTTTGATCGGGTAACGCAAACCTCGATTGTGGTAAGGATCGAGTGGCGGCGACGCCAAGTCTGGTCTGTGCTCTTATCGACTTACAGGTAGAGAAACAAACTTCAGATGTTTTGCTGAGAGTACGAGGGAACGCAGTGTATAAATCTGAATGTTGGGCAATCTGTCGGTTCATCTTATTATAAACACACCCCGTCCACAAGCCGTGTTTTTGTGCATGTAAATCCGCGGCGTCGAATTTCATCATTTTGTAAATAACTAATTTCAAAAGCTATCCCGTGGCCAAGGTGAGCATCTAAAGCAAAATAAATTTGTCTATCTTTATCCTCCTGTTGACCGAAGCCAGGGGCGAGGAAACTGTAGCCGCCCCATTACAGCCTCTTAGGGACCTAGCTGGTGATTGTGCGATCAGTGAGACACCGCGGGGAAGACCAGCCCACCTGACGGGGAGAGATGACTTTCCGCGGCAGGCCAGGTGCTGCTCACCCCGGTGAACGTTCTCCCTCGAGAGAAAAATCTGTCAATTTTTGTTTGACCTGTCACAGTTTACCCGATCGAAGAAAAAAGGAAAACTGATCTGCGCCTAAGCCCGTCGACTTGAACAACGGCCCCTGCCGTGACCCACCACATTTCAAAAGTTGATAAAAAGTAGGGAGGTGGAAATTAGCGCAAAAATTGACAGTTGAGAGCGAGCTGTCAGTTCCTTGCCAAGGCGAATCTTTGGAGCGTTTCGCATTGATACTTTTCAGAAATGCGACACCTTAAATAATCAATTTTCATTGACAAGCTTAATTGTTCATCTCCCGCGAGATCGAGATTGATCGGAATCATGTTTGCCAGTGACCTAAGATTACGGCGGAATAGATAGACGCACTTCATTCAGAAGGAACACACAATCGTCTTAGAAACCCCGGATATCTAGCTTGGGGGCCCGTTAAACGGTCCGTCAACAATAAAATATCAATGTTTTATTTAGGCATCGTAGGGAACTTGCGCTGGTTGAATCCACGAGTGGCACAATGGTCTTGGCCGTTGTCTTTCACACGGTCGTTGGACATTGAGACTGGCTCTTTTGTTTTCTTGTTTTATTCCCAATCAATTGGCCAGCAGCAGAACTGTTCCAGCATATTTGCACTGCGATTTAAATATGATGACAGGCAGATTTGGTCGGACAATTACACACACTGCAACAACACTGGCGAACAATGTGCGCTATTCCTTCGACTCAGAATAAATACCACTGCTTCTATGGCCATATTGTTTAGGATCCCCTCCGAGGTTTGTTGTTTCTGGGCACCTTTGCACAATCCTCACAACAACATTGCAGGAGGAAGGTTGTGGGGGTCACAGTCAGCATGCCTTGCTCCTAGATATGATTAGTACAATACAGGTGAAAAGAATTGCCAATGCTTTTTCAGCCTCAAATCAACGAATCTACTGGGTCAGAAAATTAACTGTCACCATTGTATATTGATGTATATTAGTTCAATAGGTTTTCAAAACGCTCGAAGAATTGCAGTTAGTGCAGCTTCTACTTGACTGCGTTTGGTGACAGTTATTGACACTTGGATTTCCTTTCTCGTCATTTGATTTCGAAAAAAAGACGTGCAAATAGGCACAAAGACATAGAACAAAGGACTGTGGTATTTTTCATTGGAGGCACCGTTTTCCGGGAAATGATTATATTTGCCGATGATCAATTTTTAATTCTCTCTCAGCTTAGGTTCATCAACTTTCTAAATCGACATAAGCGACTGGTAATGAATTTCTTACTGCACCGTCAGGTCACTCAAACCAAAGAATTATAAACATTATACACACGCAGTCTCTCTCTCTGTCCCGTTTCTCTGTTTTACACTCTTGAAATATATTTACTTTTAACCGCATTTTATACGACTGTCCGCCATATTCATATTTTCTTTTAAATGACATCCGAAAAGATAGAAATAAATTATTCGAAAATTGACCTGTAAACGGTTGCTCAGAAAAACGTGCAAATAGAGATTAATGCTGTAATAGCTTCGTGTAACTTGATATTTTTCAGGTAATATACCAATCAAAAATGAGATTCTGTGTCGCTGATATTCTGCACCTCTATTCTATCTCATTTTCCAGCCGCAATTCGCTGTTGTTCTCTTTGGAAACCGGAGTCGCTGATGAGCTATTTGCATGTAGACATCTACCAAACACAGCCACGTGTCCGCTGCGATAGCTAGCTTCCAATCAGCTCTTCGGTGGGAGATTTATCAAAATACCATGTCATCTCTGGAAACGACACGAACCTCTGACATTTGTATTGTTTGACTCTCTACTTCATCTTATCTCGCCACGTATACACACAGATTTCGTTCCTCGTCCAGTCTTTGTCTTTTTGTCTTATTTTCTCTTCACGCACACGTGTCTTCCTCACGAACTCGGAAAGGGAGGCGCTTCCTGCCTTCGCAGCGTCTAGTTCTTTAACGGCAAAACGAACTGCGCGACCCAAGACGCCCTGTTATGATTTCAGACCTTGTTACCTAAATTTTTCTTATGTGGCTAATTTTCTTGGATTAACCACACGTACCTAATTAATCTCGTGTATTGTCCTCGAATTGTTTTTACTGTTTACAAGAGTCATTATAAACGGCAGGTGGGAGTGAAACGATCTGTGCTCGAGGCGGCATGTAATTAGCAGTGTACGGAGGGCCGTTTTGGTCTTTCTTTGAGAGTAGCGAAAGTTTCGCTCGACATGCGATTTCTCGCTGTGCACGCCATATGGGCTGATTGAAATTATTCTTATGTATTGTTGGTTTTTTTTCTGGATAAATATGTCATAATAAATGAAAAAAATATTCTGATAGTAAATTAGCCACTAATCAAGACAACACTCAATGAGATATGACAGATGAGGAAACCAAAACAGCTTTTTATTCACTAAAACCATTTTTTTATACAAAAAGCATCACTCTTAACGCTCACCTGAGCTAGAGGCTTCTTAAAACCCCAATAGGGGGCGTACTATCCTAAGTTATTCATGGCGGGCACGTGACAGTTGATCCCCGATTGACCAATCACAAAGCAGTTTCCCACCAACCTAGAATTTATAGTGCCTGTCATTTGAGCTGAGCAATTTAGTGTAAACTCACAGTAGTTGGAAGTTGTATACCTTTACTGCCAGGAGTAGAATCTCTACAACTTATTCATATTTTATTCCAACCGTCAAAATTGCGCCGTCTAAGGTCGACACGGCAATGGCTGTGGAACTCCAGCCCAACAGTAAGTGCCGCGTTTTTAGTCGTGTTGATTCTGCAATTTAATGCACATTTGTTTTCGTGTCACCAAGTGACAAACAGTGAAATGTACACAACGATTCTTCTGGGTAAACTCCATTTAATGTGCAAAGGATGCTTAATCCTACACGGGATAGCTTTTAAATTCTAGCTTAATGTCACGGTTTATATTTACATGGGTTTCCTTGGAATAGTATTTTAAGGCAGAAAATGAAGCAGGGTTATTCATTTTTAAGAAGACGTAAAGCTGGTAAGTGGGGCCGCCTACCCAACTGATATTCACACGAGGAGTATGCGTCACATGTGAAACAATTCATGAAACGCACGCTCGACAATCTGACAGAAACGTTTTTACAATAAATCTTATTAGTTTAATAAGTCATTATTTGATTTTTGGTTTATCCCCTATCATTTATCTGATTATTGCTGTTTAATATAATTAGCTGTATTTTGTTTGCGGACTGTAGGGATAAAGCTTATTATATTTTTAATTCATTAATCCAGTAATCAATTAATTCATGATGCTGTCAAAAGTTTTGTTTGGATCTGAATGTATTGAACAGTGGAGTGTATCAGTGACACAATTGTCTAGTATAATTTACACAACTGATATCATGTATATCATGTATATTCGCTATGACGAAAAACACAAATTTAAATGTGCTTTAAAGATAATTTTTAAATTATCAAAATATTAGCAGTAATATACACGACGTGCATGAAATGAATTTTAACTCTTCTTTTTATCTAGGAAATTAGGTAATAAACAGCAACGGTTTATATTATAACTTTACTAATATAATAAAGGATTGGCTATGTTTGGTATTTAAAACCAAAATCAAGATAGGCTCTACACTAGTTATTTTGTATTTATTAACTACCACGTTATTAAAACCACGTCTATTAAAGATTAAATAATATCAGTTGATTACAATTTAATAACACAAGATCTTAACAAAAATGATCATTGAAATATTCAACACAACTGATAATAACACCATACAAAAATTATGTATATATATTTTTTCCAGAAAAACGGCGTTCGTCGCTGTGCGTTGGGTGCGGGGGACAGATCCAAGACCAGTTTATTCTAAGGGTAGCGCCGGACCTCGAGTGGCACGCTTCGTGTCTTAAGTGCACGGAGTGTAGTCAGTACCTCGACGAGTCTTGCACCTGCTTCGTTCGGGACGGGAAGACGTATTGCAAGAGGGATTATGTAAGGTGGGTTGACTGTCTTTTTCAAAGATCAGCTGCTGGTCGTCCTTTTGCGTCGTAACATGCATGTGGCGGAGAAATTCTAAGCGTCCTTAAACAATGGGAACTCACCTTGTCCGCGAGGCCAGCAGTGTTATCATTTTAATTAAGATAAACTGGGGAAGGGGGGTCGGTTAAGACTGTACATAGAATTTCAACCGCACTGACCGCGACAAAAAAGTCCAAAATGTAGGCGAGGTGGAGTGTATTTTTCTCTAAGATAGTATGCTATATGGTTAGACATGCACGGATTAAATGCCCGTTTTCCTCATTTAAGGACAATCATGTTTAGTTTCAGTTACTGGATATTGTCACCTAAATGCCATTTAAACATGTCACATAGATAACGCGTCTGTCACCCGTCGCAATGAGACTTTCTTCTACAGTGAGAATCCGAAAGAGACATTAACAACATACTTTTTATCTCGCTGGTGCCTGTTTTGTTTGGCCAGTGTTGGGGCTCTCTTTAGCGGTCAGGTTGTCAGGCTGTTTGTCAGGTTGTCAGCAAGCTGTCAGCTAGACAGTTGAGGTTTATTAGCTAGCTCCGCCTACACGGGATGGCCACACGTAACTGCCACTTGACCCGATCTTCATGACAGGTGTAATTAGCCCTGCTAAGGGATGTCCAAGTTAACTATGACGGGTGACAATAAAGGCGATGCGCTAGATGGCTCAGTTTTATTGACACTTGTCAATATTCGAGTACGATGCACCGGATTGACTCCTGTGTTGGTATGAAGTCTGAACATTCCCGTTAATCTGTAGTATGAAAAGTACGCCAAAGTGAGAGGGTTCACAGTAGGCCAAAAGCGTTTACGTTGCTAGAGGCGAATTGAATCTTAAGGGGGGAAAAACAGCATCAGCAAAATAAAAACTATTTTCAGTCTTTTCTCAGCCATATATCCTGGGAGATGAATTTCATTGAATATCTTCACCTTTCTACTGTAGGCTGTTTTAGCGTCCCTGCGGACAGAGGTTAAATTAAATTACCAAAACTGGTTGACACATTTGTGTTGGAATCTATATGTAAGCTAAGGAAATACCAGCAATCACAGAGCAGATGCACGGCGATATTGCATTCCCTCGCCCGACTGAGCCCAGATACATACAAATCTAATACATGCGAATGGTAATTGGTAAATTATTCCGAAATCTTGTCGATCTAATTTTACGTGGTTCGTGTTTATCCGGATCTCAAATCGGCAGCTTTTTCAGTTCTGAGGATAGTCCGTCGGTCAGTGTGGTATGGATATGTGAGAAGAGGTCATTACCAATAGCCCTCAAGGCCTTTCCGTAACTCAAAATATTACCATATCGGTATCGCATCCAATTCCCCAGGCGGGCCGCACTTTCTCTTCAAGCGGTAGTATTAAAATAGCCATTTTATATCGTGTGTAATACCTGAATCCCCTATTGGCCCCAATTCCTAATCTATCAAGCCCCTGAATTCACGCAAATCTGTAGGTTTGTACAGCGCAACCTTGCGGGTATTTGCCGCTGTTTATATTCGAGATTTGATAAATTCGTTTCCCCCAGACTTTAGAACGGATTAGACATTCTGTTTCTCGTCAGTCGGAGCTTGACATATTCACCTCAGCCAGTCTAGTTGGGCTAATTCTTTACACGAAACGTTCGCAATGAATTGCCACGTTAATTAAGACGACAAGGAAATGGCGGTCACCGGGGGGACTTGTTCCTAGCAATATTTAACCGATTTTGACTGTCAAGTACCATGATTTGTGGCCTTGACGGAGAAAAACTATGATTAATTTTCTGTGCCTTGTAATAAGCATTGGGACTCACACCTTTCAAGCAACCCCCACGCCCGGTAGCCTCTGAATGTCTTGATGAACATAAATTTGTTGTATATTTTATTGATAAGTCGAGTCTGTATTGCTAGGAACCAGGACTATCGGGCCACGCGAAATTGTAATTAACCGTGTGCCGCAAAATCGTTTGATTTTTCATTCACCACAGACAATGGTTGACGCGGAGTTGTTTCTAAATCACCGAGTAATTTTCAACCAAATCTCCCTCATATTGACACTATTACACATTGATTGTAAAAGAACATCCAAATGATAGACTTCAAATTACTCGGTCACAGCAATTTCTTTTGGGGAGAAACGTGCGAAAATCGCATGGTGTTACATTGTAATTCGTGGTGTTTACAAATGGCGGCCGGCGAAGTGTATTTTTTATGCGTTTGCTGTGAAACTAAATCTTCGACTGGTAAATGTTTCTGTCAGAGTATAGGGACTGGACGTGTCTTATGTTATTTTAATGATGATACACACAAAATGTTGGTCTTTGCAGGATTTTCCCCTTTTTGTGAATACTGATATGAAATGCAGATTTGAATTTTTTAATCTAACATTTGGAATTTCATAATAGTTTTTTTTCTTATTTTTTATCTTGATTTTATTGAAACATAAACGATGTGAGTGCAATTTTTATAGCGGCAGCGTTGATAATATGTCTGCCTTATTCTCAGCAGTATTAAGACGAATTTAATAAAGATATTTTACATAGCCCCCTGCGCCAAGTCGCTTCTAAAATATCACATTCTTTTTCAGATTATTCGGGACCAAGTGTGCAAAATGTAATCTCGGATTTAGTAAAAACGACTTTGTGATGCGAGCGAGGAATAAGATCTACCACATAGACTGCTTTCGTTGCGTGGCTTGCAGTAGACAGTTGATTCCAGGAGACGAATTCGCGCTACGCGAAGATGGATTATTTTGCAAAGCAGACCACGATGTAGTGGAAAGGGCATCCGCTGGCGAGTTTGTCCCACATAATAACAACAACAACGACCCCAGGGTGGGGCCGGGCGGGCAACTGACGTCTACAAAACCATGTAAGTATAGGTTTAACTCTGCCTCCCTGGTATTCTCAAGACGGCTGAAAAATACACAAAATTTATCGGGGCATGTTTGTGTATATTACGCGTGCTGTCAGACTTGTAGTGGTAGGGGAGAAAATCTAGCCGCGTCAGGGTTGTATATAGTTCTGCCATATAAAGCAGCGAGCGCCGATTTTAGATCATTTTTCTGGTTTGTATATTTTTCTGCCATGTCGTGTATCCGGGCGCAGACTGCAGAGCTGTGGTAGGTCCGAACGCGACTAGATTACACAAACCAAATGGCCCGTGAACGACCTCGTGCCACTACCTGTAGCCGCACCGTATCAGCCTTCATACCAGGCATCCTCAGGGGAGCGTCCCGGCGAAGCACCCGATAGGCCACGGGCTACCTGGCCGTTACGTCATGCAATTTTCCATCGTGTAACTTTTCCGCGGTTGCTTTTACAAATTTGATTAAGGCATAAGCTGGTCGGGTTGTAGAAGAATCATTTTCCCCGAGAGGACGGGTCGCTTACCTCTGGGCTATCCGCGCGATCAGGTTCCTTTTGTGCGGCACCGGCTTCAAAGCAATCTGTCGACTTGATAGAATTTCAATCGTTTTTCATCAAACATTTAATCAATAGACGATTTTAATTTCATGAAGGCAGAATTTATTTACCTTGAAATCCCCGAGGAGATGTCTTCATTATATCCTGCAACATATTTTCCCGCATTTACTTTGCGGAATATTGCATTATGTATCGGCTGAGGCACCATAAAGAAGATTTATGGCCTGCATTCACACTAAAAAAATTAATGTTACCGCCAATCCAGATCTAATCAATGTCACTGACTAACAAACTCTGGAGAAATAATTGAGTTTATTTCCACTTAATTCTATTCCAATTATTCTCATCTTTTCTCCTTGTTTCTTCATTGATAATTTTTCTGTATTTCGTTGTTTATAAAGTCGAGAGCTCGGATTGTTTGGTAGTCCTATTGATCAGCTCGTCTCTGTGGATGATTCATTTTTCTGCGACTTAAGTACTGGATTTAGTTTCTCCTCTTATATCTCCACGTAGTATTGTTTGTACTCACGAGTCGGGTTGCTGATACTACAAAAACACACATACGTGATGAAATGTAGAATTTATCATATTTTTCACCAGCGTTAATCCCAAGGTATAGCAAACATTGCTCGGGTTTTTCTTTTTTGAAGAAAAAAATTCTCTTACTTCCAGGCCACGATCAACAAGGACCAATGCCGACTAGCGGGAGAGGTCGATCACACAAAGAGTCAAAGACAACACGGGTTCGAACGGTACTCAATGAAAAACAACTGCACACGTTACGGACGTGTTACGCTGCCAATCCGCGCCCGGACGCCCTTATGAAGGAACAGTTGGTCGAAATGACCGCTCTGAGTCCCCGGGTCATTCGGGTGTGGTTCCAAAATAAAAGATGCAAAGATAAAAAGAAGAGTATCTTGATGAAACAGATTCAGCAGCAACAAGAAAAGGTAAGATTGATTGTTTATTTGTTTGTTTTTTGTCATGTTTACCCATGATATATATCCAAGAATATTTTTAAAGAAAACCCTAATACTTGGAACGCGAAGGAGTCGTGTATTTTCTCATCTTGACTTATGCTAACAATACAAGGTGTTTGATAAAGGGTTGAAAATATTTTAAGAATGTTTCCGTTCAAAGATGAAGGAAATTGATAAGAAAATCTTTAGAATTGTGCAGAACAAAATCCCCAAATGTCTGTAAAATTTCACAGGAGCTGTAACCAGTATTGATCAACAGGGAGCTGCACGCAGCCCGAAGGCGGAAGCAATGCCCCTCAAATCGCGTGTTGCTTGAAAACTTGGAAATCATTTTTAAGTCAGTGCTCCGTGGAAATAAAAAAGACTGATTAGTAGTTATGCTCATGTGTGAAATACGAGATAGAGAATAGATTTGGAAGTTAATATTCCTTGATAGTTGATAACACACACGATAATCTAGTGTCGGTGACACGGGAACATGAAAATAAATTGGTTGATATATACTATAGGAAACACGACTCTGGAAGATATTGATCTCTGTTGCCAGTGATTAAAAATATTAATTCTCAGCTTTGTCTGCTTTCTAACCATGCATACAATTGTTTCTTTGAAAAAACGTAACAAAGCGATCGCAAGTGTGTCTACGCATTCGGCGCCTTTGCATTCAACACGTCTGTGTGCGCGGATAATTCATCGAACTAGAAAATTAAATTCTGGGTAAAATGTACCGCCAAAATTTCTCACATGCAGCTATTACCCAACAGTGTTCGTGTTGGTATTTAATTAATTTTGAATTATCATCCATAACGTGCACGGTTACATGTCCATTAAATTTTTAATCTTCATTGGCCTCTTGACAGCCCCGATCAATGCCTAATTAGCGGATAAAGTTACAAGGAGGTAACTGTTGAACGGTTCTAGCGTAAGATCATGAAATTTGACCATTTTAAGCGTCCCAAGAGAGACCGGATCGGTCCCTAACCAAGGCCCGAACACGCAAAGGGGGATATACAACATATTGTTCGTTGATCGTGATAATTGTACTCTTCGGGCGATGACGATTAGGGAAAATAAATATCAAAACAAACAAGGAGAGCGCAATCCCGCCCCCCTTCGGCACGCGTATGCGGTGTTGGTTTATTTCGTAACGATCGCGAAAATTCAAGAGGCTCGCGTGCTCGAGGGTAATTACATGAACAATATAAATAAATATTCGACACCCAATCATCGGGACTTCACCAACAAAGGCCAATTAGCCGCCTGATTAATTAAAATTCATAAGAGTATCCTTTTTCAAAAGAACTCTCTTAATAAAGTCGGTGCTGAATATACAAGTGGCCACAGACTTGCTATTCGAGTGGATAAGGCAAGCTAATCAAAGTCAAGTTAAGATCTACGAACTGTTCGATTTTTTTCTACGTTGGATCGCAGCCTTTAGTCTGCAAGTAATACTTCAGAACAAACACTTGAATACATTTTGGCCGATGCATTCGTGTTTCATTCTGATATAATGATATATTTCAAGATGAAATATGACGTTATGTATACATTTATATAAGTCGACAAGAACATATATGTAACATGTTTACATATAAATACGCGCGCACATATATAAATTTATTGGCATTACATATATGTTTGCCTGTCGACATGAAACGCGATGTTTCATTCATTACAAATACAAACGAATCCCATAAATATTACATTTGTGTATGCAAAAATATTTCTTCGTGCTATTTTCTTTGACAGTTTAAATCAATCACCAAGGGTGTAATAAAATGGACATGCGATTGCTCGTGGAAACAAATTATGTGAAATGTCTGTGAAAGTGAAATATTTGTTCACCTTGATTATTTTATTCCGAAAGGTAGAATGATACACGATTATGTAAATTTGTCGAGGCGGACGGACGATATGAATCAGCTGGCGTAGTGCTTGCACAGATTAATTAGTCTAGCTGGGCATACAGATCAGGAAAATATAGAAACGGCTCAGTTCGCCATAGGCACGATCGATCTCGTAGAATATTTACCAAAATCGCCGGGTCAGCGGTAAAGCTAGTTGTGCCTCATTTATTATGTCAACAAACCTATTGCTCGCCCTAGTTTTTGTCGAATCGAGAGTTTACCAATAAACACTTATTAGTCTTTCTCTTTCGAAAATCGTCGTTAAACATCCTGTACATTTTTTTTTATTCCCATGCCATTTTATTTTATTTTTTCAAAATGGACGTGAGTGACCAGACAGTTTATAGGTTCAGAGTTTTAAGCTGAAAATAACGTACCACTAGTGGGAACAAACCAAACTATGCAAGTTTCTAAAGTATTCGTTGAATTGAATTTCATTACCTCCTTTTCACAAGACTAAAATTACAAGGTCGGGTTTTAGACAGTGTCAAGAGTGACAAGTCTATAGTCCCCAAATTCAAAAGAAGTTTTTTTCTAGAGGACATTTAGCTACAAAAGGCACTAACTAGAAGGCGGGATAAGTCAAAACTCTTGCTGTGCTTCCAGCCACATGCGCCGTAATGAGACGTTGGCCATTCATTAGTGGTTGTTACTATCTATTGTAGTGAGAGTTTTAAGTAGCCCATTACACCTAGACTTGGCTGTGAGTATAATCGCACGTCATTAAAAAGCGGCAAAGAAGATTAACCGTTATTAAATCACCTTGAAATTAATTAGGTATAGAACATGATTGTTTTGTTTGTTTCTTAAGTTGTCTGAAGAGATTCTCCTAATCATTTCCTTAGAAACACCTGTGTTGGATATGCAAACACAGGAGGCCCCTCTAGTTCGGACTCAATCACTCCTATTCTAACTTAATTAGGCCCAAATCTGGGGTGTTGATGCCTTTGTTCGGGCTTATCGATTTCTGAACAGCAAATACATGCACATGTTGTTATTCATAGCCCTGCTCTTCTCCATCTTTCCCTGAAATGCTACATGTGCCCATAAGAATGAACTAGAGGAGTGCAGCTTTTTACCGAGAACCATTGCTCTCAATAGTTAATTTTCCTGTGATGGGTCGTCTATGATCTCGCGTGGGAATTTTATATCTTTTTGGCTCCACGTATATGGACGTACGGTAATCTAGGTTATAGTATAATTTATATAGCAATCAACATAGCCGCTGATGATTATTTTACGCCTTTGCGACCCCATTATCCTGGATTATTTGTTCAACTTTGCCACCTGAAAATGGGAGTTTATTAATTATGTGCCGCAGCACGACAGCTCATGGTCCTGTTACTTCTTTCAATAAAGACAAGAATAGGCAATTATCTGGTGACACGCGTTAAAATGTGCCGAGAGACGTTGTTTTCCTTGTATTGTGAAAAAGATTAATTTTATCTGAATACAGGAGGCGAAAAAGAAAAAAAAGAGTTTTAATGTTTAGGGATTTAGTAGAAAATTCACAGATTATGAATATGGGGATTACAATTGAATATTATATTTGAAGAGAAGTTTGAGCTTTTGCGGTATTTTATTATTGTTATTTTTATATAGTTTTTAATGATATCTTTAATTACCATACATTTAAACATTATCAAAATTATTCTTCTTTTTTCAACTATTAAGATAAAGCCCATCTATTGTATTTCGTCAGCTATTCATTGGTGTGATCTTTCACGTTATAACATTAATTTTCAAGTAGCACATCAAGAAATGATATCCCGAAACAAATCGCCGATAAAAGGCACGTCTTTGAAATACGTTTACTCGATTCTGATTCTTTGCTCCCTGTGCAATGAGTGTTCCTCATCTCCCCAAGGAACCAATCAATCATATGCCTTATGCTAATGCTATCATAGGGTTGTTGCCGAGGTTGGCTATTAGATTTGTCCCGTCAACTACAGGCCATATCAGTCATCCATGCCCGGAGAAAATCAAGTTAGGACTTCTGTTTAAATGACAACAACACACGGTGATTAAATTTCCGAGACCAATTTTTCAATCTTTACGACCAAGAAGATTAGTTTTAATCTTTTCTTAATTATCTTCTTTCTTATTGAATTAAGTAGTGATGCTCAATTGTGCGACGATTAGCCGATCGAAATTCTTTCATGTTGCTCCTCTCTCTCTCTCTCTCTCTCTCTCTCTCTCTCTCTCCACGCCGCTCTTTTAGACGACACTACAGGGATGTTAGTTGATGTTAAAGTTGACCAACTCAATACGGTTATGGGAGCGACGGATGCAGATTCGGTGAATATAGATATTCTTCTCCTTTTAGAAGCCATGTTGTGTGTCACCGTCTGGGTGACATTTAAAGTAATAACTTCTATAGCTTTAGAATCGAGGACTCTTGCGGTGCCGCAACACCGTGCTTTCTATCCCAGTGCAGTTCATTAATAATAGGGAGGGTATCGTTTAAAATAATATTTAAGGTAGAAAATCAAATATGTTTTACATAAATCGTGAAATGATTATACAGCGTATTCAAGATTGGTGGGCTTAAGTAAACACGATGTCGATCTGCGTTATTTACCTTTCCCTCTTTTGTGTGGGACATGAATGAACAGTTTTCTGACTGGCATGGCCATATGCTCTGGTGGTATTTAAAAACTCACGCAATCCCAACATCTAATACAACTTGCATAACGTCTAGGTTCTAAAACGATTATTTTCAAATAAAAAGAAAACATACAAGGATTTTCTTGTGAAATGAATTTTTGGATTCATTAGTTGAACTAGATCAGATTGGATTGCCATTGAGGGCCGCGGTTATATTTCAGTGTTTTTTCTACGGAAGAAACGGTTAAAAAAAGAACACATAAATAAACAATGAAATCGCACATTATATGATGAGTTCAGTTTAGAGATTCCCTAATGAACAAGTGAATATATTGATCACTCCTTATGGTTCGGATTAAACAGTTAACCCCTGTTTTGTGGGTAGTTCTTCATACAAAAAAAGCATCGACCAGTAGGAGTATTTATTCATCATGTCAGTAATAAACGATGAAAAATTGATGGCGCTTTAAAAGATTTTCTGTCGGTCGACTTTTTAATACGTATTTGGATGCCGCCAAAATATTTGCCCTAAATCTAGAAGTTCTACTGTTTAAACGTCCGGGCGTGCTTTGTCGGGTTCACCGGGGTCAATTCGCAGAGGGTTGACGCAAACCTTCCGTTTATTTATGTCTTAGAATTTCGCCTGTATACATAAAGGCTGATATTTTTTGTAAACACTGCCTATTTTTGTCGGGAACGTCTGCCTATAATCTCACGGGGTCGATCGATTGGTGTGCGACTGAGAAAGGCAGTGCGAGGATTGAACTGAACCGAACAAAACCGCAGCCTGGGGGTTAAAAAGAAACGTCTGGTTTTGGGGGTGGTATTAAGGCCCAGATCGTTACCGATTTCCTCGGAGGTGTGGCTGGTTGTTTCCTGAACTTTTCCACCATGGCCGTATAGATCGGCGACACAGTGTTAGGCAAGGGGGGGTTGTGATCGATAATATATTACAATGGGAGAATTAAACTCTTTGCGGTTTTTTTGTTACAATTGTCATTGTGTGCTTATCATATGGACTCAAAAGTGGCCTGAGGAAGTTTGTACAACAAAATGCAAGTCAGGTGTCATCCCAATAGCGAATTTATTTAATGAAAAAATCATGACATACCATTCATCCTTAGAATTGAATTTTCAGATTAGAACAGAAAAGGAACGAAAGAAAAACAGTATTGTTCTTTAGTATACTGTATTATTACTAATGACAAGTATTTCAGTGTGTTTGTTGCCTTTTCACGCAGAGAACGACCAAAACACATCAGTTTTCTGGTAGATTTCTCCAATGTGAAGCCAAGGCAATTTATCTGGAATCTATTTAGATCTGATTCCATATTAAAATAAACCCACCGTTAATTACTGAAATTAGGATGCAGGTATTCGGTTATGCGCTCCTGCACGGGCGATGCAGCCACTTACCAAGCGTATTGCAATTGCTATTCCTTCCTGTATGGTAAACTTCACGTCTCTTGTTTTATCTCTCCTGTTTTTACATGGAAAAATAACATAGCGGCATCCTAGATACGGCGTAACCAGACTTTTAGTTATACTGCCAGAATTGTAGCCACATCTCACAGGCTCACAAATTTAGCAAAAATTGTATATATTGTAATTTTATTTGTCCAGGAAATTCAATAGGTAGCATGTCTTCATTTTTCATAACTCTGGATAAAATATATGAAATCTCTGTCTTATTCTATATTATACATTGTTATTTGAAGTGTGTGGTATAAATATTTCAAATGATAAAAATCAGAGGTGACATATTTTGCTCACCTTCCTATTCATTGTAATGAAACGTGTATTGTAATGAACATACACCAGTTGAGTTCCGCTATTAGATTGAATTTTATTAATAGCACTTTCATTAGATTTGGTTATTTGTTATTCTCTGCAGTCTCTTTGTACATCCAATTTAGATAGTGTTCTGCTTCAATACGTCGTTAATTTGGGCAAAAATCATCGAAATAATTGAGTAAGAAGCTTGTTTGTATTTTCTGTCATGCTCGCCGCAGTGCAAATTGCAAACAGAGTTAATCGAACGTCTTATTAGACTGTCTTGTATCGTCACAGCATTTAGTCACTTTCCGAAAAATATATATATATAACCCATGAAGGTGCATTTCAGCCTAACTGCTTCAATTTCTCGTCCAATGCGTTCCCTTTAACTGAGGTCGCCATAATTTTTACTGCATTTTAAAGTTCATCTTGAACACCGATGGCTATTTTGTTCAAGATTATAAGCTGTTAATATCGACGGATTTCTCAAGCACTGTCCACTTTTTTCCCCCTTCCAGAACGGCAATCGGTTACAAGGACCTCTTCCACAGGGCGTTCCCATGGTGGCGTCCAGCCCCGTACGTCACGAGAGCGGCATGCAGGGAAACCCGGTAGAAGTCCAGAGCTATCAGCAGTCCACCCCGTGGCACAAACTGGCCGACTACGGCGGGATGCAGGGCGATATAGACCAACCACCCTTCCAGCAACTGGTAAACACTTTTGTTGAGTGTTCTGACGATGATGATACGGTTGTCTGCATAGAAGAACGGATAACACGGTAATGCACGTCACTTTGTGTGACGGTCGATGGGCTACGGTCACGTTGAAAAGTATGCCTAGGAACACACTCAATCTCATTTTAAAAAAATTATTTTTTTTGGATTTTACCCTGTAGTTATCGTAATGTATTGATATTCTGTTTTGAAAAATTTGCATTTCTTTGCTTTCGTCAAAGTACGCCAAAATTTTCCGCAGGGAACAATTCGCTTATCAGCAAGTCCAAATTAATTTTTTGGATTCGTTCAATTTGGTGAATTAATGTAGTGGCAAATTGGCATTTAAACAAGTTGTGATGAGGTGAATGCTGGGCAGCTTGTCAAATTGACCGCCTCGATTTTGTTGTCCCTAAATATATATGTTCCTAAGTTCTTTGACCGCAACCCCCGACCGTTGTACCACGAGATGTGCATAGTGATTGGCAGAGCACTCACCGCTTTTTCGTTTGCACCTTTCTTGACTACTCCTTTGTGTGTCTCCGTCCTTTGCTGAGAGCACCAGCACGCAATAACAAGTAGTAGAACACGTATTAATCCTTTTGCAGGGCGGGACGTAGCGTAGATTTAACCCTTCTACCTTTACTGACAAAATATCAAACTGGAGTGTTGCGTTAATAGGAGTTTTTGGGCGAGTAAATATTTAGAGGTTTTTTAGGGGCGAATTCGAAGGGTGATTCTCGGGAGTTTATCAATTCACTTGAACGAGAGGTGTTGATTGATGACTAGTTTGTGAGCATGGGTTCATTACAATATGATTCTCGAAGTGGGACTATTAATAGGTGAAGGGCGAGTTAATGAAATAATGAGCTCTTGAGCCAATCTTTGAAAGAAAGACTATCGAGAAACTATTGAAAAAATTATTGGCGAGATTCAAGCTAAATATTGCCTCTTTATGAATATTTATTTAAGGGCGATAACTCTCCTGAAATATTGACTCACGTTTATGAAATGATGAACATGAATGTAGATGGTATGAGAGCCCTATAATTATCGATAGGGCATTTTAAGCGTCATCAAAATTAAGTCATTCCCCTTGAGTTCCTAAACATGCGATAATTTAACAACGCTGAAAGAATATTAATGATCCCGGAAATGGCGAATGCTTTAGCGTGCTGAGATTTAAAAAAAAAAAACACGGCAACGTTGAGCTACAGGCCTGGTATATGTCTGTCTACAAAGTCAATGCTGCCGAAGCTGATTAAAGAGCAGAAAGGCCAGAAAAAAGCGGGTTCCAATTCAGGGCCGTCGTCGACTGGATGGCGTATGCCGATCTCGCAGCCCGACATTTGATCCAGAAAAGTTGGATTTCATCCCACGTTTCAATTATACCACGGCCGTCGAGTGAAATCTTTCATATTGTTTGTTGATCTCAGCTGTAGGGGGTGACTTGAGACAAAGGCCAAGTCTGAAAAGAACACATTTAGAAAACTTTGTCTAGGAATGGGAGGCAGGCATAGTTTGCATGGCTACTAATGCTTTTCGTGTTTTCTTAGTCTGTTTTTTTCGGTGGTTTCATTCTTTATTAAATATTTTCTAAATATTTAAATATACTCTAACATATAAGGAAAATCAATAGAAGTGATATTTAAATTATGTCTCTGCTATAGACATGTTTTTAAATTCCAGGTAGACTCTTTGAAATATAAAGTGCCCAAAAAATTCAAGATATTTATTTCCTTTTGAATTGCAGGTAGAGTCGTTCGACCACTGCGACACCGATGACTCGTATATGCCGTATTTGGGTGATGATTCTAGTCTTAACCCCCCAAGCGCCACTTCCTCGGACGCCCACGATATCTCAAACTGTTCAGAAATGTCCAGCCCGACGAGCAGCTGACTAGCCGTGGATAAAACTGTCCATGAAGCGGACCGCGACGGACATTGCAACCATCACTGGACACTCAGCTCTGTGAGTGAGATACGTCAGTTAGTTTCTTAAACAAAAAGACAATGAGCATGATGCAGTTTATGTCTTGAATCTCATTTTAAAAAAAGCCGTGTGACGGTATATTATCAGAACAGTGCCAGGAGCGCTGAGCATAATTTGTACCTGAATACGCCGCGCGTTTCAGCCCAGGAGATAGGTGTGACAATAAAGAGAAAACAATGAGTTATTAATTGCAGACTATCAGACAATTTTTGACCAACTTGGTACTTAGGCGTGAGATTGAGGCGTCAGTGTGTATTGATCCATGGAAGCCCAGATGTGTCAGCCTTTCGACCCGTAGATATATAGTAGTAACGACGTGGAGCAGTGCAATGAATGTGTATTTCTATTTCCAAGGTATCAGAGTTGGCCACGTGAAGGATTTTGTTATTATTTTTTAAAACTTGTTTTATTTATTTTCTGGTTAAATATAAGAATGTATGTGTTGATGATTAACTTTTTAGTATAGAGAAGTTTGTAAATTGATAACCTCATGAAAGGCTTTTTGGAGACCACGGTAGTCTATCTCTCTCTCTCAAAGAGAAGCACGGAAAATAACCAGACTGAATGGGAATCTTTGACCAACCAAGTGTTTAATTGATCCATTCACATTAAGCTTCTTTTATTTGTGGATGAAAGAAAAAGAAAGATGTTGTAGTAGACTTTCCTTCAATTCCTTTTTATTTGTCTTAAAATCAGAGTCCAACAAAGGATAACCTAGAATCCTGGGAATTCCAAGTTTGATTTTCCTATAATAGGAATTCTTTCGGGGCATTGGTAATTGAATTAACATTGTGCATAGAGATAGGTCAGAATGCATCGATTTCCCGGCGTGTCAGCTCACAGATTGCCTGTGGCAGAGCTCGAAACGTTTGCGGAGGTCTGGGCTGAATTTGAACCGTTTTCTTGCAAATATTTTCAAAAGTTTAAGACTAATATTTATATTGAATATTTATGAGACGCTTGCCGTCTGAAGAAAAGAAAAAAAATAGCTGCGCTCAATGAAATCGGAGGAAAATTCAGTCATTTGAGGTTTGTGGACTGATATTGAAATTCGGCTTCGGTTTGTGTGGTCTTGGGTTTTTTGTTACCTTTGTATAAGAAGGAGGAAAGTCCTATGGATTTTTATGCCTTTGAAATTGTAAAAATAAATGTATGACTTTTATTAATTTATATATATTATCTTTGTCTTTGTTTGGTCTGTTAATTGATTTATGTATAATTTTCTTTTTGCTCGTGTATTGCCCCCCCCCCCCCCAACCCACATTTAATAGGATTTTTATTTGAAAAATATGTACAATGAAAACAAAAGATGATTTTCATATTTCTTGATAATAAATATTAAAAATAACTAAACAAATGAAAATAAATAATAAAAAGGTAAAATTTCAATAGAAAGTCAAAGAAAATATATTCATTTATCCCCAATACAAGCAGCAGGGTTGAAACGATACGCAACACAGACTCTTCCACATATTTCCAATCGATAAGGTTTTCTATCATCCCACAAAATCCCATCGATTTAAAGTGTTGAAATCAGAGAAGCTTGGTTGATGCTGGAGGCCGCCCACTGCTGTCACTGCCGTCTGACTGGTACTGTATGTCGGTCTGGGCCCCTTAGAGACTGATTTTCTGCTTGGCTGGCCGGAAAAACACCAACAATCCCTCGTGTTGACAACTCCGCTGCTCCTCCGCAAACCGATCCAGTGCGCTCAACCTCACGTTCAACTTTTATCGTGGGCACAAAACAAGCTTGCCATGCCTTGCCCCGTCCCCTTCTTGCGTTCTTTGCTAGCTTCGACCGCTTTCTGGGTCTGCATGCAAAACACGCAGGATTTCTAATCAGAAGAGTTTAAATCTATTGAAATATTTGATGTTGGAGTGAAATCCGAGAAAGAGATGCCCCTGGGACCAAAGTTGCCGGAAAATTGGTTCTTTACTCATTCGACTATTCATCAAACTGGGGTGGTATTTTGGCCATTGTCGTATGTAAACCTCGCACAATAACTATTGTAGCGGTGTTTGTTTTCTCTGCCTTCAACGTGACACAGGGTATCTAGAATTAAGCCCTATGCTCCGCCCATATTTTCTTAACTCGCAGCCATTATTGTATGCCGTAGTTGCCGAACTGGCAATAAGACCAATTTCAGTCTATTATCGTCCAGTAATTAAATAGATAATAACAACGGCTCCCAAACCGCACGACCTACAGCAAGGATGACACGAGGTTTCATTCTGTCTGCGGCCAACCTTAAGTCGCGGGTTCAGTTTACGGGGGTGCAGACGAACATGGGGGTTGTATTTGCTCATAGGAGCTTTGTTGTTCCACTCGAACTCCCACGAAGAAGTGACTGTGTGCTCAGTGGCACAGGCAGCATGATGTGTGATTGACGTGAAGAAATGACAAACACTGAGGCAGAGAAAACCAAACAGTAAGGAAGTAAATATTGAGAATGGCACCGAAACCGCCTCGGGGGCCGCACAGTCGCGTTGCTAGCGGTCGCCTTTTTATTTGACTTCTGTACAAAAACTGTTTAGTAAGCCCCCGGCCCCACATTAGGAATCAAGTTTTATCTTTTTTCTATTCTTCAACTGTTGTTAAAACATCGTGGAAATTTAGTATTAACACTGAGTATTTTTTTGTAAACAGATCGAAGCGTCAGAGATAACAAAAATAGAAAACGAAAATTGAAAGGACGTCAACTTGCCTTCGAAATAAGGACATATATACTTTTTGTCAATTTAAGAATACAATTTTCATATTTTGTTTTGAAAGTATATACAATAACTGTGATAAATAGATATATAGGCATATACAAATATAATTTTTTACGACTGTTTGAATTCCTGGCTGGTCCGGGCGAAGCTTATTCAATACAATCCACCTCATATTCAAAACACTCGAAAGTGTCAAATGTTGTATTGACACACGCTCTTTACTTTCTCTCCATCGTATAAGTCACGAACAGAACTCCATAGAGTTATGCAAGTGTTCTGAAGCCAGCTCCAATAGCCCTCCGAAATGACTTGAAGTGATGCTCTAAAAATGAAATAGTGCTATAATTTGGCCCTTGGACGGAGTATATTAAAGAGGTTGAGATTCGGATTGCGCGGTGAATAACAGGATTGAAATGGGAGCTTTTCTTTCTGCAATATTGACTCAAACACTTGTCCATTGGCTACCCTACCACAGGTGCAAACGGCTAAGCGGATTTAGGAGGAGAGAGAAAGAGCCTGCCTCCAACTGCCAGCGTAGAGTTTGGCTTAGTCCGCGGGGGAATTTGTACGGTGCAAACAGCCAAAGCCTGCACTGTTTGAACGCACTAATACGTCAACCAAGGATTTAGGGTCAAAGTTAATCTCGCCACACAAAATTCAAACAGCAACAATTTACACGATTTTCAATGTTTTGAAAAGGTATAAAGGGAAAATTGTGTGAAGATTTAGACCTCTAATCACACGGTGATCCCCGGGGGTTGCAGGTGAGACCGTTGGAGACCCTAGAGAAAGTGTCAATCTCGGTGCCGGGGTTTGCGAAGGCAATGGAGCTGACACAGGACAGGCTACCACGTCCTTTGATTTTATGTGCTTCAAGTTGTAAACGACCCAACTCCAACTAATTTTTGGAATTTTTGGGCATTTGTTTGATCATAATTGGGGCCAAATAACCCGAGTTGTGATTGTTTTGACGATTGAAGTTTAATCTTATTATCTTGATAAATTGTGCATGCTTAAATAACACATGGTTTATAAAGCAATTTTTTCATAGATAATATTTCGATCCGCCCTGTAAATATATTCAAGTCTTATTAAAATGCCGTGTGTTTGCATATTGCCGAACCTCGAGGGGATTAGTTTCGAAAACTGACTAGTTACTCACTATAGTTGAGCTTGTTTTGATTTTATTTTCAAAAAGTACATGATCAAATTGTCCTATATAAGATGAAAAGCCATTTTCCAAAACAAAGTTTCAAAGCTATTTCTCGATAAGATATTAATAAATGAATATAAGGACCTTCTTAACTGATATCCTATACAAGATGATATGTTAGGATATTTTTTCCAAAAAAAAAATAATAATAATAATACTAATAAATAATAATAATAAAATAAAAATAATAAATGAAAGAAAACCTCAGTTATATCAAATGAATAACAATGCACAAAACGATCTTACACTATTCACGAAATATCAATTTTTTTTGTTTTTAATATATATTTATATTCCAATATTTGTATTTTTGTTTTTCTTTTTTTTTTACATACATGATATTCATTGGTTGTACCTTGTTCGTGAAGGTGAATATCAATAAAGCAATCTGAATCTATACAGTTCTATTCATTCATCATTCTGTTGTTGATATAACTGATACCATCCAATTGCAAGTTTCTCTTAGTTTCATTTTTATTTCCAAAGCTGTCACAAAATATAAACAAATCGGATAAACCAGGCCCCCATTTAACCTTTCTTCGTAGAGATAAAACTCATCAGGTTGTATGTTAATTTGGCTGTGCTTTCTGGCCATGCTTCAAGGCGCGTCAGTGAATTGATTGAAAAAAGACCAAGTCATCTCCCAGAGCGACCGGTCGCCATAATCTCGTTCAAACCCTGTTTTCCTGATAACAGTAGCAGCAGCCGGAATTGACAAATGGTGACAACCATGTCATCAAGTCCACACGATAAAATATCCCTCGACTGCCCACATAGTTTGCCATGGTCTAAAAGAGAGATAAAACCCAGGACTTTTTTCATCTATTTGATTAGAGTCGTTTCAATGGATTCGCTCCGCTGGTTACGCCAAGCGTGTGACCGCAAAATCTTTAACTTTGCACACTCGCTCGAAAGAGCGATCAATTGTTCTTTTATTTCGCCAGCTCTAAAAGTAAACACCAGTCATCATTTAGGATACGTTGTTCGATCTCAGATAGTGATTAAGGTGAGTCCAGATCGATTGGGCTTTATAAACGCTGGATAGGTTGGTCAGTCTTTTGTCTTCGGTTGCAAGATTGCCTTTTCAATTGCCAATTAACAAACTTCTCTATTGTTCTAGTTCACTTCCCCCAAATAATATGTAAATAATCCGGTCTATAGTGAAGTGTTTGCGAACTATGTAACCAGATGATGCTCCATGGCCGTGATTTGTTCGATGGTGGCACGTTTTAGTTCGGGAACTTCCGCGAACAATAGGGCGGCGTGAGAATTTCGCAATTTCCTAACGATTCCTGTCAGCCTGTCTGACTTGGAAGGGCAACGGCGACCGCGCACGATGAACTATTGGGGAAACGTTGGCTTCCCGTGGAAGTGTCATTGCTACGCTTAATTACAGGGACAATAGGCGGGCACACAACTGACCATGAAAGAAGCGATGTTGTGTAAACTAGACGGCGTCGATATCTTTTTGTCATCATTTGTGTCATTTCCACCCCAGTGCAATGCAGAAATCAAATTAAATAGTTTGCACTGGCTGCAATATTTACATTTTGCTTAAATAATTTCTAATATTTGTAAAGGCTATTGTTGACACAAGCTCACAGAGTGGACGGGTTCCCTTTCATTTTTATTCAAAATATATTGAGGGCTGAAATAGAAAATGAAAATGAATTTTTGCAATTTCATACCACGTCTTTTTATATAAAAAAATGCAGTATCCTTTTTAAACGTCACAGGTGGCGGTTGTGTGTGTTGGTGCGTGTCCAAGTATGCGTGCGTGGTATGGAAGTCTTTAATAATAATAATAATAATAATAATAATAATAATAATAATAATAATAATAAAGGAAAGCGTGAATCATTTAAGGTCATTGGAATCAGCCGTCTCATTTCTGCAGCACATAACTTTACATTAACATCACTGGGACCATACAGTATAGAGCGTTACGCCTTCTATCAACACGTTGACAAGATTACCGTTGCATTTCGCAGTAGTTGAACGGTTGAATCCCCACAGAACGCTGCCTCATCCTGCTTCACGCCTTCTGCTTAACCGATTCTTGATTCACTTTGGAGAGGATGCCCGTGAAGTGCGGGTATCATCAACCGGCATCCTTACGACTTCCAGCATCGCTTTACTCTGGAAGGTCTCGTGGTCTGAAGGTAATGAAGGAATACTTAAAGGAGTCTATTGTATTATCTTTTCTCTTTCTGTCGCTTTCAGGTTATGCGACGTTCCCTTTTTCATAGCTACTAGTTCAAAGATAGTTTAGTGTGGAGAGTCTTTTTTAAACACGGACCTTTCCTGTCTTCCAGTCTGCCATTGTTAGAGTTGTGTTATAGGAGGGATAAGTTTGACCTAATAAATACTTTGAAAACTGTTTTCTGGTAGCCATCAGGTATTTCGAATAATGAAGTCAGTTTTGACTTCTGGCATAAGTATGTTCTGCAGTCTTTGTTTACCCAACTTTAACATCACAACAACAAGAACGTGTTTTTGATGCTCATCAAAATATCAAAGTTCGGAGAAGCGAAAACAAAAATTCTAGCAAAACAGGCAAAATAAACGCAATGAACCGAAAAACTCTTTTCGGATTGAATTTATGGCAAAACTCTATACCTGTTTCAAAAAGTAATTATATCAAAACCTTGGACATTCCGGCTTATTTCCTTTAAAAACTTTTTGCAAAAAAACCTTTAATTTTCCAGTTAATAGATACTTAACGATAAAAGTTATGCTTGGACACGTTTTACGCCCCAACACTTGCACTGGCTACTGTGTCTTTCATGCCGATTTCTTACAAAGAAACAATCTCAGGAAATTAATCTCTAGGAGTCACAAAAGAATAAAATCATGCAAATCCTGAGCGCACAATACTCCCATCCATTGTGATTTATGAAGTTAGCATTAAAGAAGAAAATTATAGGAAATTGAGAAAACTAAATCCTCGTTATTTTCCCAACACACGAATTGATAAAGCATCGAAAAGAATAGTTAGTCATTCTACGCGTTAAACGAGGACCCACGTTCATTAATATCTGTCTGGTAATAGAAGAAAGGCACGTTAAATCAGGTCTGCCTATTTACAGTAGTAACGACTGAATTATGTTATCAGGAACCCCATTATCAACCGTTCCCACATTTATAAACTCTTCAGTGTTTTTGTTGCTTTACTTGTGTGTATTTGCGTGCGTTTCCATGTACACTAAAGTGTGTGTGTGTGTGTGTGTGTGTGTGTGTGTGTGTGTGTGTGTGTGTGAGAGAGAGAGAGAGAGAGAGAGAGAGAGAGAGATTTAATTCAGCAACGTATGTATTGTTTGAAATGCAACTAGCAGTTATACTTGCAAATATGCAGATTAAAATGCATATACATATGAAAAGCAGTAGGATTTTGCAACAGAACAATTTTTGATTAAAAGAACCTTTCTTTGAAAGATAAAATTTAAATGATCTATTTTGGTGTGTTTTAGTTGAGAAAACTTAGTCACCCGCGTAAGCTGACATATGGCTATAGGATATCTTGGTTTGGAACTGTTCATTTCACGCGTGGCACCCCGCATTTGTCAGGCGATTCTATTTGAATCATTAATTGAATGAAGAAAGCCTGACGATTATTACCTGTACCTGTAAAAGATGCAGAATATCTCATTTACTGGTTATAATTAAACGTCTTCGAATTGAACAAGCCGAAGCTATTTGATACGACTCGGAGCTGTAAACTTTAAAATCTCCGTAAATGTCACTGATGAAGACTGTTGATCTCTAAAAAAAATACTATTTTCAGATTCTGATATTCTAATCGATTGTGAGGCTTCGGTTCCAGTGTTACGTTCACTTGACTGGTTTGTTCATTTTTTCGCCGGTTCATTTGCTTTCAAGGTATGTCTTTTTTTTTTCTATTGCTGTCAAATATTCAAGACGCGAACCAACAACTGTCACCAGCAATACCGCATTTCTATTAAAAAAGGGGAATAAGTTGGAGATTACTACTTTACAAAAGATGGGATTAATTTCATTCTTCAGACAGGCCGCCATGACGAAGTCATGATGATTTTCAAGCATTAAGGACATGGTCATATCGTATATCACTTTCGCGGTCAGAGTTACCACATCGCTTCTTTTCCCCTCCTCCAATTTTCTGCTTCAAAACGCCCGCATGGGTGGCAGCCAGTTGACGCGATTGAAACGAGGCTCTATCATACGAAGAAATCTTGCCAGTTAGGAATATAGGCGACAACACAGGAACAAAATAGCCAAGTGGACTCAAGAACGTCATGAAATATCTCGACCAAAGTCCCAGACATGCCACTTGTATTTATGTGATAGTAAAAATGCGAAAGTATGGCGAATTTCTAGTCCCGGTTGTCCAGTCTGCCTTGCCCAGTGACATATCTCCTTGACGTTTTGATAAGTGACACGCAGACGACTTGATATATTAGGCACAAAGACACTTCAAAAGATCACTTCAATCCGGATTTTTTTCTTTTTTTTTTTTGCCTGAGAGGAATTTTTCCGTATATTATACGAAAAAGGCTAATATTGTTTTTTATGACTCAGCTTCCTTAAAAGTTACTGTAAGTTATTTATCGCAAAGAATACCACAGCGACTTTAAGAAAAGATGGATAGAGCAGACAGATAAAAAGTCCTCCGCATAATGCCATAAGAATTCTATTCCCCTATTAGATTGTGTAACTTCATGTTGAATTTCAAATGCACTCATTTTCGGTATGTAACTTGATACAATTTTGAGTATCGCCAACATCCTCTGTTTGTGTTTGTATGCTAACGCACTAAAATAAATATGTCAATATGGAAATTCATAAGAATATACTCGCAGTCAAGAAATTTAAGGTAATTAATAAAAAAAAAAGCTCCAAAAAATTCTTTACAAATATCCCATATCAATTTTAAGAGGCATAGACTATAATTTCCCATCATAAGGCAAGTTCAATAAAAAAGACAACCTAATCTAACCTACCCCTGAAAGTTACAATGCACCACAAAGAACATCGAATCGATAGATAATTAGGTTTGTACTTTTATTAGTCTGCAAAACATTGTTGTTCGTTTAAAGTTAAGCGGGTGATTAAAACGTATTGATACCTGCCTCTTGTGGATGTGAGGTTACACTATTTGATCTCACTGGTATAATCGAGTTGGTGAAGTACTTTCATGGTTGGATTAAGTTACTTATAATGAAGATGATAAGCAAGAATACTTTTCTCGTAGACAATAAATGTGGGCAAAATAATTGATATGAAAAATAATTGTTGTTTCGCTTTGCCAGGTGTTTCTGTGGGTTATTAAGCAAATATGATTAGTAACGTGATCATAGTATTTTTTTTATAAAATCTTGTTCATTTTTCATTTCATGTCATTTTTTGATTATTATTATTATTATTATTATTATTATTATTATTATTTGCACCAACTTGCCTACTCGCGGATATGTGTAAAGAAAGAAAACACATTCACGGCAAAAATAATTAGATATAGAAATGCACAATATTGGACAAAGATCGTGCTAGCAAGTAGATATAGAAATGCACAATATTGGACAAAGATCGTGCTAGCAAATACTGTGCTTTTCAGTTCTATAAATAATTTTCTTAATAAAACAACAAACAAAAGTGTTAAAACTCGAACAGAATTGCATTACATTTCAACTCTTATAATTTCTGCCCAAAAGAAGTTGTTATCGAATTCGATGACTCGTCATTTCCGCTATTAGTATTTTAGCGTATGGCAGAGCGGCGTGGGAATGAGTTTTTAAACAGCCCCGGTAATGGTGAAAAATAAGATGCCTCAAAGAGTTTTGACACTTCCAACATTCCGAACTAGTGTCTGATGGCTACGCACGCGCCAACAAAGTTAGATTCGCATCTCCAAAGTTTTTGTCGTGCTTAAACAAGCTATTTAAGACGAACACAACAAATTGGCAGTAATCAGGAACGTTTTGATCTTTCCGAGGGCGCGCTACAAATACACCAAGAGGATATAAGTCAGCAAATATTGTACGTGTCGGAAGAGTTATTAAAGAGTATGGGGGTTGGATAGGAATCGTAGCTTAAAAGAAACACCATGGGGCAGACTGAAAAGTAGAAAAAATCTTAACAAATAATCCCAACAAAACATCTTTTAAATTATTATTTGGATTAAATTAGTTTTGTGCATCCGATCCTATGAAATACGACACCAAAATTGACTGAAAGTGGTATTTTACAATCTCTTTGATTATACATGTACAGTGGGGCAAAAGGCGTATCCTAAGTCGTGGGTTTCTAAAAATGCACGCATTTTTTCTTTAATCCCCCACATCTAGTTTTTTTTCTCTTTTACAATTACTTTGAAGCCGCTGGCATTGCTGGGGTTTTACTTCCAGTTGATTTCCGTGTATATATCCGTGAAACGCAGTCCCCGAGAATTTACAAACAACGCCATATTGGACAAGGTCGCATTTCGGGAACTCAATTTCACGCACATGATCATTGGCAAAAAAAGATATTCCCGCTAGCTCTGGAGACAGATTCATAAACCGTGACCATTTAGTTCCCACACGTCTGGAAGCATCACACAGGTCGAGGATTTTCTAATAGGACTCGCGTTGTGCAAATATTGAAAATCCAAGATCCAATACTTTTAAGTCAACAAATAGTGATCAAGAATCAACTGCCGACTTAATCAAAGTTTTTCCACGCGAAGACTCGGAGATTGGATAACAAAGAAACTGCAGGAAATTATTCGCAGTTTTAATCAGAGCTTAATCACAGCCCGTGTCGCAATTCGTATTCAGTCCTATTTGAACCGGAAGTTAAGGAATTGCACGAGCAGAGAGGTTGTAGAAAGTTGGACTGCAATGTCGGAAATTAAAGTCACAAGAAAGGATTTGTGGTCATGATCAAAAGTCCAGCTAATCGCAAAAAAATCTATGATACTTGAACTCAAAAGGCTCGGTTTGTATTGAGTCCTCAACGTTGGACCACGACACATTGAAGCAGGCTTTGTTTCAACGCTTGAATCAAATAGGAAAACACGGAACAAATGACCAAAAGCAGGACACCGGAATGATATACATTCCTCTGATATACTTCACCCGAAAACATTACATTTGGTCATATTCATCAATCAAATTGGATTTATAAGTGACCGAAGACATATGGTTTTGGCGCGAAAAAAAAAATCCTAAACGCATTTTCCAGGCGTCTTCAATTGCCAAGCACTTACAGTCCCCATCATCGAATACCGCACTCAAAAATACCACATATAATGATGTACAATTTTCTTCGCACGTCTTACAATCGGTATTTTCGCTTAAAATGTAATATTCATTTAGCAGGAATTTAAAACCCTTCATCTCAAAAGGATGTAAATTGGAATATAAGTTCAGCCTAACTACGATTTAAAGAAAATAACATATCGAAAACCCCAAGTAGTCTTTTTGTTTAGTTGTAGCGCCAATGTGTATGGTCAAGTTTGTCGTGTCAACGGCTGCATTTTTTACCAACAACACATCTCTCCGAGAGTGATATCTTTCTCTTGTGTACAGATATCAATCATGCCTATATTTTAGGATTGATTAGGTCCGAAAAACATGACTGAGAAATTAAAATTATACGTGGCAGCAAAGCTATGAATGTAGCGGTAACCCAAACTGAAGGACAGGTGGCAGTGTCAAGTATTTGGAATTAAAATTTGGTTTGTTTTGAAAATCACACACTCAAAATGTGAATATAGATTAACAATTTACATGCTCGCTTTTACGAACAAAGAACGGAAAAATTAATTTCATAATTTCACATTTATTTTCAATATTTATGTATACTTTTTATCCCTGTTAGAATATTTACATGCACATTTAATTTGTTACAGTAAATAACATACATTTTACATATACAAAAAAAAAGTAAAGACGTATTAATCAATGACATGAGCAGTACCGTATTTAAGTATTTGAAATAATAATAATAATAATAATAATAATAATAATAATAATAATAATAATAATTGTGAAAGTAACAACATCCATGTTGATAATAATAATACTAAAGGTGCAATTCAATCCTCTGGACATTGTTAAAAACAAGAAAGACGTTTCAGGGTTTTTTTTCGGCAGAAAAGCGGAAAACGCAGGAAAAGGTAAGACGGAGATCGAAGTCTCATATTGTATTCTACTGGTCATGGGTTTATAATGTACTAAAACACAGAATCACTAACAGACGTCGCAGCATGAGGCCCCATGTTTAGCCAGAGGCTAGGAAAAAATTACAGTTTACACGCAAAAGTCTACATAAAAGCACCGCCCTGTGGCGTGAAACGATGATAAACTGACAAAATGTTTATGCGACCGTTACACAAATCGATCAGAGCGTTGCTAAGAGGAGACACAATCTCGTAACCCAATAGCGCAAAATTTAATAATACTTTTTTTTTTTTGGGGGGGGGGGGTAATTTGATTATTATTTACATTTAGGGAAGTAACATCGTCCTCAAAAACGAAATATTTCTTTTTTACTTCGAATGATGTAACCACATCGTCCCAAAACACGTAATATTTATATATATATATATATATATATATATATATATATATATATATATATATATATATATATATATATATATATATTTTTTACTTTGAAGGGCGTACCAACGCGATAAATACACGGATAACCTTTTAGATTAATGTCATTAACTTTGAACAAAATGCGACCAGCACGTGTGTGTGTCGTAGGCCTATCAGTCTTCTATAGGAATCGCATTCAAGCAGCTTTCCTTAGCTAACTATCACCTGTAAATCATCGAACAATGCCTAAGGTTTTTTTTTTCTCAATGTGCCCTGCACGTGTGAGGGGGAGACAATGGATAGGTTAAAAAACAAAAAGTTTAATTCTTTGAAAATTCCATTTGTCAGTCTTTTTTTTTTTGCCAGTGATTAACGCCGTCATGTCCAGGTGCACAGGGGATCCGCGTCACTGAACCCGCAGATCAGTTGTCCGAGAAAATATAGGTCGGCCTGACCTACTTTCTTCTTCTCAAGCCAGCACGTACGAGCGCTACTGATTAATGCACTTCCTAGACCTCATCCATATATTTACAACCCAAAGTTCGGTGCAAATACGGGCCATGCTTTTAAGCATGTCGACGGTTATAGATTATCCCTGCTAATTACAGTTGTCTTGGAAGTGATCGTATCAATTAGACGGAGTCACCGCGGTCAATGCAATGCAGTAAAAGTAATAGCGTAGCCATTACGAACACCTTACTGATACGCGCGGTTTGTCTAATAGGGCCACGGAAAGAATAAAAAGGTTGGGGAAAAACTGAACGTGAAACAATAAACGAGTTACCTTTATTATATACTACAAAAGCTCTTGTTTGAGGGAGTGGAGCTCCTAAATGGCAGACAAATGAATGGAACCATATTACCAAGAAGCAATATCCAACCATCTCCGTGAAAGTAAAAAATATTATCATGGCAATCACTATATACGTGATATGAAAATAACAAAGAGAACTTAGCTACCAGAAAGTATACAATACAATAAGCTCTTGTAGTACAACAAAAATCTCAAGGACAAAAGCCAAAAGCATTTCATCACTTCCAATTTTCAATTATTAAAATATTTTGAGGTTTAGGTACCTACAAAGTGGTGATTTGGTAATCAACTATCAGATCTATCTGGTCTTTTTACGATTTCACGTGATAAACACCATACCATATTGCGGGCAGATGTCTCCTCTGTATACGATTTCAGTGATGTGGAAAGCAAATTAGAAATAAATTAACTGGAAGGTATCATCAAGCAACCACTGACGTAACAACTCGTGCAGCATCGCGCACACATTTGCCGCTGCACTTGCGACATTTTTTCAGCGAATGGACAGGAGACAGAAGACAGAAAATGCTTATAATAAAATTAAATAGCGCGGAAGCGCAATGCAAAAAGATGATTGACCCAGTCTAAACGCAAGACAATCTTCAGTTGCTTTCGTTATTCTTAAAACAAACCACCAGTTCGCCAGTACTATAATAGTATGCTAGAAAGTTTCAACGATCAAGACAGCGCACCAAATGAAAATGGCACACGCACCGAGCGGACTGTATCGCCCCTCCCCATCAATTTTTCATGATCCCATTAAATGACACGACGCTGTGAAAGGCAGTTTGCTTGCCGATAGATCCCCTAGGACAGCTCTTAGGTAATGGTTCATTTCAGCTCGCCAGCATTCTCTCTCTACGGGGAAATTGGAAAGCGAGCACGGTGCGCCGTAGCAGGTCTTCGGGGACAGGCGGTGCATTAACACATCCGATATCACGACCGATTAGATAAATAAATAAACAAATTCAAGGAAACATCCAACCTCGTTACTGACCTGTCGTTTGGTTGCATGTTAAACGAAAGCGTGGGCTGTCAATCATTCCCATTTATTATGTTAAACAAAACTTCTGAAATAAATGTGCGTGCGTATTTTGAAGCGGACTCGGGGGGTCTCTAACGCAAATATGAAAGAGCAACGGGACTTTTTTTAACGACCGCTTCATCATTTCGAATGATAATTTCTTCCAGAACTGACCCCATAAATACAGAAAACGTAAGATAAACATCCTCTGTGAGTTTAACATTGTTTTAGATGAAGAATGGATAAACAGGAAATTCCAAATTTTCTTCCAACAGTAATTCTAACGTGTTCCCACTAAAATTGTCGTGTATGAGAGATAACAAGATTTTTCTACTAAGTTATGCGAAAACTCCTTCTGGCAACGGTATCGCATTACGGCAACTAGAAGAAACCCCGTTTTCAAATGTGAACATTTATTTAGCCTTTCTTTTTTATATTAGTTTGAAAAGGTGGTGACTGATCATTTTATAATTACAGGGAGTCCAATAAAGTACATTATATCATTGTGTTACTGTGCACTATTATCATATTATGGAAAAGTAGCTTCACGCTATAAGTATAAAGTGAGAGTTCCAGTTACAATACACAGAGAAACTCTATCTGTCAAAACAAATTTTGATTTACTTCAAGAAGCATTCACAAACCTAGGTAAATCATTTCTTTATACATCATTGACTGATCTAAAAGAAGTCGACCAAAAGGAAGACCAACAAACCACACTTTTTGCTTCACAGAACTTCACCACAAACAAAACATTGGGAAACGCATAAAATACAGCCATTTACTTTCACTACAACCGGACCTACTTTTCACAAACCTACAAATTATTCAGTAAACAATTTACTGATTTTTCACAGTCTTAAATAAACAATATGACAAAAACATCTTGTTTGAATAAGATAAACAGTAGCTTTAAAATAACAATACCTACTTCAACATAAGTAAGATTCAAAAGACTTCTCCAATAATGTATTTTTCATATAAATATGATTACAAAACAAAAAGAACAATTTTAAACAATGTCTAAGTTGATGTCAGAACTTCAATCATTATTCTCTGCAAACGCCAAAGTGTCTTCTGTGCATTAACTACATCATGTCCCATTTCCGTTTAAGCCGAACTGAAATATTCTTGAGCTTTTGTCCACTCTTCACTTGGAAATCTAGCTTGTAGAGACATTCTAGTATCAGCCTGGTCCTTCTCTGAAATAATAATAATAATAATAATAATAATAATAATAATAATAATAATAATGATGTACTTCTCATATGTTCTCATGCTCCAACAGTTGCTTACATAATATTGGACATTAACATTTTTTTTAAATTAAAAGAAAATATTGTGGTAAACCTAGAGCATGTACCCTGAAGATGAAGATCCCTACTGTAGTCAGTCAAATATTACTTCAAGAAAAAAAAATGCTTTTTTTAAGGGAATCATTAAAACAATAATTGAATTGAGCATCATACTGAAATAATTTTTAATGTTATACGTGTGCACTGTTGAGGACAAAAAGGATAATCTATGTACATTACAAATTAGAAAGTTTGAGGAAAGAAAGCAATTTTAACATGTTCAAATCATTATACGAACAAGGTTCAAAGTGTCCTCACTATGTAAAAAATGGGAAGGCAGTGTCAAATACATGCAGCAATAAGGAATTAAGAGTTTTAATATTAGACAACTTGAGCAGAGCACGAGTGGGATGAATTTTAAGAAACAAAGACAAACCCTTATTTCAACAATTTGCACATAATGTACCATATCTAATTGGGTGGTTTTTCCACAGAGCCCTTATGTGTTGAAAATAAGAGTTAAAAGGATCCTCAGTACTTTCATGCTGGCATTGCAGATGTCATAATAACCTGCATCTCTATTCCTTTTCAATAAGTGGAGGAAATGTCTGGGGGTCTGTGTTATCGAAATATGTATTTAATAATACTGTATAACGAAGAAGCAGACCAAAATGATTGATGATTACTTGAAGTAATGATTGAGGAAATGGAAAAAAAGATGACCACTGGGGTATGGTCACAGAAGTTAAAGTCCTGGGTCTAATTCATCCATCATTTTAATATTATTTAAACCTTTTTCACCATATATTGTCATTTTGAGTTTTTTAGCATATGTCGCCATTTTGAGAATATATTTTTCATTTTTCTAAGGTTATCTTTTTCGCATGTTCTTGGAAACTGCTTTGCAACCTCAGAAAAGTATGCTGCTGTTGTTTTTTTTTTCAAGTCAACTGTGAATATAATCTTAATATTTTTCAGCATACTTTCAAAGCAAAATCACTATGAACCTTATACAGTGTAAAAAAAGGTTTTGCTAAAAACCTAACTAAGGGGACCCCTCCCATTCTGCCTGAGGAAAAAGTCTTGAAAGCTCTTGAGCTGTCTAAACAATCGTGAAATATAAGAGATCATCACTTTGAACCCGCATATCTTCAAGGGGCACCAGCGAGGCACCCCCACACGCCTCTTTTTCTCCTGACCCTTTGCCTAGAAACACCCAATGTTTATGCAAACATGCAAAGCTGCTTGAATCCACAGAATCAGAGACTGAAACATGAGATGAAGGGGATGCCCTTTGTACACAGCATTGCTGAGGAGGAGCCCAATGTTTGGGTTAGCAGTATTCACTTCCGTGGCATTCCCCCCCAATTGGTTCAGCTCACCAACCACAAGCCAATGCTCAATTATCCAATCATAATCAACTTTTCAAACGGGCGTTTTTCAAATGCGTCACCTTTGACACCGCGCAAACACCCGGAGATCATTATGTATTCATAATTCTGTGTTTATCCAAAAATATTTTGACTAAATGGCAAGCAAACACAGTATTTTGTCACAGTTGAAGCATAAAGCCCTTCCTGTCAACTCGAGCAAACGGGCTGGTTTCAGTTTACCTTACCAATCTGACTGTGACACAGGTTGAGAAAGGCGTGTCTCACCACAAGAAGAACAGAAGTTATTTTACCTCCAGAAATAATACATCTGTTTGCTCTTTCACACCAAATGCCCACTATTTGACGGATACAAAAAAAATCAAAACTCGCAAGCTAATATTTTCGCAGGTGTGATCTAACCTTTTTTCACAAAAGAGGTCTAAAAGCCATCACCTATTCTTCTAAACTGTTCAACAATCCAAATTCCTAATTCAATACAAAAAGGACAAGCCTACTGTGGACCACTGGATTCTTATGTCATCTCCTTTGAATGCGAACACATACAGGGTTAGCACATAAAACTATCGTTCAACACTGAGAATTTCATAACTTGTTTTCTTTTATGACATAAGATACTTGCAAATATTGCCAAGTGTATAAAATAATAAATAAAATGAAATAAAAAAATTATTTAAAAAAGGATTTAGCAATAGAAAAAGAAAATAAGAAAAATAAGTATATTTTGCTGACAAATGTCTTCTTTTCACTTTTGTATAACAAAATTTCACAGTTGAATGTTATTGGGATAAAAAAATAGAAGGTAATCAGTAAATACAGCTGTCTCCAGTTTTAGTAGATAACATTTTTCAAAAGTTCAAATTATCATTTGTCGAGGGAAAGGTTGTTGATTTGAATTTTTCTAACAAAATTGCACCAGTTGCACACAGCCCAATATCTTCTTACAGCAATGAATAAGGATAATTTGTTCTCATAATCACCTTCATAAAACAGTTTTATCACTATTTTATTGCTAAGAGCAAGATTGTGTTCTATGTACGACCCCTACTGGCCTCCGCCTTGCCGCCAGCAGCAAAGCATGAGCGTCAACCTCAATTCCAACTGCGGCAAATTTGGAATTTGGCAATCATGTTCCAGTTATTCAGTCTGTCAATTAGCGATGTCCCCAACACGACTGTAATTCAATTACAGGGGGGAGGTTGTGGATAAAATTGTCACTGAGCCCTATTAAATAATTTGACAGAGAAGGTAGACCATTTTTCATCACCAAATTAGCATAGCTAGGGCCCCAGAGTCAGTAGCGATTTAAAGCAATTTAACCAGACCCTTTCCAAATTTGTTAAAAAGGACTTTTGAAAAGAAGGTATTTCAATAGTGGCTTTACTTCCTATGCAGCAGGGGAACAAAGGAATATCTAAACAGCTTTACCTGAAAAACTAGCTTAAATACAGTAATTCAGTATTTTTAAACATTTACCTATTTCCTACTGTGCCCTATTCACATTACTAATCTGTATTTATCAAACCTGCCCAGATCTTACTGTGGCTATTCCTAATTCTATTGACTTTGTTCTTGACATTTAAGAATAAATACAGATGTCTGGAGAGCAGACTTTTCTTGACCAGTCTTCAGCCGACTCAAACAATTTTTTAAAAAGGCAAAATTTTTAATTTCAAACCACAAACTCTTACAGGGTGGTGAGAAAAATAACACCATATTAAATTTTTTCAAAGGAACAAGCAGCTGCTCTGACTTGGTTCAAGAAGAACGGGAGAAATATTATGACTTACTTCATGATGGTTTTGAAAATAATAGCTATAAACAACTAAACAAAACTGAAAATGATATAAAGTTGATCTAATCTGAAAATAAACTATTTGACTAGATTATTTACTTATAATATCATCTATCACCTATTTGAATTTTTTTTATTTTAAAAGAAAGTTCTGAACATTGTGCTTTATATTGAGTTAAGATCACATTTAGAAATCCATTCTACAACTAAGTTTAAGGCAGTTAGCTTAATTTCTGGAATCTCAGTTATTTCACTGAAATTCATTATCTACAAGCGGACAAACCTATAAATTTTTACATTATTTTTGAGTTTAAAATATATATTTTACAGTAAGAACTAGCAGGCTGATTACACTTATACGAAAACCATGTTAAAGCTATACAATGCCATTGGCAGTCATCTTATTTCATAGCCATGGTGTATATTATTACAGGACCTCCATTTTTTGTGCTTGTGTATTGTAAACAGATAAACATGCCATACCAGAGTGAACTGTTAAGATGTTCCACAGAATTTACCAGTCACAACACACAAGGACCAGGGCATATACTGGACTGTGGCAGTCCATCATGAAGGTGAAATCCCGAAACTCTGCTCACTCCCCCCCCCCCCCCAAGGGCCCCCCGACATACACACAATCCCACTCCGATTGTCACTTACAGTATTAATATCTACTGTTATACTGCCACTGCTGTCATAACAAAAGCTTCTTCAGTGACCATTTTTATTTGTCAAGACAATTCCGTTGATTTAATCTACTAAATGTACATCACAGGCCATAAAGTTCCACTAATTTTTGTCATAGCCAAATTGGTAATATGTTCATACTTTTCTATTCCAACAGTTGCCAGCGAAAAAAAAAAAAAAGATAATACAATCGCATTGCCATGGAAACTAAAAGCTTTTCAAGCACCTCGGAGTAAATGAGTGTATGAAATTTATCAATAAAACAGCCTGCAGAATCCTATGGACTAGGAGCCCAATCCTATTGTAAACTGGAGCCATATGGCCAGCGAGATGTCAGGGGGCCTGTAAATAAACAAGACTTTTTATGTCTGGGGCCACACACACAAGTTTAGTAATGATCTTTCAAGTATGGATGGGCTTACTCCTGAAGCAAGGAAAATATTTGGGGTTCTGGGAGCAGCATTTGTGTCGCAAAGTGTCAGTTTCTTTGGACTTACAACCCTGCTGCTTAGTTTCAGACAGACTGTTTTTTTTTTTTTCTTTCGGGGAGAAAAATCATGATTGGGTCTGTGTTTCCAGTTTGCTGGCAAAAAAAAGTTCAATGTTATCCATGATGAGGTCTACAGGTGTACGTCTGTGTTCACCCAAGCCTACACATCCAAAGCATTTTGCTTTCATGGCTTTTCAGTGTCAGTTCGTGTTATGAAATCTGCTTACTTACATGTTCTTTATTTATAAAACAAGTTGTCCACTTCAAAATCTTCTTTTCGGTGGAAGGAGCGAATTTTTTGTGTAAAGTCAGAGATAGTTTTGAAACTACAAATAACATTGTGTACCATTAAAGAACATGAGAGTAAAACAATTTGATGTTCTTTTTTTGGATACAGTGGTAAAATTGAGATCATGTAACACAAGTTAAGCAGACCGTACACCTTGCAAGTTCAGCTGTAATATTTTACACCAGACAGTATCCAATCACCTTTTTCAAAAGAAAGTTAATCAGTGACTCACTTTATTCAACTTATATAAGAGATACTGGAAATGCAGTTAGGTGGGGGGGGGGATGCTAGTTATATAAAAAAAAATTAAATAAATAAATCTAACTAGAAATGCACTGATGCAGAACTAGTTGTAACAAAAACAATGTTTTTAATGACAAAATATATCTGGACAACTAATTTTTTAAAACTGAAAAAAAAAAACAACGTTGGCAGTGTTCAGAATGGATGGAAAGTCTCAAGTTGATGCTCTTTAGAGTAAAGTATTGAGAAAATGGAGGTAATCCTTACAAACACAGTATTTTCCCCACAACTACCTACAGTATTTTACTCTTTTAAAGTAATACAGCATTAGATTCTAACATAAAAATAATTCATAATTATTTTTGAAATAATTAAAAAATAAAAAGAATATCAAGAAGTAAACATTAAAGGGAATAAAATTATGACATATTTGATCACATTACTATAAATGATAATAATAAAAAATTATGAGATCATGAAAGTGAAATTATGTTAGACAAGAACTCATTACAGTGACTGATCTGTTTCACGTTTGACGATAAAAAGAGCAATTCTATAGAAGGGGAATCAGGGACATTATATTATCAATTCCATGCCTATGTTCTTGTCACAAAAGACCACTGGTGCTACATAAATTCTGTGTTTGACATTTTCAAAGAACTATCAGGATGCAAATTTCCAAAACTAAAAAAAAAACAACAACAAAAAAAACAAAAAAAAAACAAAAACAAAAAAAAACAAAAAAAAACAAAAAATTCATCACATAAATTGCATCTGCTTTTAAATCAATCGAAAAGCAGCAGACAGACACTGCCTCCACCCCTTTTCTGTTGACAGCAGTGGCAGGGACTGTAGGTGTTTACCTGTGGAAATAGAATTAATTCCAGCCAAACTAATCTTACTGAAAGCTCATCAAATGAAAGGTGATGCATTTCCTCCTATTGTACAGCAGTGATCCCCATGACATGACAAGGACTTCATTTGTTAGCATGTTTCCAGAATAATGTGCACACAAATAAAATACCCAGATGGTGGCTCCAGCTTACCAACAAGCAAACTGATAAAAAAACCTGGGTTTTCGTACGAATTGAGATGAAGAGGTCTTTTTTCTTTTCGGTCCTAATTTTTTAATATTCGGAAAAGCTTTCTGGTTAAATTGAAAACCCTTGTGTATGCACTTTGTGCCTTCTTGCAATTATTAATATATCGTTGCTGTCATCTGGGTCTATGTGGATATGATATACAGCTTTCATTACATCCACCCGTCTTGAAGATTCCCAATATCTTTATAAGCTATTTATATATATTGCCTCTACTGTACTAACTACTCACTGAAACGGAACTCGGCAATAAAACATCTACAAGCCTGTCAGCAACAATAATGTCTTCACAAATTAAGTCTCTCAAACCTTTTTGCATGTTCATTAACCTAATTATCAACAGAGAAATATTTCAATGCTTATCAGTTCTGATGTAACCATAAATTTAGCACTAAATAAATGTGTCACTTAAAGANGCTGACTCAAACAATTTTTAAGAAGGCAAAATTTTAAATTTTAAACAGGGTGGTGAGAAAAATAACACCATATTAAATTTTTTCAAAGGAACAAGCAGCTGCTCTGACTTGGTTCAAGAAGAACGGGAGAAATATTATGACTTACTTCATGATGGTTTTGAAAATATTAGCTATAAACAACTAAACAAAACTGAAAATGATATAAAGTTGATCTAATCTGAAAATAAACTATTTTACTAGATTATTTACTTATAATATCATATATCACCTATTTGAATTTTTTTTATTTTCAAAGAAAGTTCTGAACATTGTGCTTTGTATTGAGTTAAGATCACATTTAGAAATCCATTCTACAACTAAGTTTAAGGCAGTTAGCTTAATTTCTGGAATCTCAGTTATTTCACTGAAATTCATTATCTACAAGCGGACTAACCTATAAATTTTTACATTATTTTCGAGTTTAAAATATATGTTTTACAGTAAGAACTAGCAGGCTGATTACACTTATACGAAAACCATGTTAAAGCTATACAATGCCATTGGCAGTCATCTTATTTCATAGCCATGGTGTATATTATTACAGGACCTCCATTTTTTGTGCTTGTGTATTGTAAACAGATAAACATGCCATACCAGAGTGAACTGTTAAGATGTTCCACAGAATTTACCAGTCACAACACACAAGGACCATGGCATATACTGGACTGGGGCAGTCCATCATGAAGGTGAAATCCCGAAACTCTGCCCACTCCCCCCCCCAGGGCCCCCCGACATACACACAATCCCACTCCGATTGTCACTTACAGTATTAATATCTACTGTTATACTGCCACTGCTGTCATAACAAAAGCTTCTTCAGTGACCATTTTTATTTGTCAAGACAATTCCGTTGATTTAATCTACTAAATGTACATCACAGGCCATAAAGTTCCACTAATTTATGTCATAGCCAAATTGGTAATATGTTCATACTTTTCTATTCCAACAGTTGCCAGCGAAAAAAAAAAAAAAGATAATACAATCGCATTGCCATGGAAACTAAAAGCTTTTCAAGCACCTCGGAGTAAATGAGTGTATGAAATTTATCAATAAAACAGCCTGCAGAATCCTATGGACTAGGAGCCCAATTCTATTGTAAACTGGAGCCATATGGCCAGCGAGATGTCAGGGGGCCTGTAAATAAACAAGACTTTTTATGTCTGGGGCCACACACACAAGTTTAGTAATGATCTTTAAAGTACGGATGGGCTTACTCCTGAAGCAAGGAAAATATTTGGGGTTCTGGGAGCAGCATTTGTGTCGCAAAGTGTCAGTTTCTTTGGACTTACAACCCTGCTGCTTAGTTTCAGACAGACTGGGTTTTTTTTTTCTTTTGGGGAGAAAAATCATGATTGGGTCTGTGTTTCCAGTTTGCTGGCAAAAAAAAAGTTCAATGTTATCCATGATGAGGTCTACAGGTGTACGTCTGTGTTCACCCAAGCCTACACATCCAAAGCATTTTGCTTTCATGGCTTTTCAGTGTCAGTTTGTGTTATGAAATCTGCTTACTTACATGTTCTTTATTTATAAAACAAGTTGTCCACTTCAAAATCTTCTTTTCGGTGGAAGGAGCGAATTTTTGTGTAAAGTCAGAGATAGTTTTGAAACTACAAATATCATTGTGTACCATTAAAGAACATGAGAGTAAAACAATTTGATGTTCCTTTTTGGCTACAGTGGTAAAATTGAGATCATGTAACACAAGTTAAGCAGACTGTACACCTTGCAAGTTCAGCTGTAATATTTTACACCAACAGGGTATCCAATCACCTTTTTCAAAAGAAAGTTAATCGGTGACTCACTTTATTCAACTTAAATAAGTCATACTGGAAATGCAGTGGGGGTGGGGGGTGGGGTGCTAGTTATAACGAAAATATGAAATAAATATACCAAACTGAAAATGCACTGATGCAGAACTAATTATAACAAAAACAATGTTTTTAATGACAAAATATATCTGGACAACTAATTTTTTAAAACTGAAAAAAAAAAAAAAAAACGTTGGCAGTGTTCAGAATGGATGGAAAGTCTACAGTTGATGCTCTTTAGTGTAAAGTATTGAGAAAATGGAGGTAATCCTTACAAACAGTATTTTCCCCACAACCACCTACACTATTTTACTCTTTTTAAGTAATACAGCATTGGATTCTAACATAATAATAATTAATAATTATTTAATTAAAAAAAAAGAATATCAATAAGTAAACATTAAAGGGAATAAAACTGACATATTTGATCACATTACTATAAATGATAATAATAAAAAATTATGAGATCATGAAAATGAAATTATGTTAGACAAGAACTCATTACATTGACTGATCTGTTTCACGTTTGACGATAAAAAGAGCAATTTTATAGAAGGGGAATCAGGGACATTATATTATCAGTCCAATGCCTATGTTCTTGTCACAAAAGACCACTGGTGCTACATAAATTCTGTGTTTGACATTTTCAAAGACCTATCAGGATGCAAATTTTCAAAACTAAAAAAAAAAAAAAAAAGAAAAAAAAAAGAAAAAAGTTAATCACATAAATGACATCTGCTTTTAAATCAATCGAAAAGCAGCAGACACTGCCTCCACCCCTTTTCTGTTGACAGCAGTGGCAGGGACGTGTTTACCTGTGGAAATAGAATTAATTCCAGCCAAACTAATCTTACTGAAAGCTCATCAAATGAAAGGTGATGCATTTCCTCCTATTGTACAGCAGTGATCCCCATGACATGACAAGGACTTCATTTGTTAGCACGTTTCCAGAATAATGTGCACACAAATAAAATACCCAGATGGTGGCTCCAGCTTACCAACAAGCAAACTGATAAAAACCCTGGGTTTTCGTACGAATTGAGATGAAGAGGTCTTTTTTCTTTTCGGTCCTAATTTTTTAATATTCGGAAAAGCTTTCCGGTTAAATTGAAAACCCTTGTGTATGCACTTTGTGCCTTCTTGCAATTATTAATATATCGTCGCTGTCATCTGGGTCTATGTGGATATGATATACAGCTTCCATTACATCCACCCGTCTTGAAGATTCCCAATATCTTTATAAGCTATTTATATATATATTGCCTCTACTGTACTAACTACTCACTGAAACGGAACTCGGCAATAAAACATCTACAAGCCTGTCAGCAACAATAATGTCTTCACAAATTAAGTCTCTCAAACCTTTTTGCATGTTCATTAACCTAATTATCAGCAGAGAAATATTTCAATACTTATCAGTTCTGATGTAACCATAAATTTAGCACTAAATATCAAAATGTCACTTAGAGAGAGAGAGAGAGAGAGAGAGAGAGAGAAAAAAAAGTCCAGCAAACTAGTTTTGTCAGAAGTACCAAGACAAAAGGGCACATCGATTTTTTTTCTCACACCAAATGGGTTCCTATCATCAATCTCCCATCACCTTTGCTACTGACAGTATTTACAGATCAAAAGGCAGTTTTCAGTTGGCTGGAAAGATAAATTGCACAACATTGCCGAATGACAACTAACACCTTTGTTTGGCGCCGCTGGCACCATGGTCGTGGATTTTCAGCACAACCAATTTTGATGATGGAGTCGTCTTCTTTTATTATTGATAACAGCAAATTACTGCAGTTTCATCAAAGTGTTTTTATCTGAAAATTTTGATTTTGTCAAAATACTGGAAAATTATTTTATTCAGAACTTTTCTCTGGTGAAACAATTAAGGAAGCGATTTCTCCTGCCAAAATTTAAAAGCAAATGCCAGGACTCTATTCTGTAAAGGTATTTGGAATGATTTTTTCTAATAATGCCAATATTTTTAGGAATGACTGACAAGTTGATGTAATTAATATATTAAAGCATTAAACATAAGGCATAAGCTACCTATAACTACAATCCAAACTTTTTTATATCACCACAAACGTAAAAACAATTCATGAAATTCTCTGCAGATCAACATTTATAAACTACTTATTATGAATTTGAACTACCAGATATTTCTTTAATTAATGTATTTTTTTCAGAGTTAAAAACAATTAAAAAGTTTCTCTTTTATTGCAATCTACAATTATGATTTAAAATGTGACTTACATGAATGTGGCCCAGTTCTGGGTCTTAAAAAATTTTTACTTGCAAAGAGGGCTCTTAAAAAGTAGTAAAGCTGTTCTTTTTTTTGAGTGGGGCAAAACCTCCACATTTGTAATAGGGCATTTGTTTCACAAGATAATCTACATCACAAACAGATAACTTTTAGTTTGAAAAAAAAAAATTAAGTTTATACAAAATTTTTTCCTCATAAGGACACAAGCTTGGTATTCACACAACAATAGGCATCTGCTCATTACGGAGCATGTCTGCCTCTCACGAACACGCGGAAATTACTGGCACCAATGGAGTCAATTACACGCAACCCAGCATAATCCAAACCATAGATCCTAACTTAATTTTGGGACTGGAAGAAAAAAAGACTGGTACAGCACCACACCTTCTAAATTTGGAGGTTGAAAGACCCAATTTTTTTCTCCAGCTTTAATCACAAAACAACTCCCTCCAGGGATGTTACTAGGTGGTGTAGGGTTAATGAGGCAGGGGTTAACGAGCAGGTTGACATTTTCTGGCACACGCTCTCTCTCCCCCCCCCCTCTCCTCC
>NW_019775413.1:1246744-1280208 GCF_001039355.2 Lingula anatina | reverse complement strand
GGGCCAGAGTCTGTCTAGGCTGTACCGCGGAGGATCCCCCTGCTTGAGGTGGGATAACATTACCGCTGCCACAGTCTGCCAGCAGATTTCCTTGTAGAACACAGGCAGCAATCAAAAACAACATGGTTTTAAATTATCTTCCAGACCAACTAACAAGGCCTTTTCTATTAGGGTTGTACAGAGTCCCCTTTCACCAGTCACGCCAAGGAAGAGTTTGTTTTACGCTGCACGGCTTATTTTAGTCGTTTGTTGATTTCTTTTTCTGCTTTCATTTATTTCTTTTCATTTAGGAGGGCATTCCTGGTGGTGTCACTTCTGTCAATCATCAACACCTTTTTTTTTTCAAATAAAAAAGAAATAAAAAAAAGGGGGAAATGAATGGGGCAGAGCTTTTTTTTCCCAAAGGATGTTAACAAGCTGTGAATTTTATTTCAAAGTGTGTTGACAGGATGAAAAAAAACCCCCAAATATCTCCATTAATTCTACACTAAATTGCTGTCCTTCTACTGCAACCTTAAACAACTTTTCCAATTCTTTATTTCTATTAATTGGACCTTACAACTAGATTCTTTTTTTTTTCTCCTAAGGGAAAAAACAAGAAGTCAGACACTGAGGCTGCAAAGACACCATGTGTTTTGTCAAAACTGCATTTCTTCTAGGACAAATTAGTGATTCCTCTACTTTTTACAGAGCAACTTGGCCCACAGTCTGCCAAGTCAATTAATAGGTGACAAACTTAGTTTGAACACAATCAAAACAAGCTTCTGAGTCAGAAAACAAGGAACCACTGGCTCTCATCAAAATTACCTTGAGATATCCATCGGTGGATACATTTTATACAGTTCAAAGAGGCAACTGACTAGGGAGATTCCTGGTTATAATGACTGACCACAGTGACCACAAAAACTGGTCACTTGACCATCAAAATATTTATACAAGAAAACATTTAGAAATGAAATTAAAGTCAAGTAACAAATGTTTTTCATGTACAACAGCAATTTACCAATTTTTTAAAACTTTGCGCTATTTATTTTTTTCTAAAGAAATCAAAATTACTCCAACTGTTCCATCATTTCGTTATTTCAAGTGGATCTCATTAAAAAAACTGGTTTTAGAGTTTCAAAGTTTAAAATATCCTTCGTCTTCAATCTATTCACATGTGCAAACAAAAAAGTTGTTTTTTCATTTAGAGATAATGCATTTAAACAGACCAGCATTTTGTAGACAACTCAATAAAACTGTAGTGGGCATACTGGCTTTTTAAAGAGAAATGGATTAAAAATATGCAGGGCTTTTACATTAGACCTGATTTTTAATGTTTTCACTGATATGTGAGATATGTACATATCTGGAAAAAAACCATAATAAAGTGAAAATAGAAGTTGCACATATTTCCAAATCATATAGAATCTTACATTTTCTGAAAAAAGGAATATGAAAATAAAAGATGCTTGCTTAAACAATTCATAAAATATATCTAAGAAGATAAGTAAAAGACAAAATAATCACATTCAGTGAAAAATTGACAGTTAAGATCTGTAGTGAAACACCATTGCCACGAGGTATTATATCACCAGAAAATGAATTACTTTGACCAGATTTAAGACACTGTGACTAATAATAATAATTTTTCTTTTTTTCATGTCTGAAGCAGCACACACACACACACACACACACACACACACACACACACACACACACACACACCTGGTATTTCTGTATTACATCCAATGCCTGATATGGAGGCACTACTTTCAGTTGATGGATATGAGTGTGAGAACTCCTTGAATGCACCTGATTAAAGCCTGTATCTCATGCCTTGCACACACATCATCAATGATTTCATGCCATATATATATATCTATATTATATACATATATGTTAGAGGTCCTTTATACATACATACATACATACATATAAAATGTCTTATCAAAACAAGTGATCATTTTCTATACTTAGTTTTGCTCTTTAAGCACATAACATACACACATGCACGTGTGTATTCCAATGCATACTATACACATCATAAAAGTATTATAAATTAAGTTATATGAAACAATCAATAGTTTTGTAACTGCAATTTGCACTTTATATCTTTTGAGATGTCAAACCTTATTTCAGTGATAAAGATGAAAACTTGGCCAAATAGGAATTAACATGTCCTAAGTGGAAAAAAAATCCTGTAAAAGGAACATTTATCTTCATCAGACAATTTATGTAATGAATCAACAAATAGTTTAAACATAATACAGTAGAGAAAAAAAAGCAATATTTTATTTCTGAATAACACCCACAAGGTTCAATGTCCTGCAAATCATCATAGAGACAGCCATTCGAAAAAAAAAAAAATAGTCATGATTAATTTTCCTTATAACCGTTTTTCTCAACACACCAAGCAGAAATGACATTTCGTGCTTTTGCTAAAAGAAAAAAAAAAAAAAATACAAAGCAAGAAAAAAAGGAATGATATGTGTCTCATGAATTGAACTTCAAGCTGAGTGCTCTTCAGCAGTAGTCCCAGCCCTTACAACTGATTCTATGCACACACGAGGCCGGAGCCTCTGCTGATACCGACTCAATCGGTTTACAGGAGTGCTCTGCGCGCTGTGACATTCAAGGAAATCGCCCTCGACTCTCAGGAGACATTCCTTGTAAACGCCTTACAATGCAGCCCTGTACTGCCAGTCGCTATGACATTTCAGCGGCTCAAATTAACGGGGTTGCCAGTTATAGATTCTTTGAACTTGTATACTCATGGAAGGATGCTGATATTTGCTTAACCTTCTATGAAAATACCTTTGCCATTGTGGGTTGAAAATAATAAGCTATACAGTTACTGTTTTCTTTTCCTAAACAAGGGTATTACTAATATGCCCCCACATATTGTTGTGACCTGACCTTCAATAGGAGGAATAAAAGACATCCAAGTGCAAACCTGGGATTTTCTTCAACAGACCTTTTCTCTTTAAAAATATCTAACAGCTTGGTAAGTGGTTCTAAATCACATTTTTACCCGATTTTTACCAGACATTATTTTAGTCACTGAAATCTGCAATCACTGTTTAACAAAAAAAAAAAAAAGCCTAAAAACAAAGAAATAATGTAGTCCAAAAATCCACAATCATTAATCCAAAGATTAATTAGCAGTCCAATTTTANAAAAAAAAAAAAAAAAAATAGCCTAAAAACAAAGAAATAATGTAGTCCAAAAATCCACAATCATTAATCCAAAGATTAATTAGCAGTCCAATTTTACCTATTAATATAAAATGCAAAGCAAAGCATCTTACCACAAGCATTAAGCTTTAAGATGCTCAAAAAATGTGAACACTTGACTTCAAAACATGCAGATATTATTATGTACAATAAAGTTGTAACAAATTTGAAATTTAAGCATCCTTCTTTTCCTTTCACTCATCCATTTATATATGCATTCATGGATCATTGCACACTAAATCATTAAATTTGGATACTTCAGGAGTGACAGGATATTCTCTAAAACTGTGTACAGTAATGACAAATATAAACAACCAATAAACAAAGAAGGAAAAAATCTGGATCAATTGCTTTTTGCACTTTCACTTACAAAAAAAAGTATGTAAAGAAAGGGATAATAACAATAAAACTGAAGCATAAAAAGTTTCATTATTTAGGAAATAATAAACTGAGGCTGTCAGTCATTGAACATTAATGCAATTTTAGGAAGTTTGCCTGTAACCTGAAGAAAAAAATATCATTCTTAAACAAAATTACAAGTAGACTATGCTGTCTTTCCAATGCTCAAGAGCTGAAAAACATAAACTGCACAATACTTCTGATATTCAAGCATCAAAACACCACAACAAAAGAAACAAAAAAGGCACAAATTCAAACAGACATTTTTATAGCACCTGTCTCACTGAAAAAGCCACCGTAATTAGCACTATAACACCAACTGAAACAAAGACAACCACACTGGTGCAAACTGTCTCTCCAACTTTTATAATCATAGCACTACGGCTCCTGCACACTAATTACCACTTGAGAATGAGTTACGTAGAACTCCCACCAGCCTCTACTCTAAGTGTATTGACAATCCTGGGTTTATTTTTACAATGATGATTAAAAATAAAAGGATTGTCATCCCCGTAACTATACAGAAGTAATTATCTATAATCCCCATGAGTTTGTTTATATCCCACGTTATGACTTATAATCCAGACAAAAAAATTTAAAATTCTCGGCAACATCCATCGAATGTCCTTGGGAACAAAGGGATTATGAGAGAGTACAATCAAGCAAGGCTAATTCCATTATTTCCAGAAGAAGTTTCAAATAATGAGTTGGGCAGGCACAACTTGCACACAATACGCTTTCTGAATACCCTGCCGCACACAATTTTAATCGAATGGAAACAGTGATGCAGAAGTCTGACGGAACAACCTGAGCCGCACCAACTGTGCCTTTTTTTCCCAATACTTACAGTATCAATGGGTTATCTTCAAGATAGGGTTTCTAACCAATAGAAACTAATTAATTCTACAAGGTCAGGAGTTCCACCTCTCCTTTTCTAGCCGCTCCTGTTTCATGCTGTGCATTGTCTTTGTTATACTTGGTACGGCTCGTTGATTGTTTCTTGAGCAGATTATTGCGATGTGGCAGATACATTTCAAAGAAGTTTGTGACAAAGCCAGGTACAGAACCAACATTGTGTCATTTGCATGAATGAAACAATACTCCTTTGATAACAGAAATCCAATAACCTTGGTTATCCTTTTGATTTTACAGTACTTTGTTCACAGGTTAACTGATAAGACAAAGCAATTTTGGCATGGTACGGACACACTTTGTTTTATAAAGAAAAATAATAAAAAAAAGATATAAGATCCTACTGCTAATAATATAAAACTATTAATTAATTTTTTTTAAATCATAGAGTAAAAACTCATAAATAAGATCAGGAAAAGATTTATACAAGGAGTAACAGTTTCCTGTTACAATATGTGTTTTATTACTGCCCATTTCATTCCCTATATTAATCAAATTATCTCTCAATTAATTCCACGGCCCAAATTAATTCATTGTAAATATTGTCTAAAATAATTGTTTCATGCCTGTCTTCAAATTAGGGACTTCCATTCATGCTGCACGTAAATCAATTATTCAAATACACAGTGTCCACATTCACATGAACAAATTCACATTTGAATACCAAGTTTTTCATCCAGTCTTTGCAAAAGAGAGAGAGAGAGAGAGAGGGAGAGAGAGAGAGAGAGAAAGAGAGAGAAGTACATTTCAAATAGTAATTGCTGTTTGAGCAAATTTAACGAGTGCAACTTTTAAGGAGCAGGATACATGGTGGCTGAGACTGACTGTGGCTTAGATCAAAAAGACGCGGCGCGTATAAAAAGTGACGTCTTGGAAATAAGGGGCAATCGTAGCATGGCTCTGGGAGATCCAGGAGGCTTGTACAACCAATGATCCGTAACCATGGCAATGTTGGGAATGGAAATGTTTTTGCATGACTTGCTGGCTTGGTAATGGAGCATTGCCATTAAATGTCAACTACATGCAAAGGGCTATGTTCTGGCAAACTATGCTTTATGAAGCAGAGACAGAATCGGGTCCAGCACTGCCCAGGTCAAATTTCATCTGTCCTCTTTAATAAAAACCTTCAGTTGCTTGATATTTCTATTATCACAGTATGTTCTGTTGGTTATTGTTAGAATCACCCTTTTTAAAATAAATCACTTCTGGATTTAAAAAAAAGGCTCTTTGCTTTTAAGTTAGAGCCTTATTGATCTGCCATCAAAACTACGAGTCCGATATTTGATAGCATCAAATAGTTACTCTCTCCATCAACTTCAAATTAAATGAAAATGATACGATCACAGTAACAATGTGTTTATGTGTGATCAGCGTTAATCTGTCACATTTTACAGAGAAAAAGATCATCTCACTACAACGCATTTATTTCACGACTCAATGTAGAGAAACACAAATTTGAGGAAAATTGAAGCTAGGTGCAATGCAAATCATCAATCTTCCAGCGGTCTTAGGGTATTTATTTTATGCTTGGCTTTAATGAAATTAGCTCAAATTCCCCATGAATCGCAGGCGATTACATCGGGGGTAAAGCCAGCCTATCGCTAATAGTTTGTTCGACACAATTATCTCGGCATGACAATGTGAAAGGTGAATTTGATTAGAAATGCAAATGTTCCACACTGAGACAATCCAATGCCTGTAGGTAAAATACTCTTTGTGTTTTAATGCATTCACAGATTCCAGATCAATAAGTTTCCAGTGACAATGTGAAAGTAACACAATTATGTTATTACCACGAAAAGAATGAAAGCTAATGGCAGTCTGGTCTCTTTTTCTCTTTTCCCCATTAAAATGTAAGTTATAAGGTGCTTAATTACATTATTTTGTCAACAAACCGGGTGGAAGGTAAGGACGATGTGGTTACAAAGTGTGGGCCCAGTAAGTGGTGTCATTTTGTAGGGGTACACAGAAGCCATTGTTTTCTGGCAGATAATCTTGCTCAATATTTGCTTTATTTTCCATCCTTCCTACATTTCCTTTTTTGATCAACATGGCGGGATTGTTACTTTCCCACAGGCCTGCCTAATGTTTTTTCAAGTAGTCATTTCCATTATTGAACTTTAAACTCATGTAAATAACTTCCTGTAAATTCTAAAATCGGACTGACACCATTTCCCACCGTTGAAACCAGAAGTCTGTTAAAAGATTACTTTTTTATTCTGAACAACTTACAATGGTCTAATTAAATCTTAAACTCCTTTTCAGGTCAACAAAGCTAGTTAGGTCATCATTTATTGAAGTCAAGGGATCAGTCGCAAATTAGACACTTTAAATGCTATTTGAAGTATGGAAAAAGAGTCTCAATTGGGGCTTTCAGAGTCTGCATATCAGCAAAGTTTGTTTTATTGTCTCTCTCCAGAGATTTCTCAGTGACACGATCCATGCTGACAACTACATGAAGCAATTATTGTGTTTGTTTATTGATGCCATGACTGATGACTGCAGGAAAATCATCAAAAATGCACAAAAAATTAATCAGATCTGGTGGGAAAGCCATGTCAGAAATTAAATTTCAGACATGATAGATGCTGCGATCTGCAGTTCCTCGATCTCACGGGATGCAGCGAATTGGATAATAAAATTGACAAAGGGGGAAAAAATCTGCTCTTAAGAGACATCACAGCTTTTAAAAGACTCATGGCTGAAGAATTAAATGGTTTCAGCAGATATGTAGCATGCTCACTGGGGACCTATGACAGATCATTAGTGGATAAAAACAGACTCCAGAGAGCCAATGGCCTGCCATCCAAGTGCTTCTGCTAAGTGACGTTAATCTTTCTTCTTTGAATTATTAATTAATGGACATTAATCCATAGATTGAGTTTGCCACCAGTGGAAAAAAATACTAATGGACTTTTTCATAATCTGGCTGCTTGGAAAACATTATCCAGCTAGTAACTGTTCGGGGCTGATCTTCAGTTTTTGCCAAGACTGATATTCATATTAATTCTATCACAAGCTGTAAGATAATGCTGGCTTTGTTAGCAAGGAACTTCTGGCTACAGCAGGCTGAACAACTGGGAATAATTCTTACAGCAGCAAATATAAATCATGATATCTATCTCATGTTTAATGACTTCTATGTATTTTTTTTTTTTGCATCAAACTCTCATACAAGTAGCAAAACTCTTCTACCTGACATCAAACTGCCATCACACAATCAGTTTCTCTCTCTCTGTGTACATAACAAACAAACGGAGCAGTTACAAAAAGAAAAAAACTTACCTCGATGAAATTTGCCAGCAAAGCCGAGCTGAGTTCCTGCTCTATGATGCTCCTGTTTTGATCATTGTGGTAGCAGCAGACAATTAGCGTAGGGAAGAGGACATTGGTGAGGCGTGGGTCGCTGAAGTACTGGAACGGCAGGGCACAGAGTTGCTGGAGTACGGTGGGTGGACGTCCAATCTGGATCATCCCCTGGAAGACACAGCAGTCAAAATAAGACCACAAATGGATGCTAAGTGCCGTTTTATAGCCACCAAGTCTTAATGGAACGAGCATGATTGCGTGAAAAAAAGACAAGTTAAAAGCACTTGGAGCTTACAAACTTCACATGAATTCCATTTCCCTACATTAAAATCTCTAAGTCAATTACTGCTGATTAAATGTACATGAATGTAGTGGTTTATACAAACTGCAAGCTGCATGGGCAACAAAAGTTGGGGGTTAGTGCTAAAACACGCTGCACTTACAGAGAGCGTCTAAGGCAAAAACACGCCTCTGTTTTCCAAACTATCACACCTCGCAGCACAATGTTGCATGTCAGAATGCAAGCTGGAAAAGTCATTTCTGCACATCTGAGAATTCTCAGGTTATTCCTCTAGCTCATAACTAATCACAGAATTACAGAAAAAAAGAAAGACAACGAATGCGTCAGCGAATAATAATTATTCCACAGAAGAAGAAGAAGAAGAAAAAAAAAAACAACACTTTTTGAAATTCTAAACCCTGTCCCAATGTAAAACTGCCTTTCTTTAAATTTAATTAGCAGGACTGTTTTTGCAGTTGACTGCTTCTGTTTGATCACACATCTTTGGGAACTTGAGCTCAACCCTTGCATGATCTCCACTAAATCATTTCATTATCCACTCCCATTAAATGATGCATTTTCTGGCGGAGCCAATCAGTCCTAAAAGCATCTTTGGTAAATGACATGAAATCGTTCCATTACACCTGTGCCATGTGATGACTCAGGTAACAATACATTCATAGATTTTACAATCAGTCACATTATCTCCGTTTGCCACACAAAACTGCGGCAAAGCTTGAAAAGGCCTTTTTGAAATTCCTGGCAATGTGCAGATAACATTGAATATGTGAACATGACAAGGCTGAGGGAAATTCAATGATGGATGCCTCTTGAAACCAGGAGACTTGCATTAACAAATTATCTTTTTTCCACACATTACACCTAAAATAATTTTCATTCATTTCCCTAATCCATAACATTCAGAAAAAATATGAGAATAACCATTTGGCACTAAGAGTGCTTATTCACCTAAGATAAAAGAAGATGAACAGTTTGATAATACATAATCTTATATTTTGTAAGGAGGTAACCACTTATAAACATGGAATTTTTTTTTCTTAATTCACATGCTATTAATAATGGACTTGTTCTTAAATCATGTATTAATATAAATTTTCAAGAAAAAATTCCTCAAAATCAACCCAACTCGTGTACATTTTTTTTTCTTTGGAGGAACTCTTAAACCTAGAAGTAACTGCTGCACAGTCATAACATGTCACACTGTCAACAAACTATAATGCTCCTATTCTTGCCCATCCCTCACTAGGAAATCACACTTGTTGAGAACTCGCATAAGAAAAATTGAGAAAAAAAAAAGTTCGCCCAGAAACTCTTAAGTGTTGCATTAATCTGCTTTTCAACACAGCCCTGCCCTGCCCTGCAGAGACGGCAACAAAGAGGATGGAAATAAGGAACCTGAATTTCAAAGCGGTGTGCTTAAAAGCATTCGAGCAAGTTCACCAGGATTTTCCCAAGCTTTCATGTTGGTCATAGGCCACTTATGAAAGCCCATTCACCTCCAATAACAAGACGGCCACAGATCAATAAGTTAGTGATCTGGAAATCAGAGAACTTCTAATATTTGCTTGTGTCTATTTGGACGCTGAGCTATTGTTTCTCTTTATTGATTTCACTTCAAGGACTGGTTGCGGCAAATAACAAAAGTGTAAGTTTCACATTTTTCTTGCTGGGCCCAGGGGGCAGCACTGTGACATCAAAGGATGAAAAGAAAGGGGAAAAAACTCGAAAGGGGGGGGGGAGAGGTCATGCAAAGTCTGTATCTGACGCTGTATCTGGCACTTATTTCAGTTCATTATTTCTATAAATGGAAGAGAAAAAAAAAAGTTTCATGCCAAGCTAGTAAATTTCAACACACATATATATATAAGCATTATATTCCTTGCCTTTATGTATATTATTCTCATGAATCATTCTTATGAGGTTTTCAACTGGTAAAAACTTCACCTTAAACACCCATCAGCAATGAAATCATTAACACCACACCTTGATTGCTACTTAAATACAGAAAAAGCACGAGAAATCTTTTCACACGACTGAGACTTCACGTGCCACGCTGAATTACGTCCACCCAAGCAGCAGCTCCCTCACCTGATTATCATGGTTTAATACGGTGAAATACCCAACACACAGCACTACTTCGTGGAGCAACTCCTCGTTACTGTGGTGAGAGCAGTACGAGATCAGGTGACTGGTAATATGGCGGTATTCTAGAGAGATACCTTCTTGACCTAGAACACTCTGAAAACATAGTGGGGGAAAAATCAGACAACTGAAATCAAGTTAACACCTTTTTTTGTTTACTTAAATAAATACAGGCGGAGAAGGGTTGATTAAAGAGAACTGCATATGGTGGCAATTACCCATTATGCAGAATGAGCAAATGACTCATATTGAGATTTTTGATACTGCACTTGGGCAATTAACTAAAAAAATAAGTAATGCCCCGGATTTAACTCATAATGTTAATTTCAAGAATATGCCGGTAATTATTGTACTTCTCAAAATTTGTCTGTGGCTTTCTCTCTTTGCCCAGTAAACATCTGCAGGCTTTTAAAATAAGAAAAGGAGAGGGGTCTGTTTAAGACAGGCATCAACTGAACACAAAGAGTACATCTCATCGAAAATAAAAAAACAAATTTTAAAAAAAATTCAAACCTGTGACATATTAAGGTCCAGGGTTGCAATAAAGTTGAGCATCTTAATTGCTGTAGTTGTGACACTGAGAGTGTGTTGGTTGAGCTCTGGAGGTGGGCTACTACCATGGTCAGGGGTGCCACTGTGTAACAGCATGCCGTACAATAACGAGACGACGCCCACCAGCTCCGTCACCTTGAATGTGGCTATCAGCTGGGTGGTGTCCTCTGGCTTCTTCTTGTCAAATATGTTTCTGTTTCTGTTGAAATAAGATATATATTTATACATGGTGAAAAAGGCTTTTGTGTCTCTTGAAATAAGAAAAGCAAATTGACAATGTCCATCATGCGATAATAACCTTTCATTGAAGGGTCGATACATCATTACTCACAGGGAGGAGGCAGATTTCATTTCTTTGAATGAAATACTTATTTATCAATATACAGATGGCTATGATTCTGAATTTATGCCCTTATCAAAATCTTAAGCATATGAAGAAGAAGAAAAAACAATACTGGCTTAGAGATTGATTTTTTTTTTTTACTAACATGCTGGTCTTGCTGATCTTGTACAACATGGCTTAGAGACTTTTTTCTTATTAAAAGGTTAGTCTTTTATTATTATCACAAATCATTTTTGGTAACACCAGTTTTTTAACATATCATGATGGAAAAGAGTAAATTGTTTCTAAAGAGATAAAACTCAATAGGCAGAAGTTTGTAAAGAATTACTCTTTATGCTTTCTGTATAAACACACCAAATCAACATAATTACTAAATTTGTTCTTCAGAAAATGGATATATTTTTAAAGTTTAAAGCCTACCTTTTGACTGAAAGTTTGATCATGGCAGTGAGTAGTCCCATACTGTGTTGTAGAAATTCAGCTGCATGTGGAGCATCATCTATTGGACCTCGTACATTGCTGAAGTAGATGGTCAGTTTGTCCATTATGCCTACCGCTATGATGTAACTGGAAATAAAATGAAACATTTTAAGTGTGGTAAAAAAGTAAATTGCTTCTAAAAAGACAAAACATGTTTTTATCCTTGTGAGACATGATGTTTTGATTTTTCAACAAAGGCCCTTGATCACATGTTCATTACCACTTTTTCTGTTCCAATGACATACTATTAACCATCAATGTAAATGAAAATGTAGAAAGATCATGGTAAGTGTTTTATGCAAAACACTTAATCTTTTTTGCCGTTCATTACTTAAATGCTCTGTTTTATACAATGATAACCAAACCAAAGAAAATCACAGCATTCACATACAAACAAAATAAAGTCAAAAATACACTGCAATTTTTATTACCACAACAAAATTAATCTCAAGGTCATTCCATCCCAAGTGCTACACAAACCTTATGATGTCGTTCCCTCTGCTCATGAAGGCATCCCCCGTGCTGCTCATCCTCTCTGCCGAGGCCTCACTGGAGTTAGAACTAGGGTTCTGTTTGGCCAGACAGGACAAGATGGTGGCTATCAGTTGCATCAGACTAGTACAGACTACATCATGGGGTAGGTGTGGAGTGGCTTGGGCAGTGCTGCCACCTAGGGCACTAGGGGGACGAACATCTAGGTTGTCTGGTATTGTGAGCTGGAAAATAAATCAATTGAATATTTTGAAAAAAAAAAAAGAATTGAATTTCAAAGTTTTGGGTAAAATATGATGTATTCAAACTAGGGTCTGGGTGCAAATCATTGTGCTTGTTGTTAAATGGTAGAAGTTAAACTACTAAGAAACCTAAGAATTGAACTAATTTTTTTTTTCTGTTGAGGATGAAAAGTTGGCTGGACAAGAAAAATGAATATGGGAAATTATCCACTGCATAAGCTTCAACTCAATCATTCTTCTTTGTAAGCAAATGAGACTAATATTTCTCAGACATCAAAACTGATACTCAAGTCTAGAAAATTGTGAAAACTTGGTATGAGAATTTCCACTAGTGTCAGGTCAACATACTGAAACATGTTATCACCACAGCAGATAAGTTTTCATGGGCAGTTAGTTCTTGAGCTTGGCAAGACAAATGAAGAGAGCTGTGGAATTATAACATCTACACCTACCAAAGGGACAATTTTTCTGTGAAATACGGGAGGAGGACAGTAAAATAATCATACATAGATACTAAATATGAATCTAGAATACTCACATTTAGTTGGTGACTAAGCAGATCTAACAAAGAACCAATCTTGTTGCTGAACAACAAGTAATGGCAATTCTCATAATTCCCCTTGCAGGCATACTTGTAAACATTGCAGGCCAGTGCAAGAGATCTGAAAAAAAACAAAAACAAATGATTATTAATGAATTCTAGTGCATATACTGATAATCAAGTTTCTACAAGTTACCTTACCCAAGAGTGAGAAGTTTGAAACGTATACAGTGCAAAATTTACCCAAACATTTCTAAATCATCACTATATAGTCTTATGCTTTAGACCAATTTCAAACTAAAGTTCTTTTGTAAATTGGGGGTCAAGTGTTAACAGAACTAGTGTACATACTTGGCAGGTATTACAGGAGGCAGAGAATCCGTGCTTTGTTCAATGACCAGCAATAACCTGCTGAGGGCAGTCATTCCACCACAGATACGGAATGAGACCTGGTCAGCTGCAGTCTGGAAACAAAGGTCAGAGGTCAGGGTTGAATTCTTAACTAAACTGCAAATGACTTGCTAAAGCAGGTGAAAGGCAATGAATGGCACTTTATTAAAAAGAAATGCAGACATGCATAACAGAAAATTTATCAAAAAGCACCTTCAAAGAAATGTTGTGAAACAGATGTTAATGCAGGAAAATGTACCATGAGCTGGAAAATGTCAATACTCATGACTAAAAAATTGTGAAAACTTGCTATGAGAACTTCCAGAGTGTCAGTTTAATACACTGAAATATGTCATCAAATTTTTAAGAAAAAATTCCTCAAATTTAACTAAACTCATATGTACATTTGGTTTACACAATAGTCATAGAATGATACGTTTCATCATTTGTCATTCTTAAGCTGGAGTGGCACACATATACCTTTTTCTCCAGTATTCTGCTGAGTTCTCCTAGTATTCTGTCTAACATAGAGACTCTACTCTGGGGCCATGGCCCACTACCCTGTGTCTGGAGAGACTTGTTGATGTCTTTTACCAGTTTCTGTAATCTGTGAAAAGATAAATAAATTTAAATATTAAATTATTATTTTAAACTGAAAATGGAAAACTAAAATATGAACATGTTTTGCACAAAACAGAAAAATAATATAGTTAACTTAATGTAAGATATTAGTTTGTTTGCTTTTTAAAAAAAATTCTCAAGCAAAGATTTTTTTCTTCAAACGTACTTGGCTTTCTGAGGAGACTCCCCAGTTGCTTGCTTGCCAGAGAGAGCATTTTCATATTCACTGCCCCTAAATAAAATGAAATAATACATTATTAACATTTTAACAATCACTGGCGTGAAATATAAATACATTCCACTTCATGAATATGGCATAACATAATTAAATCTTAAACAAAACCTTTATGTATCTGAAATAAGATCATGAGAAATTTAACCTACTTTAAAAAAACTGTACACCCTTTATAATGACCGTATATAAAACATATCAACATTTCTGAAGACAATATCAAAAATCTTTTTCACATCAATTCTGTAGGCCCATACCTAGCCATCATCCTCTGTCTAAGTTTCTTGCAGCGTTTCTTCATGGCCTTCTGTCTTTCCTTGTCTGACATTATAGGCAGATCTGAGGCCTCTGGTGGAGCATCTTGTATATGCTTTAGATTGAACAGTTCCTAATAAAACAAGAAAGGTGAAAAATATGAAATATGTTACCAAACCAGAGTTTTTCAAAAGAAAAAAAATTCAGAAGTGCTACATTTCACAACGAGGAAAAAGGACTGACAGTGCAAATCTTATTTCAATATTCTAAAATGTCACAATGTCAATTTCTCCTAGTGAACAGAATTCTATTGATCAGTACACTATATTTGTAATACATATTTATCCAAAATAAATACATACTATATCAGTCTTAGCCATGACTTTGCCCTCATTATTTTCTTTTATCGCCTCTTGGTGTTTCTTCCCTCGTAAGTGACTTAGAAGGTAAACTTCTGAGGGAATCTGAAACAACACAGCAAAATAGAAGTACTGGTGGAAATGAAAGTACTGAATCACATGTTCAAAATATAAAAACTATTTCATGTAGCAAAACGCATTTCTGTGAATCAACTCCTCAGCATTAATGGCATATCTTTGAAAACTAGCAAAATGATCTAATGCATTATATGATAAATATTTATCATGCCCTCATTTCTAAAGTCATATTTTATTGAATCACATTGTCTTAGTCTACATATACAATTTCATATATTTCACATATTTAAGAATTGAAGGATGTGTACTTGTTAATTTAAGATGGCATGTTTTAATGTTTTCAATTCTAAGTTTTAATCTACTCATTGAACACAGCACTGTGATGAACATATAATGTGTAATTTTAAAAACTTTTCATCATCATTGTTATCATTGCTTACTCCACGTTGCCTTGAAAACTCAACAGCTTCTACATACCAGTACATTACAAACTTGACAGACTTTCATTGTGTCATATGGCACCAGTCTGGGTGCTTCATTGTGGTCCTCTGTGGAATGGTTGATCACACTCATCTCAAAAGCCTTCTCTCGGATCTGGTCCAGAATAACATTGTGACGCCTGGCAGTCTCATCTTGCTGTTATAAAAACAGAAAATGAACCATTTATTATTTCATTTTCATAAGGGAAAATAGAACAACAATTAGTTTTGAAAATCCTAGAAGACTTAAGATTAACTTGAACCAAATGAAAAAACGAGGGCAGTCTCATCTTGCCATTAAAAAAAGAGAAAACGAACCATTTCAGATTTCATATTTTAAAAGGAAAATAGGCAAACAAAAACTTGATTTTTGAAAATTTTAAAGGTCTTATCTGCAAAAAAAGTCTACTTGTTAGGGTTCTCTTTATTTCTTATATTATGAATCTCACCTTTAACTGAATCTTTGTTCTCAGCTCATCAATGTGTGCTTGTTGCTGAGCGTGTAGAGCTGCAACCCTCTCCTCGCGGTCCTTTTCTCTCTGTTTAGCCACCTCCTTCTTTTCTTTCTCCTTCTCCATCTGCTGCTGTTCTATCTGTATTTCTTTCTTTTTTCTTCTTTCCTGCATGTCCTGAAGTTTAGCCAATCTTTCAGCTTCCAGGGCTTTTCTTCTTTCCTGAAAACAACATTGAGAATTTTTTCATCTTTGTCATTTTAATAATTATCAATGTCATTATGATTTACACATAAAAAAAAAAGATTAATATCATTCATAATCCATGTCATTTTTGGATGTTCTTTTAGTTGACATGCCTACGTGTAATATGGAACAACTGGCTTTTTTAAAACAAAAGTAGTGCCCGACCAATCTAAGTGTTTCTAAAATATTTTCCCCAAAAACTCAACAAGTTAATTCAGCCATATTTTAATTTCAACAAACTATACCTCCACTGCAACTTCTTTGGCCAATTTCTCCTCGTGTTTTCTCTGTCGCTCTTCCTGTAAAAAGTATGCACGCACATCAATAACTAATACAATAGCTGAATAATTTTTCTTGAGACACTTAAAAGATTTCACCACGTTCAAGAAATAGGGTTTGAGCCTATATGGATTTTAAAGTAAGAATGAGAAAACAAACTACATTAAAAAAAGACACAAAGTAAACAGTCTGTCTTGACCAGAAAATAAAAAGGAAAGATTTACTACAAAATTTAACACTGGAATGAAACAACGTAAAACAAAAGTTTAGGCGTTCATTCAGAGAAAATAATAACAAGTTCATCCATAAAATAAGAGTCAGATACAAGGAATCACCCAAAACAACTTTCAATATAAACCCCTCTTCTTTTTCTCAAAATAAAGAGTAACTTCTTTTGCTGCAAAATTTATAGAAATGGCATGCCTGCAGGTCTTGAAGCCTTGCTTGTGATTCTTGATGTTTGGCTAGTATGTCATGACGCTTGTTTTGAGCTTCAAGAGTATTGATGAAGGCAATTTCATTGGCCTAAAAATTAAGAAAAGGCAAAATTAATTAATCTAAGATGGGAAAGATAGAAAAATAAATGTCCTTTTAAGTTCTGATAACTATACTTGTTTTCGAAATGTATTGGGTTTGATGCAAGACCGCATCATGGTATTTTTGATTGTAAAGAAATTTCCACTTCTATTTTTTTCCTTAAAATATTCTTCAAAACTAAAATATTTTCAAATTTTTAAAATTCTTATTTAAAATTTTTTTTTTTATTACTTCAATGAAAATTAACAAGCTGTTCTTTGCAGAGCAACAAAGACTTAAAAGGAAAATAAGGCAATCTAAGTAGCAAGAAAGCATTTCAAGTCTTAAAACTAAAAAGAAAACTCCACAACAAACAAACAAAATTGAAAGTAATGAGGAGTAAAGTGATGAGAAAAAATAAACAAAAATACGGATCATAACCGCACAAATTGTAACAACACATAATTACAAATACCTACCATGTTAATAGACAGCTTTATCTTTGCAAATTGTATACTTTTATATCATTATATCAGAATTTCATTCTCTTTGTCAAATTTTTGCCTGACTTTGTCATCTACTGATAAGTTCTGCACGGGTACTATTGTACACGTCTTATTAATATGTTAACTGACCAACTGTGACAAAAGACAGTATTGTTCTTTTATTAATATTCCCACTTGCATTCCAAAATGCATCAATAGTCATATAAAGTTTAAAGGTACCTTGGTTTCTTCCTCATGAGCTTTTCTCACTTTCATCCTCAGCTGTCTTTGCCTCTTTTCTTCTGCTCTACGCAGTTTGTCTTTCATCGTTTCTTTTTTCTGAAGCAGGAGTTCATTTTTCCAGGCCCTCACTTCTTCAACCTAAAAACATCATTTATATATTCATGACTTCTCTTTTATCAAGGTGAAATAGTTAAAAAGCTCTGACTACCACTTTTAAGAAACTAAGCACATGTTGCCAGTTTTAACGTCAACATAACATTGGAATTTTATTTTAATTTTATTTCAATTTTAAAAAATCTGTCAAACGATAAAATGAAGAGCCAAGTCAACTGAGGCTAACCTTATTAGATAATTCCTTTAACCTTTCTGCTTTTTCTTGCAGCAGCTTCTCTCGAAGTTCTTGAGCTTTGGCTTGTTTTTCGTCATGTCTCTTTTTAGATTCCACAGCAGATCTAAAGAAGAAACATGATTTCAGTACTGGCAAATAATTTATGTGTAATCATTTTTAAGTCAACAATGTAGCAACCTCCATAAAACAAATAGCAATGACTTTTAAGGGAATATCAAAAAGATATCTTTTAACCATAAAATATAAATTATATCATTTCATACATGTACAAAGAAACAACGGGAACTATAATATATGATTTTATATATCCCAAAAAGTTATCAGTCTTCTTTTCAAATATAATATACTTATGTCCAATGCATGCATAGAATGTATTATCAAACTCACCTACTGATGATCAATAATATTCAAATAAATTGTTTAAAATCAAAAGAATTTCTCAAGATGTAAACCTATACATGGTTATTTTTGAAAAAATTGTATTCTGTTTATTACCTTTTTCTGGAGGGTGAAGAAAGTTTTTCGTGCATATGAACACTTCTCCCAGGAGTGCGTGTCTCTGCTTCTTCGACAAGATCACCCCAGGATGCTTCAGAGCCACCTTCTCTCTCTGCTAATTAAAAAAAGAAAAACATAAGATTTGCGCTAAAAAAAGTTGGAAAGGAATCATATTAGGGTGCCTCAAGATCCATGTCTACAAATAGGCAGGAGTGAAAGTTGTGAAAAGTGAAAAATCTTGAAAGTTACTCTTCAATTCTTTTTTTGAAATTTGAGATTTATAATCCTGGCAACAGTAAATTTATTGATGATGATTTTGTAATTGACTTTATACCTTGTTCAAACTTCAAGACCATGCTGTCCCAGTCCAGAGTGCTCTGTGAAGCTTCCAAAGAGCTCATTGTATTCTGAAATATGGCAATGAAATGTGTAGATCATTACAGTAAATTAGACACGCCAACAAAATACTCTACAGAAGTCCATAAAAAAATGAATAATTAGTGTGTAGGACTCAATAACCTTCATCATTATAATCCAAAGTTGCAAAAAAATAAATAAATAAATAAAATAAAATATGACAATTTCAAGCACATCTCACTCACTTGCATGCACACACACACACACACACACACACAATTAACCAAACTTTCCTACCCCAAGTTCAGTATCTGTTTCAGTCTCTGGCTCAGTGTCCACTTCAATCTCCATGCTCTCCTCCCTCTCTATCTGCTTAAGGTAGTTTTCTTCTTCTTGGATGGCAGACTGCAGGGCCTGATCTTGCTCCTGTTCCAGCCTGTCTGCCAGCGAGTCTTCTTCTTCCATGGCCGTCACCAAAGCCTACAAAATTTCCAGAATCACTCAATGATCTACAATTCTGTACAGTGTTTAACAAGTTCAGTGGTTTAGTTGACCTTGCACATAACATACTAATAGGGACTATTTTTGTTTGTTATATGCAAAATCTGTTAAACACGTAAACCATGTTTTGCTAGACTGAATCAGGACTACCAGGTTCTGTATGGTATAGGCCAGTGTCCAGTTAATGTGAGGCTGTTATATGTGAAGCATACTGCATACAAACAAAATAAACAAACAAAAGTTGAGCCATAAGAAGGAATTCAAGAATTTATGGATGTTGATGTTATACATATAGAAATATATTGCACAAATGGTGCAAATGTTTAAAAAGCCCTAGTTCCTAACATATACTTTGATTTGTTTGGAAATTCTAAGATTTTTTTTTACATATATGCAGTGTTAGAAATTAAGGCTGGACCGTCTGCCCAGGGCTGACAACTTTTAGAACAGGCTGAGAAGTTTTCCCACCCGGCAGACATTCAGTCCAGCTACTTTTCAAGATGGCTGGACTTTCGGTCCAGCAACTTATTTTCCTAAGAGGCAAACACTGCATATATGGCATCCTTACATCTTCTAACAGAGCCACATCATCTTCATCATCTCTACTGGCCACACTCTCTGGGTCCTCCTCTATCTCTTCCTTTGTAGGAGATATCTTCCTATCATCACTAGCAACTCCCTGTGAAGCACTCATGTCTTGTTGTTTATTTTGGTCACTTTCAGGATTACCTTTCACTGATTTTTTATCACAGATTGGGTTTTGGGTATTACTTTGGAGAACTTCAGTTTGAAATGTTTTGGGTTTTACTGGAGATTTCTGTTGACCACTAGGCTGCTGTCTCTTTGGTTGACCGAATGCTGACTGTTGTGGACCTTTTCCTGGTGACCTAGCGCCTTTGTGACTTGTATCAAGATTCTCATGACTGCTAGCTTTAGTCTTATTCAGTCCTGTTTGGCTTCCTTTAGGACTGCCCCTGGCAGCAATGTCACTATAGGAAGGGGTCTTTTTTCCCATACCAGGCCCAGATGGACTTTTATGACTTCCATTTGCGGGTCCCTTTTGTGTAGAATGGTCCTGTTGTTGTTTAGGTGTGACTCCTGTCCTTTTCTGGGCATTGTTTCTATGGTTTTGTGGGGTCCTATTGCCCTTTAACCTGCCATGTGGACCCGTTTGGACTGGTGAATTCTTGGAACGTGTCCGGTGGTTATTTCTGTGGACAGTCTCCCAGCCTTCCCCATCATCTGAAATATCCGAGTATCCAAGTATCAAATATCAAATATTCAAGTATCCAAATATCCTTTACATGAAGCTGTAATTTTTTAATTACCATAACTTGGTTAATTTGTCCTAACACTCTGCTTCACAATAAAATGAGTGACCTGCATTTAACCTCTTTAAACTTTACATCTTAATCATTTTTTGATATTCTGTGCATCTTAAATTTGAAAATCCAAAGTATGTAAAACAATGGTTTAACAGTCTTTCTGTTTGAAACAGAGCCAGCTATACAAAACAACTTATCCTTACCTTCTTGTGGTGAGGACACCCTGTCTGGACCCACTTTTTCAACTGTTTCACTTCTACTCACTACTTCAGTATCTTTAGAAATATGTGTTTCATTTACAGGAATTTCTCCAATGTCATTTTTCTCAGGTTTGACCGTTTCCCCTTCAGACGAATTCTGCAGTCTAGTTTCACCACTGTCCATGGAGTAAGATCTCACTTTATCGGCCCAGCTGTTCCCTGGAGGAAGGGGAAGGTGCACTTCTGTCTCCGCCTCTGAGCCCCTCTCAGCGAAGTTCAGGCTGCGGGAAATCACTGGACTAGGACTGATCACACGGTCTCCTGTGTGGAGAGATTTGCCAGGGGAGGTCTTCCTGATCTCCCAGGCTATAGATATTGGTCTGAAGTGGAAACAACAGGCAAGGTTTTAAAATGTATGCATAGAACTACATATAATACCACATCATGCCTGTGGCCATGAAATACAATATTTCTGTATCGTAAAAATTATACATATTTCGATGCTTGATAAGATGCATTTTTTTTAATTTAGAGAAAAAATTCACTTTTGAGGGAAATTATTTGACCTATAAAACTGAGGTGTATAAAATGAAGAAAGAATAAGGACTTCACTCACTTCTTTTCTGCATTTTCATAAGCTTCCATCACTTCCAGTCTTTCAATGAGATTCTTAAAGTCTTTGGTACACTGCTCAAGCATCATGATCACCTCCTAAAACAAAAGTTTTTTATTTTGATGTTCCTGTTTAATTATCATAACAGTGCTTAATTAAAAACAAAACATAGAAATAGGTCAGATTTAATCTTGGTAAACCTTAAGATCAAAACATAAAAGAAAGACTAAAATATTTCTGCTCAAAAGTTTCAGTATACGACTTTATCTTTTTAGGGAATCTTACATTGCTTTTCTTTACCAAAATAAGCTTGTTCAATGTATGAATTTAAAAAAAATGTAATAGACTGCCAAAGTGCTTGAACAACAATACAAAAAAATAAATAAATAAATAAATAAATAATAATAATAATTTTTACCTTGCACTCTAGCACACTCTCATCAGCTTCACATGTTTGATATATCTCATCCACTGCCCTCTGTAGGTTATCAAACAGGAAAGCCCAGTACCTGGCACGAAGATCACTCTTTTTGCTGCCCCTACTGGGCGTCGAACGGCCTGAAGATGTGCCAGATTTTTCATGGGCCTTTTTTGGAGGTGGGGTATTTTCCCTTGATGAAGATGATGGCGACTTTGAAACTCTAAGCCGAGGTCTATAAGCAATGCGTTTTCCACTGTCAGCTGAAAACAGCAATTATAATAATAACATTAATTGTAAAACAAAATGAAAGTTACAATCCCTTACTATTCAAAATGGTGTAAGTTGTAAGTCTGCATTATGTTCCAAATATTAAAATAGAAAAAAAATCGGACACGATGCCAGTGGATAGCCAAGCCATATCTCAAATGCAAAGAATTTTCTCACCTCCCTCATCCTCAACAGGAACAGTCCACCCAATAAGATTTCTGGCTGTCCTTCCTTCCTCTTGCACTATCTTACGTACTGTGTCATAGCTGGAGGTCCTCTGCACAAGACCCTGGCAGAAATAATGATAATTATAACATGCAACAAAATGTACAATACATATAATATATGCAACTACCATCACAGTTGTAAAGTTCAGTTCTTGTGCTAGGCTCATTGTAGTAAATAAAGATTTTGTAAATGCTAAACATATTCTAATTGGACTATAAAAATGTCTGAATATTTAACTCTTTTCAGATAAAGTCATCATTATTATGTTTCAAAATTTTGATTTTGGCTTAGATTATCAAGTTGTTATATAAAAAAATTAGCTTTAAATGGAACCCAAAATTAATTCATCACTGTAGTCTTTTTGGTGCAGCGTGTCAAAATGTCAAATGTCAGGATGTCAAAATTTTACTTGAAATGCAGTATAAATGTGTGGAGAAGACCATATGGCACTAACTATTGAACCAATAATACACACCCTCAGAGGAGCATTTAAGAAAGTCATCAGAGACTGGCTTTGTTCTTGGAATTAGAGCACGCAGAAAAATTACTGCTGTCTAGACTGCCAGTCTAATAGCCACTTTTATGGTTATGAATAAAGCATAAATTTGTCCTACAATTCTTGTCAAAAGCTGCTCCTGGATTATGAATACAAGATGAGATACTATGTACACCACTTTTCTATGCTGCAAAGTAAGACTGAAACATCACAGTCATAACCAGTGTGCTATGATGCCCTGGGATCCTACACTTCCACTGTTCAATAGTTGTTGTAATAGACAATAACGTCTTCCTATACTGACTACATCGAAATAACTTTTTCTGGTTTCTGCCACTCCACTGGGCCTTGACAACAATTTCAAAGACTTGTATGAATGTAATGATCAAGCCATCAACTGTACAACTGTAATAGGGGTCTCCTGTAAAAATGGCCTTCCATAGCTTTGTATAGTTCCCTTACTGTCTAGGGAGAGATTACCCCAACTCTTAATCTAGCCTAAATGCACACAACAGTGAGCCTATGGAGATGAAGTCCTGAAAATGCTAAAGTTGGAACTTGGGATAGAAACAATTACCCCCTCTGCAGTTCATAAATATATCAACAAGACAGGGGCTAATTAAGCTCGCACATCAATTGTCACAGCCAAACAACGTTAATCTTGGAGTACAACATTTCAATGTTAAGCAAACTGCTGTAGTTAAACTAGAAAATATCGATTTAGATGGATACTCACTTTGGTTGTTTTCGTTCCCCCGTTCATGAGCTGAGTTTGCAAGTTCCTATCCCCGCCATTAGTCCGATTGCGCGGGTTTGAGTTGTGCCTGCGCCTTCTATTATCACTCATGTCATATAATCACCTGTTATATATACAAAATGATCTCATCTCCCTCAGATAAGGGTGCTAAATTCGTAACTGTGTCACCCGTAATGTCAGAGGGCAAAATAAGATAACATTATGCCCAAGAGAGTCGGTGGAACGTGCTTTCTGATTGGTTAGTTATATCTACCATTTTTACAAAGTTTAGTTGTACATTTAATTATGATACACTGTTCAAAGATATATGTAAAATAAGCCTGTAGAAATTAAAAATTATTTAAAATAAAATTTAAAAAATATTAATAGATAAATTTGCAAACAATATGTGTATATGATAATAAACATATTTAATCGAAACTTTGGAAAAAAATTAGGCGAAATGTTAGAAGTGAAAGTGGCTTGGTTCCTTGTTTTGTGCCTAGTTATTTTAGCCAATTGCATCAATGTTCTAGGTAAGAATGACACTTTAAAGGCTTGTCACAATAATTTATACAATATACACATTACAGGTCGTATATTTCAATTGGTTATGCACGACATAACCTGTGCATCATATTTTATATTTTTACACTTATCTTTATGAGACATACTGTATGTCAAAATGCTACCAGTACGTGAAATGTACTTGTATCTTTGAACTTGCATGTACCCAGTTCCTTACATTTATAAGTAACAGCAGGGGCAGCCAGTGAACAGACGTGTTTTTTCTTAAATGGCTGGAAGTTTACCTAGGCTAATTTCTTACCATGACTAATGACTATCTACCCTTCGTAATTGAAGGTACGCATAAAAGTAAAACCAACATTAACCTGAATGCTTCTCTGACGTTAAAATGGAAAGTAAGGTTGAAAGACATTATAAGTTTGAGAACTATATCCATCCCATACAGTGCAGTAGTGAAGTGAGACTTTAAGAAACAAATTTATCTAATGACTATTATTGACTGGAATCTTCTGGACAACTCTATGGGCGGCCAAAAGGGCAAAAAATCCTGTCGTCGATTCAGTTATGTTTCGTCGATTCACTGCCTTCCCATCGATTCAGTTTCAAGTTTAAACGATCCTGTCATAAATTCAACATCTACTTTCGTCAATTCAACTGTCAAACATTTCTCATCTACGGTGTATTAAAACCAATGCTGTCACTATTTTCGTCGATCGTGTAACTATTCTCGTCGATCGTCTTATCTCGTCGATCGTCCAACTAATCTCGTCGATCGTGTAACTATTCTCATCGATCGTCTAATCTCGTCGATCGTGTAACTATTCTCATCGATCGTCTATTCTCGTCGATCGTCTCATCGATCGATCGCCAGAGGGCGCTGCGGTAGCACATTGGCCTATCACATGACTATCAAAATGGCAGACAACAAAATGATTGCTAGTGAAATAAGAACATTTTCTCAACAATTTCAATTTTAGTTGTTAATAATTAAAAGATATTCGGTTGTAGGGACATTATTTTCTAGTTGTGCTTAACTCTGACCATGGCTGGCCGAGTTAAAAATTACCGCGTGATTGACAGACAGAAGCACGTGTTGCTACCGCAGCGCCCTCTGGCGATCGATCGATGAGACGATCGATGAGAATAGTTACACGATCGACGAGATTAGACGATCGACGAGAATAGTTACACGATCGACGAAAACAGTTTGACGATCGACGAGATTAGTTACACGATCGACGAAAATAGTGACAGCATTGGTTTTAATACACCATAGATGAGAAGTGTTTGACAACTGAATTAACGAAAGTAGATGTTGAATTTATGACAGGATCGTTCAAACTTGAAACTGAATCGATGGGAAGGCAGTGAATCGACGAAACATAACTGAATCGACGACATGAATGTTTGCCCTTTTGGCCGCCCATACAACTCGTCATGCCATTTGTAAAAGTAATCTCTGTACCCAATGATGTCACCAAGGTAAAATTCTTGGCCTGTGTCAGAGAAATCTTTTATTTGAAATTGCAGGTTGTGCATATAACAATAAGAAGATTTCTCTTACAGAGGTTGCTATTTGAGGCCTTACCTGGATTGATACTGAAGACTGAAAACAGTCAAAGTCAGAGCAGTATAGCACTGAAAGACTAAGCCTAAGCCAGGTACTGTAGGTTACTTCTCCCACCAAGCGCTGCTGATGAAAAAGTTTGTTACAGTACAGAGTATGAGATAAAAAGATAAAAAATACAGAAATTGTTTTTGTTTTAGGTCAAAATCAACCCCGTATAACAAACAATTTCTCCCCTGCGAGGATCCCAATAGCCGACCTAGAAGATTTGAACTTAACATGTACTGGTGTCTCATCTTCGGATCCAACACCAACATGGAAGAAAGATGGAAAACATGTGTCAGTAAACACTAGTATATCCATAGAAAATGGCCAGACATCTACAGGTATTCCTACCAGCACGCTGATCTGGAGAAAGGTTCCTCTGGAAGCAAGTGGAATGTATACATGTCAGTTTGCTGGGGTTGGAGAAGACACAGAAGAAATATACATAATGAAAGGTATTGAGACTAATGGATTACTCATTGCAGATTATTTAATGGTTGAATCATGAAGGTGTTTTTTTTAAAGAATTTAATTTTTGACATTTTTGGTAGTTTGTTTTTAAAGTTTTATTCTGATACATAATTACGTATACATAATTATTTTTCAGCGGAAACTGTCAATGTTCAAGTGTCTCCATTTTCTGCGGTAAACCTGACTTGCACTGTTTTTAATTGGCAGCTGTATGAAGGTCCTCAGTTTTACAAGAATAATACTCTACTGGATGCAAATAACAACAACTATGAGCAGTCAGATGAAATAACCACTTTGAACAGAGGCCTAAGCCAGGGGAAAGTTCATTCTTTTAAGATTCTGAATGCCAGTGAGTAATTAAATTACAATTAATTTTTTATTATTGTGTGCAAATTGTTTACTACCTAATGCTAAAGATGATTTACTTAGGGAAAAAAAGATAAGACTCGTTTTTGCATATTTTAAAAATTTGTCTTTATTCTATTGCAAAAAATGAAAGTCCTTTGGTGTAATAACACAACAATATTCAAAATTTTTTTCTGTAACAATAAAAACAATAATATTTAATTTATGGTTTGAAAAAGCACGTTAATAATGTTAAAAATTTTTTTCAGCTAAATATGATGGTGGCAAATACACATGTATGGTTACTGTGAGATATGGTAAAAACAATGGAAATACTGAGCATCTTAGAAGTGACTTCACTTTAACTGGTAAGGTGTAGATATACTGTAGGGGCTCCATATAAAAATTGTTGATTTGTAGTAGGCACTGGTACAGTCTAGTAATTTGAAATGTATACCTATGTGAATTGGTTAAATCCAACTGGTGACCAATAATTTTCCAGATGCATCACATTTTCTTAATATACATATATAAACTGATTGGACAAAATGAAGTCTATTTTGCCTCCAACATGAATTATTGAATAATCGACTACAATTCATCAATATAACACAATACTAGTACATGATTTGTGTGACTGTCAGTTTTTTTATCCAACAGATATAGATATAACTTCATTCATGGCTGTTTATAAAATTTACATTTATTTATTTAAATCTGACTTTTGCATCTTTTTTTGTTTTTTTTTCAGTGTCTGAGTCTTCAGATGTCACAAGAGGTGGTGGAATAAGTTGGCAAAAGACGCACATTACCAGCTTCTTCATAATCTCACTGCTGTCTCAAGCACTAGGATATTTGATTTTGTAATGTAACAGCTACATGTACGTATGCATGTTTGCATGTATGTTTCTTTGCTTTTTTTTAATCCTGCAAAGCAGTATCAAGATATGAGTGGAGAGTGGTGGAATTCATTTTAGTTAGAACTGCTTCTCACCCTCCCCCTCTTTTTGTTATATAATGGGGTAAACCTGATGTCATAGTACTTTCACTCCTAAACTAAAGCAGTCATTATTTTAATTGACACTGGTAATTTTCATTGTAAACCTGCCACAGTATCGATCAGTACGTACCTGACTGAATATCAGGCAGGTATCAGGTTCCAAAGGATTTAAGGCTGAAATGGAGTGTTGCCATTAATTGTGCCTGCAAATATACAAAAATGCCTTTATATTCTCGGTCTCATGATAGATGTCAAGCATCTGTTCGTTGACGCTTCCTTAGCTCAACTATAAGCAGGGGCGGATCCAGAGCAGTTTTCTGACAGTCTTCCAAATTATCTTTGTTGATCCTTCCTCCTTTTCTGACTGTCTTCCAAAGAAAAAATAAGATATCCGCCAATGTAAATTGAAAATGTGACTGTCTTCCGGAAGACCCAGAAGGCTGCCTCAATCTGCCCCTGATAACATCCAAAGACAAGAAGGCGCTCAAAAAAATCCAAAAACATGCTGCACGTTCAACCGTTTTATTTAATCTCCCCCTGCTAGAGATTTTGCAGTAACTCATCAAGATAAGTCAACTGCACAACCCTTTTAAAAATTAACTCTGCATCATCTCCTTTCCTTGAAAATTTACCTCTTTTTGAAACGTGCTATAGCTAAAACAAATTTTAACTTATAACTTTATAATAATAATAATAATAATAATAATAATCTTTATTGGAGAATCGCAACCCGAAGGTTGAAGTTATACAATTATGTATATGAATATTCAAGTCAAGGAAGCCTGGTCATTTTAGCACTGGTGCACTCCGTAGACGGTCTCACCTCCCTGGGGAGCATACAGCTCGGCTGCCATATTAGGCGCTCATAGCTAATATATCATTTCTGCTCTGCCTGACCAGGCCCCTGCTTCAACTCCTTAGTGCTGAGTGCCAAGCGGGGAGACAGCAGGTAACATTTATGAAGGACTGGTACGTCCCTGGACGGGTTTTGAACCCACGTCCTCCCGCTCCGGAGGCGGACACTCTAACCACAAGGCCATCCGGTCGGTTACTTAAGTTAACTTTATCTTAAGTAAAAAAAAAATTAAACACAGGCCTGGGATGGAAAAAGAGTCGGACTATTCCTTTTCCATAAAGACAGAACTGAGACATTAGTGATTTTTTTCTGGGTCTGTCTCCTAAGCAGCTCACTCATCTCTGACAGTGAAGGGAGAAATCTTGACAAATAGTCTGAATTGCCTTTACATTTTCAGGCCTGGGCCCCGTTTCACAAAGAATCTTAAATCCGTAGTCGACTAGCCCGAGCTGGGTGACCTAGCTAGGTCGACTTAGCTGAAGTCGACTAGGAGTGTTTCACAAAGAATCTAACGTCTTAGCTTGGCGTGCTTACCGTAGTCGACGCGCACGAGAAACTCTTCAAGAAAAGGAGGTGTAAAATTGCAAAAGTTTCACAAGACATGACGTTTCGTGGCCTCTTTCGGCCGAGAACGATCGTTTATCAACAATAAAAGTCAGCCAAAACACAAACAAAGTTTGTTTTTGAACTTTATTGATTAGTTTAACTTCAATACAACTTCAAAGTAACAGTTAAACATTAGCTTGTCGTGGAACACTACTGAGGGACGTCTAGCGGTCAAAAACATAAACAAACACGCGATCGGCTGGGTAAAGTGGAATTTTATTTTTTATTTTAATATTCCATAAATGTCAGTGCTATTCAAGGATATTATAACACAATATCTTGAAGGAGGTATATGTTCTTTCCAAATTTTTGTTGTTAATGCTCTCATTTACTGGGTTTTAGTTGAGCTTGCCGACTTAAGTCTCCTCCCGAGGAGGCTTGACATCGTCGACTTACAGCTAAGAAAAAAACGATGTAAACGACCTTTTAGATTCTTTGTGAAACGGGACTTAGTGACGTAATGACTTAATTACGTTGGTAACCAAGCCCTAAGTCAGAGAAACTGACTTAAGTTTTTTTGTGAAACGGGGGCCTGGACTTAAAAAAGAATAGCATCGATCTCTGATGGGTCTGGGTTAACTCCAGTTGCAGTGAAGAGGTGTCCCTTGTATGCAACTTCAGTCATTTTGTACTTCATCTTCCTGGGGTTGAACTTTAAGCCAACCTCTCGAGCACATTCTAGAAGTGCATGTAGATTTTCATCAGGATCATTCTCGGCTTCCCCTCCAGTATCTCTTCTGCCATAAACAAGTATGTTGTCTTTAATGACACTAACTCCTTTAAATCCTTTGAGGGCTTGTTTCTGGCATCTCTTGTACTCTTTGGGAGCTGAAGAAATTTCCTGAGGGCATTGCAGTTATCTATATCTTTCATACGGTGTCCAAAAAGTTGTCAAATAACTGCTATCTTCAGACAGTTTGATTTGAAAAAAAAAAAAAATCCATCCTTAGCATCCAATACTGTGAATAACTTAGCCTTTGCCAGGTCTGACAATTAATACCTAATCTACTGTTGGCATCTGAAGTTTTGGCCTCTTTATTACCTTGTTTAAATCCAAACAGATTTTAAGTTTGTTACCCTTCTGAACTGTGACTAGACTGCCAATTCAGTCATTGGATTCTGCCACTGGAGCAATGGTTTCTTGTTTCTCCATCTCCTCCAGCTTGTTTTTCAACCATGAATGCAGTGGCACTGGCACTCATCTAGGAGTATTCTGTACGAGCTGCACATCATGATCAATTTCTATGACATATTCACCCAAATCATCATTATAATCTTCCATAATCTTCTCTTTACTAGTACGCAAGGCCGTCTTTCTGACAGAGTTTATTTGCATCCTTTTTTGCTCCAGACAAAGTTTACATCTGACTATAGGCCATGCAGCTTCTTCAACCACATCAAAGGTTTTTATCATGACTGGGCCACCATCTTTGACTTCTCTGGTTCTTCCCTCCTAAAAAAGAACCAGCTTTTTTGTTGTCATAGCAAGCTGTTGCCCCTGTAGGAAAACCAGAGCTGAGTTTGGAGAAGATATTTGTGGGTCTAGGGCGTGGTATTTTCTTCTGAACCTTGTTAGAGATTTTTAGGGCTCCTTCAATATCCTTCATGTTTGCATCCATATTGTTACCAAACAGCTCCTTGGTGACAGGATTCTGTGGAGAGACCAAAGCTTTGTATTTCTCATTAATGTCTGGTTTGGCGAGTTCTCTGCGAAACATAGAAATGTCATGTACAGATGCAGCAAGGATGCTGAATTCATCCGTCATCTTTGTGTTGTAAAGCAAATTACTTACACTTTTACTAATTACAGATAACAATTAAAGCGAAATCAAAAGAGTAAAAGGACAGAGAGTTATTGAGTGTAAGTTAAGTTTCTCCAAGAGTCAACAAGTGTAGAACATGTTTTTAGTGTCAGAAAAAGATGGAAAAGGTCAAAGTCAGAAACAATTTATGTGATTGGTTAATTTCATAACATAGTCTAATTTGGATCATCTATTTATCACATGATAACCGAGTTTTGGATAAGGCCCAAGCATGAGTAATTCAAATAATATTTTAGATATCTTTAATTGAAAACAAGTCTCTTAGGGATTACCTAATAAGGAAATGTTGCATGGTGACTTGCAACATGCGAATGGAAAATATTTTGTAATCACGCAAAGACAATGGAAAAGAAAACAAGTAAATGCGTGATCAGTACAGAGAAATTGAGTATAAATATTTGTGAAGTTGTATGAAACTAGAGTCGGTGAATAAGCGTTCGAAAGCTCCAGACTGCTGTCGTCATTCCTCACTATAACAAGTGGTAGAGGAAAAATCGATCCCCACTCTACCGAGGCAAGCGGAACGGCGATACAGTTATGGTGATGACGGCAGCAGGAGCGTAGACACCGATGGGTTCACACCATCCACCCAAGGGCAAACATCGTCAGTGCCTCAGTGAAGAGAAAACTGAGTATGCTAGGTACTGAAAATCGCCAAAAGCAACAATTAATACCCAAGCAACAATTAATAACTGAAAAAAAAAATGAAGATGTTGTCAGATTTGACTTTAGCGCCAAAAAAGTTTACTGGTAACGAAAATGAAGATGTAGAAAGGTGGTTAAAACAATTTGAAAACTTATAACTTTGAAGCTCATATTCATGAGTTGGTCATATAATTATGGTCTTTTGATAAAGGGTAAAAATGTCATGTTTCATATAAGTTGAAAAGCGTGAAATCTATTTAAAATTACTTATTATGTACCAATATTGATATTGATGACTTTTTAGCACAGAATGGAATACTCAGTACATTTGATGACTCTCTACGGTCTATTTGCTATATTATAATGATGGTGATGAATGTGATGGAAATATAAAGGATAGGCCTATTATCTTAAATGATCTGCCTTTTTTTCTATGCAAATTTTTGATGTATGTTAATTGTATTGGCCGAAAGTATTCTAGATTAAAATTAAGACAATCATTACAGTTGGAAATTCAGTATATTCACTTTATTTTGTATTACTTTTATAATCTATTGGCCTTTTTTTATTATATTATGACTTTTTTCTTACATTATATATCAAAATGACCTACTTTATGTTCTAAGGTAATAATATTCGGAATAATGATATTCGGAAAGTATTTGTGAATAACCCAAATAAGGTAAGCTAAAGTCAAATATTACAACTTGCCATGAGGAAATTATTATTATAATTATTCCTTTTTTGCATGTTGTTTAAGACTAATTGGTACTATACAAAAGGGAATTCAAAACCAGACCCAGTTGTTAGTTGCCTATATAAGTTTATTTATAAAAGTTGGTGCTGTGTTATAAGTTATTTATACATGCTGTCTATTTATACATCTAGACAAATGTCTTTTTATGTACAGACACAGATGTGTCTGTACATATTGCCATCACCTGCGTCTGTCGTCGCCGATGCCGTCGCCGATGCCGATGCCGATGCCGATGCCGATGCCGTCGCCAATGCCGTGCACTTTCCTTGTAAACACGATAAGTGGAGGACAGTTTTACTTTTTGGCTTTATATTTACAGAGCTGATGAATATTCATGAAACGCAGGTCAAGTTCGAAAATCAGCATGATCGGGCCATTATTGTAGAACTTATGCTGCTTTTTCACTTTTCAGCATATATGCAACCCTGTAAACACATTTTAAGGAACACCGTTAGGCCTGTTGTCATGAAACTCACAGGAGTAATCAATCTTACTAAAACGCAGGTCAAGTTCGAAAATCGGCATGATCGGGCCATTACTTTAGAAGTTATGCTGTTTTTTCACATTTCCTCAGATTCAATTCTTAGGCATGTTAACAGTCTTATTATTTTACTAATAAGATACATAAAAGTGTTTGTTTGACATTTCCTGAATCTTTACAACATTGTTAGTTGATTATGTAAAAATGATGGTAAACTTGTTATCGTGTATTGTGTAATAAAGTGTCAAAAATGGAAATAAACTCATATCATTGCAGTTTGTCAGATGCAATCATTCAGAATCTCAGGATGGAGGAAATTGGACATTTAACACTGTTGTATTGATATTTTTCCCATCTCATCAATTTTCTTAGTTGATCGTATAAAAATGGCAGTAACCTGTTAATTTTGTTTATGTTAAAAAAATTGTTAAAAATGGAAAAAAAACATTTCAGAACAGTGCTGTCTTGTTTACATTTTGGCATTTTCAAGTTGTGACTTTGAAGTTCCATGGGCCTGAAGACCTTTGCTAGTCACATTTTCTGAATATCCATGATACTAATATTTTATTATTAAAAATTGATGGTCATTAAGCTGTTTAACATTATGTAATATTGCATCAAAATTTGAAAAAAACTTATTTTGGGCACTGCTCCCATGATGACCATTTAAGAAAAACCATGTCACTTACTGTTCTCAAACAGTACAGTAAATATGTACAGATGTGTCTGTACATATTGCCATCACCTGCGTCTGTCGTGGCTGGCGTTGCCGTCACTGTCACTGTC
>NW_019775413.1:1098618-1240822 GCF_001039355.2 Lingula anatina | reverse complement strand
TAAGCTGGACGTTCAACTCTTCTGGAAACCTAACAGTCAGAGAAAAATGGTGGTACTTCCCTAGGTGCTCCTCTACAAGATATGCCAGAAGGTGCTGACTGAGCCCAATCTCCTCCCCACCACAGCCACACCATGTCCTTGTTGTGTCAATGGCCTGGAGAATAAGGTATGGGTGCTTCCCTGTGTCATAGAAAAAACGCTTCCCCTTAAAGCTGCCAGACGGTATTTTAAATGACACAATGTGCTTGCATGCTCTCTTGAAGACCTTTTTTGAGGGTCCAAGGGGTAAAGAAAGCTTACAGAGGAAAATTTTGACTTTCCCTTCTCTGGTGCTAGGTGGTACGTTGATGGCATCTGCCTTTGTGATGGTGACATGAGTGTGTTTGGAGGTGATACTGCTGACCTGTGCAGTCGTCATGGCAACAATCTTCCCCTCTGGTGGAGAACCACGGAACATACATCCAGGTTGTGCAATGCTTACACCATATAAAGCCTGCCAAAGTCTTCGTGTCAGTTTATTTGCTCTGTCAAGCTTGGATCCCTCGCTGCGATCATTAACAGTATCATCATGGTTTAGCATTTTTCTCAATATGTTGACTGTGTCTATTTGGTAGATGTTTGGATGTACCTGGTGTGCATGCCAGACAAGGTCAATGTCATAGCAGGGGACAAGAAAGGCATCAGGATTTTGTTGTTTCAAATACAAAAACATTTTGTAACGCTGAACAGCCTTCTCTAAGAAGGTCCAGGATCTATAATGGGGGAGGGATACCTGATAATAGAACACACTCTGCCTTTCAATGGCTGCCTCTAAATTGTAAGAACATTTTGTTTGGTAATCATAGGATGGTGAAATATCATCTGTCAAGTCCACTGCAAATGGGACATCTGGACCATATTCCTGTATCCAGAAACCTTTGGTCTTCAGCAAACAATCACTTCTCTCTTGGTCACTGAGCAGATGATGGTGTATGACTGAGTTTACAAGTGCCATGCAATCCTCTCTGTATTTGAGTGGGGACAGCATGTGGCAGTGCCATACCCAGGCAATGTCAAGAGGAGCGGCAATCTTTTGGCCTTTGAGCCTTGCAGCAAGTGGCAACCATAATTCCTCATATCGCTGAATGGCACGTCTGACTACAGGTCCACCATATAAGTTTGGGAACTGGTTCACACGAGCCAGAAAATCAAGTTCAAGCAGAGCAGCTGCCTTCGGGTCAATCCCCAGCTTGTGATTTTGTGCCTTGGCTATTGCATCTGCAAACTTCTTTGATGACATCTCGAGTCGGAAGAAATTTTAGTGGCCTAGAGCTGTACTGGATGCTCTCCTGGAGCAAGAAGAATGCAGTCAGTGTTTGATTAAAATAGTTATTTTTGAATTTAAATAACACAAATGAATGCTTCATTTATCAATCCCTTAAAATTGAACAACTGATATATAGAGATATATGTTTACTAGTATATATCTGTAAGATAAGGGGTTATGTACTATCTCAGCCTGTTATGTGAACAGAATTCCATCCCTGACACGTGTTTCATGCCAAAAGTAGGTAGAGATACACTGTATGTAGTTTTCCTCAATGAACCCATATTAAATCAAAATTCACAAAAGTTCCTCATCCAATTTTGCCTCCCCAAACCTAGTGTATGTAGCAATGTGCACTGCAACATTGTACTTTTTGAAATAACGTAACTTCTAAACTTAAAAAAACACCACCTCCAGTTTTGTGCTTGATAAACTCTACAATTTTAAATAAACACGGGATCTCTAGTTTATAAAGTTCCAGAATTAGAAAAAGTTTTTTGTTTTAGCAATTGATGGCTGCATCTCCTGTGAAAATGGAATGACTGATCGCAATCTCACGAAGATGAAAGGAGACCTTTATTAATTTAACTTCCCACCATAATAGATACTACATGTACTCAAAAAGAACACTTAGAAAAGCAGATATAAAAAAAAACATTTACTGGTCTATAACTAAAAACATCACCTTGTCTTAATCTGGCTGTTTCAAATTGTGAATTCTCATAGGCCTGAAGCCTTACATCCGTTTTACCTGTTGTGCATAATTAAAACTTACGTGTTGAATTTGCTTTTAAGCATAATATTATATTTTGACAGTAGTCTATTTTGTGCATCATTATTTTTATCAACTTCAGGTTTTTTGTTCTACAAAGCACCTCTGCAAGGTAAAATGGTATTTCTTTTATTATGTTACCAAATGGACCAAGTACCGGTACCAGTGCAATGGAACCATTGCATCGTTTGACTCGTGCAAGGTCTCAACTTTATCACATCTATTTCCTTTGTTGGCATGCCAAGGTCTGTTCTATTAATATCTTATTTCTATCCTTGCAAACCTTGTGTCGTGCACCCTTTGCCTTTTTATACCTCGTCATGCATGTGCTAAAAAGTTTCTTCATCGTCTTGACCGCCCTTTTGACTTCTTTATTGGGTCAAATAAATGCTGTCACGTGGCACCCCTACTCATTTGGTTTTCACCGCTTGAAAGTGGGGTAGGGTGAATAATAACTTTTCTTTTGAAAAAATCCAGAGGAACAAGGAAGACAACAAGCTTTGCAAAATATTTAGACAGAAAATATGACGTTGGATTGTTTTGAAATACAACTAATGAATAAGATGTTTTCATTTGCTTGGCCCTGAGGCTTAAGCCCTATGTGATATCCAACTTTTCTATTTGAGTAATTTTAAATTATTGTGTCAGATAGAGTTCAACATAACATGCGCACCACTTAATATATATATATATATAAGGCGCAGGTTAAACAAAGTTTGAAATGGTCACGTTTTCTACATGTACATCTCTAACATCAAGGAGTTACGACAGAACTCCTCGCTAACACATTTTATACTAAGCAAGCAAAATTAGTAAGGGTGTAAATTTCACTATTCGATATCGTATAAAGAGAACTTGTGTGCAAAATGTGTTGGAATATACCATTGAAAGACCCTTTCCACTTGTTTTGTAGCCTAGGGTCTTCTCTCCGGCAACATGTTACAATGGAACGTGCATATACTATATATCAGACCTCTCTCGGAGATACACAGGTGTGATTTATGTCTCTTTGAGGTCATAGATCTAAGTTTTAAGAAAAGGAATTTCCACAACAAGGTCTAAAAATAAAGTACTCTTTTTTCTTTTATAGTACATAATAACATGTACATTGCATCTGAATTTTGTACGAGTGTGAGCATGCATTCGCCACCCCCTTCTCCAATCAAAAATAAAACGGTGCCGATTTTACATCGTACTTTGCAGTCACACAAGTGTTTGAACAGGTGCGAACAAAAAATCCGTATGATATATCTTATTCACATGTTCAATTGTTTTTACTTCTTCCATGCACTATAGTTTCTAAATGCTGGTAGACTAACTAAAAAGAAATAACCTAACATGCTTTAATTCAAACATTTTTTTCCAAATTTTACCAATATAACCAACCTGGAGATGTAGATAAAGACATAATACCTACATCTCTTTAATTTACTCCCCGTCTCAGCGCTGCATTGTTTAAGTGCGCTCTGATAGTTGAAAGTGAACATAAAGAGGATAGATGAATCAGCATATGGGACAGATTTATGTTGATGAACGCTGCGCATGACACGCAACTCACCGAGTCGGGGCAGTGATAACAACATCAGCATGCTGTGAGGAGGCACGGAGAGAAAGGTAAGAGACTTCTCAAATTTGCCTCGTTCATCGTGGATAATGTACGCAAATCCAGTTTTCAACGAGGCTGTAGAATACATTTAAACGTAATATTTCAAGGGAGATCCGCATTCTTTGGTGGTTCTGGAAGATAGTTAACTTCATGCATATTGCTTTGAGCACTACTACGCATACCTAACCGATGTTTTCAGTTACCCGGGTTGATGTAAATGTCTGGTTTGAAGACCAAGTGGTCAAAGTGTTTATGGGACCATAACCATATGAAGAAAACATATTATTTGTAATTGCGGGTCGCTCTTTTCAAAATAGATTTTGACAACTAAAAACTGCTTCTAGTTACTGACTTCGTCCAGAGCAGATTCGAGGCTTTTTTTAAGTATTCATGACATTATTTCATTAATCAAACTAAGTCACTGGCTTCTTCCACCGCCCATCACGTCTATAACATAACAGTGACTATAGAATATTTAACATGCGTTTTGGTCGACATTATCACTTAAATAGAATTGCTAATTTTATGGAGTAGCCCAACTCGGCCACAGTTGATGAAATATTCCTTTTCGTGACTTGGCATCCACGTTTTAAAACGTGAACGCGACAAGATCTCCGTGTTCTTATTACAGCGAAATTATACAGGGAGATTTTGAGATAGCTGGTGTGTTACGTGTTAAATGTCAGGGGTTACTCTATGCATCTGGATAATGAATTACAATGAGGCAGGAGGACAAGCGTTCACGTATAACTCGCTTGTAATCCCTTTTCCTGAAAGTGGTCTATCTCTCTTAGCTTTTAAAAATCTTTTGACTTTTATATATGCTTTTTATTATACATCTGGAAAATGAACTGTCGTTAGCTTTGATACTTTATCTTAATAGGCTGGAATAAAGTACATTCCACTGGAGAAAAATAGATAATAAAATATTATTTTTTCTTGAGTAACATTCAACTCCTGTCACAGTCAAGGGCTACATTGCGTGCACGCGCTCGTTATATTAAACTCACGAGCTTTGAGAAATCACTCAGTGACGTCGCATTAAGGAAATTGGACCTTCAGAGACAAGACGTGTCATTTTTCTTCGTGCAATTTACATTTGTAGGAAAATGTTGACAAACATTGCAAAACCCGATAATCATGCACCATCCCCCAAAGTCATTTTTATATTAAGACCCCAATACCTTCTAATCGTGACAAGTTTTGACACTAAATTGAAATGATAATATTTAGACAAATCGTCGGGATTCAATGTGAGATTACAAGGACGGAAATTCAAAGAAATGAAAAGATTCAGTTTAATATTCAGTGAAACCGTAACGATGAACTGTGTTAAGGCAGGTCCCTCACTCCCATATTCATCTAACCTCAGTCTACAGCCACAGACCAAAATAGTCTAATATCCCTATAGTTTTTTCAAATCGTTTCTGTGACTTAGCAAAAAGTCTTTGCAAAATGCGTCGTAATCCTGCGTATCAACATAGTTTTTTTCATAGCAAAATGCGTTGCGTCTGCGACATGCTGCTTTATGCGAAAAACGGGACTGTGCTTTTCCTCCTCTTCATTATTTCTCATGCTTTTCTGATGAATTGGTTCGTATTGCCTTGTCAATAATCAAACAAAAGTTTCTTATTTTGTATGTAGGTTTCTCACTACAGTAGTCGGACAAGCCTCATACGATGTAAAACTACAAACGGAATTTTTAAAAAAGAAAAATTGTTATTAATCACTGATTGCATGATCTCTGAATACGGCTCTACTTTATTCCTCTTCTTCATTTTTTCTCCAATCAGTCCGTTCCTGTGCCCTTATCGATAATGAAACAAAATGTTTCTTATTTTGGGTATAGGTTTCTCATTGCGGTAGCCGGACAAGCTTCACACGATGGCGACCAACGAAATCCGTATTTTACCCCCTCCCCAAGAGCGCACAGCACTGGTCCAGAGACCCGATAGGCGTTTCCCGAACAAGAACACGTATCGCATTGTCGGGGGCGTGCATGTGACATTTGGGATCCTTTGTATTGTGTTGGCCGGATTGGCCATACAACAGCGAGCTCCATGGAGTCACCTCGGGATTGGGCTGTGGGGCGGTGTTTTGGTAAGGAAAAAAAAACTACCAGAACTTTACAAGTTGTGTCATTATTGATTAAATATTAAAAATAATTGTAAAACTACATATGGAATATTTAAAAGAAAAAAATTGTTATTAATCACTGATCGTATGATCTAGATTGGGTTGAACTTTGGATGTAGGTATAATTCTTTCTATTTTATGTCCTTTTCAGTTTATCGTAACGGGTTGCTGTGGGTATTCGGCATCACTTTTGACGAAGAAATATAAGGTATTTTATATGATTAATGAAAATATTAAGTTTCAAGTATAACATCACAAGGCCACAAAGCGCAGGTGTATTGAATTTGTTACAGTATATTTCATAAAGCCATATCAAATTAACATATCTGGTAAAAAACTAAAAAAAAATATTATTATTATTTATTTATTTATTTATTTATATTATTGATTGATTTATTGTTTGGACCTCCTCAGGTTACTGCCTTCTTGATAATGTCCATTGCCTCGGTGCTAGTAGCGATGCTCACCGTGATTCTGTGTGCCCACGGAGCTATTAGGCAGACCGGCGGTCCCGTCTGGATTCACCACGTCTTCGGGCATGACGACGATGTAAGTGAGGCAAACTTTACCCTTATTTAGTAAGTACCTGTATGTCAAATCCACGCCACCAAATATACCTGTGGTGCAGATAAGTCTTTCCCCCTAGGATCAAACCAGTAGCTTGCGATGGGTGGCTCAAGTTTATGCCATACCATAAAACATAATTGTTAAATATTGCAAATACTTATGTTGGAAAATTATGAAATCTTTTATAGATTCATCTACAAATTAAGATGTTTGACAGTCGAGTGTGATCTTTTTACTTTTTGTCCATCAAGTAAATTACTCCTGGGTCAATTTACTAAAAATTGATTCACTGCATCTTTTAGGGGGAGCATTTCTATCACGCTCAGATTCATGGACCCTCTGTCGATCATCCGGATGAATCACAAAGCCATTCTGTCAATGTGTTTCTGGCAGTTGTTGGCGGGTGCGAGGCACTTCTCGGCCTGTTCTCAGTCTGCATAGCATACAAACGGAGAACAACCGACAACCCAGGATCAGTGATGCAGTCGGTACGTGGTCTACCAGAATACGTTTCAAGTTTGAAGATATGTATCATCGCGACAGTGCCGAATAGATACGGTTCGGCTCTGTGGTTTTACATTGTCACCTCTTACACGCAATAGATTATATGAACAAATGAATATTATTTTCTGAAATTTTACTATATGTATATCATTATTGTATCAAATTTACTAATCCACCAGAATATGTTTTAATGTTTGATGTTTAAATATATTGTGGCGATAGTGCCGATTATAGATTAGATCTAGAGCTTCTAGAGTAACCTATTATACGCAATTCATTATGAATATATAAATTACATAAATAAATGAATACTATTTGATTAAATTTTTACTTCATAAAATTGTTTAAGTTGGCACTTCTTCATTCTTTCATAGCTGTTTTTCGTTCTCATCTCTACAGGGTTCACAGCTGTCTCCATATGTGGTTTATACTGTCCCTGCTTCATCCGCGTTCATCGTGCCACAACCAGGTAATATAATGGAGTAAATATTCCTCTCTTAGCAACGCAAGAACTGGATTGGCGTGTTACTGTGCACTGACTATTTTATTTGAACTTTAAGCCTCTGAGTGTTACGTTTAAGCGAGGTAGTTGTTCTAGATGACCATGTTAAATTCGCTCTGCACGCTATTCACACATACTACATATCTATGAGAAAGTGAGAAAGTTTTAGTCTCATGACAAAAGTTATTTTGTGTTCACTTTAGGTGTAACAAAGGTCTTCGTGGTGTGTGTGTGATGGCTTTACTCTATATTTTTAATGCAGTAATATATTTTTTTATTCGATACTTGTTTTATTATTATTATTATTATTATTATTATTTTAAGGGGACAGAACATTGCAGGACAGAGCGATATTTCTTTTTATATTTGATACTGAAATGAACAAAAGATATATGCTTAATATTTGGTATATATGTAGCTAAAATGTAAGTGTTCACAAATGTCATATTTAGTGAAACGAATGTAATTTTTTCGTCACCATTGTACAACACACTTAAAACTGCATTATTTTCGATTTTAGGTATGTTGATGAATCTGGCTCCAAGCCAGCCTGGCTGTTCTTCCGTGCTCCCCTCGCCCACAAATGATTCCCAAGATGCAATGGGCTCCCAGTCCACACCAGGCCTTCCGCCATCTTACAACGAGGCCATATACAAAGTCCCAAGTGGTTCGTCAGAGCCCTTCGATATTACAAAGTACCAGAATAGCCAAAATGAAAACAAAATTTAGAAAGGCATTATTCATTCTTGGCGTTCGCTTGTTTAAATATGAAATTCAACTATACGGTAACCGTATAAATGATGTTAACTATTAAGGATGCTTTTTGTACTATTTTTTTAAAAATCAAATTGCTGGAAATATTTTTGACTAAACATTACGAAACGTCACGTAAAGAGCATGAAATATTACACACCCTTAAAATTCGAAATTTGTGAATTCTTTTGAAAAGAAATATGCTAAGTACTGTTTTTTATTTCGGTTGCGGGTGCTTACTTTGGTATCTTAATAAAACCAAGTGTTTGGATATCATATCTTGTTCCTTCTTCATTCTTTCCAGAGATAAGATCAATCCAGAAGCTCTAAGGTAGTCATCGGGCCTCAAATGTCCGGAACAGCCTGTAAGCAATAATTTTCAAAGTTCAGCATTCGTACCAGTCCCCTTTCCCCCCGGGACCCCCGGCTCCCTTTCTCTCCTCATCTGTGTGAAGGAACTGAGGGTCCATATAACAAAGCGTCTGGCCTCCATTAGGTTCGTATAGATTAGGGTTAGCGTGATTGGGTCAAAATCTAGGACGGGGTTCACCTTGCAAACCAAAGGAAGCCAAACAATGGGGGACTGGTACGTGACACTGGGGTACCCTCTACCAGGGCGACAGATTGATTTTTCACAAGATAGTCACACATGTCTTTAAATACATAGACGGTCATTTGGTTCTCTGGCTTTTGGAAAATTTACCTAAAATATCTGCCACCCTGGAGGAGGGTAACACCGGGGCGCTTTGTACAATGTGCAATGTAAAATGTGTGCCTGAGGATGTAAATAATATCTTCATGGCATGCCCAACTGTAAATTGTTTCCTTGGTTCTGTACCTTTTGAAGTCCCATATCAGGATGGTGAAGTTTTCTCAGGCAAGCCTGATTTGTGTGCAAATCAAGTGCTGTAAATTTCATTATAAAACACTACATCTTTACAATAATTAAAAACAACAATTGTGCTAGTTGGGACAAACGATTGATAACGCAATAGCAATTATAGTTATTATTGAAACAGTTATTTTTAAAAAGAAGGAGCACCGGCAAATTTCCATATTGTTAATTTTCAGTTTAATTAAAATTGAATCAGTCAAACTGAGTCATCATCCGGATTCTATTCTCAGCAGGATGTGTATGATGGACGAGAGGGCGACGTTAAAAGACATGAAAAAACCTGCGTGGCAAATCTTTATATTGGAGATATGTATCACAAGGCAGTGGTGGATTCTCCAACATCTTGAGAATTTAAAACAGTGAGGTCTTCACAATTTTATAATACTCATCCATCAAAGAACACACCCGGGCTATTTTAAATCTCAGTCGTCGGAGTTTGTGTAAAATTTATCCCCATGTTCTTTAAATGCGCCATGTTTCTTCTTCGATATCGACTTTTATCGATGCGGAATTAATATCCTCCGTTTTGCCAGTGTCGTTTTTATTTTCTTCTGAATTAGTTTTGACAGAATTCGTTTCAGACTCCTTCTTAAAGGAGACAGCTGTCCCGTTAGTGCTCACAGGTTGCATTTCTGGATCTCGCTCTTCATTTGCAGGTTCTGTTGCAAGGGTGGGCCCATTTGAAACGGCTGGTCCATTTCCACTGATCGTTGCCTCTGTAGGGAATGTTTGACCAAAACGGCCTGAATATAAAAACAAAATCCCGATTGAACCTGGCCATGGGAAATAATACAATTAAGAACACATCCTATGTAAAACAGATGGGTTTTTTGTAGAAAGATCGATGATACTGCACCATCATTCGAGAAGTGCGTTTTGTTGTAAACATATAGGGTCTAAAAGAGTGGCACACAGCAAACTAATGCATTGACGTACCTAGGTCCACCGGCCACACGGCTTTCGTGGCCAAATATGCTGTTAACACACAGGCGCTTATCAACAATAATTCAAACAGGAGCAAAACAGAATCAACTGCAACGTGCATCGTCTGAAAAAAGATATATGTAAAAATGTCAATTCAAATTAAATACATGTGGGTAGGTTTGAAAGTAATTTCTCATGACTTCCCAGGCGAAAGGTAAAAACGAAATGCCTGGTTTTCATTGCACAGATACAAGGAATATTCGTAATAACTCTAGCACCTAAACCTCTCACCTAAACTGTAGATAATGCCTAATAAATTGTCTAGAATTAATATCTATTCAATTCGAATATCTTTCAGTACTAAAATACTCCACCCTGAGAAACTCATCCCTGTATTATAAGCATGCCTCTGGGTTTCCACAGCATCTGGAAACAGCAGGGTGTTTGTGGACAGTACAGAGATTAGTCACTGTCCTCTGAAACTCAGGGTGTAAGAGCGCTTTCAGAACAGCGGACTAACAGATCTGCGGATCAAATATGGCGACCCACTTAAATACTTGCCGCTTAATTCCCGATTAAACACAAAATAGATTCCCCACGGGGATAACGCAACAAGCATTCAAGTGGGTGGGCCATATTTGATCCGTGGATCTGTTAGTCCGCTGTTCTGACTGTGCTCGAAGACTTACTTTATAATCATATCTGCATACAATGGTTGTAGTCGTAGGTGGTTGGGTTGGGACTGCAGGAGCGCAGCTGATTCTCCTGGCTTCGCTTGCCACGGCATCGACTGTCAGCCCAAAAGCAATTATGCCTGCGAAGGCAGACACTGTTGACAACACCATGCAGACTAGAATCTTGCAAAATACACAGAACGAAGTAACTGAGAAGAACTGGATATATATATAGATGTATAAAACAATTTGCATTAGGCACGATAAAACCATAAGTTATTTAAAAAAATACTTTTTTTTTTTTTTTGGAAACAAATCGAGGCGGTTGGCGAAGAAGAGTAGGGCTACTATGCATCCTGTTTCACATACATGTAAGAACATAAACCCGAAAATTGTCGAAACTTTCAGAACAATCTTTAAGTCTACTTTGATCAGGCTCTTATCCAGGAAACCCGACTTATGTTTTTTGTGAAACGGGGGCCAGTAGTAAGCATTGCAGGAAAAACATTGCAAAAGTTTCTTTTTCAGTGAACTACTATGGATTCATCTGCTTGAAATAGTTTGGGATGACAAAATTACCCAGTGAAGGTTTTTATTTATATTTTCATGCATTTTCATGCATTTTCATGCAGAATCGTATATTTCACGTTAGTCGCTTAGAAGTTATTCTGCTACATGTACCTACCGATCTAGTTGACTTGTTAGATGACGCATAAACGCCACTTACTCCTGCGGAGACGCACTGAAATGATATGAAGGTAGATTGTCACCTGGCCAAGCAAAAACTGAGATGAAGGGAAGATCCACCTTATTTCCCAAAATATAACCCGTACACATGCCGTTTGATAATTAGAAGGAAGGTGGGTTTGCTACGTAGTAAGCCCCTCCTGGGGCGGATCCAGGATGCGAAGCCGATCCTCCCCTCCCCTTCCTTGGCGTGGGGTTCGGGGCCCGATGAAGGGCTCAGAAAAATTTTGATATTTTAGAGGGCAAACGGTGCCATTTGATACGGTTAAGAACTGTGATTCAGCTAGTCAAAATTATAATTTAATTTCAAGCGGGGACCATTGGGGTGATTTTTGTCAGAAATCGAAGGGGGGGGGGGGCAGCCACACTGTAAATCCGCCACTGCCTCTCGTTATCACTCTATTCTAAATTAATTTCTAAACTGGATAGCAATGCAATGCAATGTAGCGGTTGCTTTCTAGATATAGGCACTCAAGCTAGAGTGAACAATTTGGTAGCACTGAGTAAGTATCATGTAACAACTCAGAGTTTCTAAGTTTCTAATGCACGCACCGTTTGGCTCGCGGAGGGGGGGGGGCATACGCACGCACGCACACACACAAACACACACACACACACTCACATATGATCGAAAAATGAATTGCAAAATTGATTTCAATATTGCGTGAAAACCATAAAAGGAAAACCAAAAATACTTTATAATTGAAAATCAGAGCACGAAAAGAAAAAAGAAACTCCATCCATAGCGTGTCACATTCCTGGTGGCATTTACTGAAACAGAGGCAAACATGGATATTGCTCACGTCCCTGGAGACAATGGGGAATTATGGAGAAATTAATTGGTAACGTATAGAAGGCCGCTTCAGTAGAGTTCTAATCATGGGATCGTGGACAAGAATACAGTTGAATAATAAAGACGAATAATACATAGGTCATTGATCCAATAGGAAGGAGCATATAATGGCAATACACATGTGATATATATCTATATATATGCAAGCGAGGAACTTGGAAATCGATAGTGGATTGCGTCTGTGAATCACCTGGAACATTTAAGCTAAATGAGTGAGTTATTTGAATGATTCTAACGATATAAATAATTCAAACACCTTTTAAGGTATACTATTTGCATGCGTTTGAAACCATCCCTAAGTCAAATTTTATACGACTACTTCTTCCGTTAATGTGCTAATCTTTCTCAATTCAGACATTAAGAACAATTAAACCCCTGAAATAAAAGTACATGATGTCAATATTGTCTTCTAAAATGTACAGGAAGACGTGGCAGTCTAAACGTTTGGGAAACATAAAACTGAATCATTTGAAATGGTATAAACATCGACACCATATGGGCAGAGATGGGTCTAGCTACACGGGTTGGAGAAAATTACTGTTTTTCGAGGAAAATTAGATTTTGCCGGAAAATCCCGGATATAATACCCTTTAAGTAGTATACATATTTTGATGCTTTCTAAACAGGATACTGCACACGCTCGCTCGTAGGCGCACACGCACACACGCACAACGAAAAAAGAATTGTAATAATAATTTTTCAACACGAGAAGGCAAACACCGAAGAATATTATTCACTCAGTCTATCAATAACGGTACACACCAATAAGCCTCCCCAAATGCCATGACCAACTTCTCCAAGAAAACTCTTGGTCAGATTATCCACAATGCCCACGATGATACACAAGCTACCAAGAACAAACTGCACCACTGCTATTGCTCGAAATGTTTGGCTTCCGAATCCAGGACGGGCATGGCTTCCCGGTACGACTGGTTGTGTTTTACTCCTCACGGTGGGGGTCATTCTGATTTTTCCACTGAAATGAACATTCATATCATATAGACATATACATAAAATTCAATATGAGTGACATACATCCCACAAATGACACTGTTTACTTCTAGTGAGAAACTCTCAATGGTTAGAAATGGCGACTAACTCTAGTACATGTGACTGACCAAATCTCATTAATGTAATTATAAACCCAAGCTGTAGAATTATAAATTGTTATTGATATAGATAATTTGTTGATACTGAATGAAATAATAGTTATCCCCTGCTAGTAGTCCAGATTTGTTAAGTCACTGCACTTTACTTCCAGTTCAAAGTTATGAATAGTTCCTGGCTTTAGTTTATTTGATACCATGTTTGGTTACGGTTTGTTTTTTTCTCTTTACGGTAACGTTTTTAATAACATTCACTTTCAGATCGGTATAAAACAAAGGTTTTATGCTTAATTCCAGGAATACAGAGCTTAATATTACAATTCCCTGTGTCATATCTCTTTCATCCGACCTCCTTCCTGCTGTGCTATCTGTTTAAGGTCGGTGATAGTAAAAGGACCAAAGTCATAGAAACAAAGCCCTGGGCTTATAAGTTTTTATAAAAAATTAAAACAAACTTCCCAAAAGGCCAATTAAAGACGGGGATTAAGTACAGTGTCCAACGGATGACGCTCTGGCGCCAATTTGAGGGGAAAAATGCCGTTTTCGGTATTGGGATTTTCTCTATAACCAAGACAGCTATTCAAGTGATTCAAAAGGCCTCATAAAGCTGGGTGAAAGCACANCTATCACCGACCTTAACCCAAAGATAAAATATGAACTGTATTATTGAGCTGCAATCAATAGCTTGGATCCTGGAGAATGGACTCGGACAGCTTTTGTCAAAACCGTTCTGAATTTAGCCGTGCATTCGCTGTCGCCGCTGTGATGTGTTTATCTACTTTTAAAAATTCATAATTCTCAATATCTGAAATCGTTCGGAAAACAATGTTGCTTCTGGATTCAATTCAATCAGAAAGCATTATGGAACAAGCGATGGCATTCTCGCTAGTCAAATTTACTGACGAAACAAAAAACACATTTATCATTTTGTCTGGAAAAACAGGTAACACTGATGGAAAATCAATAACTTAAAGGGAACCATCTGTAATTTATCAAGCTCATTTTGTTTTGTGACCAGTTGACTACTGAAAATCCTCTAGATGTCATGTGCTTTAATAAACAGCTACTTCTTTGAGAAAAAGAGTTGCATTAAAATGGCAATTTTACATATCGTTTCTAGCTTATAGGGAGCCTGAGAAAATGCACTACATTTTTGTAAGAGTTCAAAGTCATGCATTATTTTAATATGATTTGAATACATGTGCCATAGCGAGTCAAAAGAATATAATGAAATTAAAGATAAATTAATAATGATAGAAAAAAATAGACTTTCGTATATTTTGAAACAGAGGGAATGGACGCCAAAGATAAAATATTAATATTCAAAACGTTCTTCTCAAATGGCGTTCTTGCGCCGATACCTTATTATAAGTAATGTCTTAGATATTTCACACACACATCCACACACATTTCCACCGTCTACTTATAATGTTATTGGGATGGAAAGTCTGATTCACACCTCTATTACTGCGCTTTAATCAGTTCAGTGATGGCCTACACACAATGTATTTACAAGAAAAAACAACAAAATGTACATTTCTCACATTTATGTACCTGAACATTAAAGTAATGAATCCGGTAAACCTACCTCGCAGCATGACACGAAGGCCAGTCGCTCTCATTGATACCATTTATCACCATGGTAACATATCAAAACACATAAATGATATCAAATTGGCACATCAACGGAAAGTCGTGCATGTACTGGTTTAGGAATATGCCGTCTAAATACACGTTCATATTCACATGTAAAGTGAGTCTACATAGGACATTTACCTGTACTCCGTGTAGAAGACATTAAGTGCCTATAGGGCCTACACTGATGGTGCCTATACTTGAGTTATGTCAGCATTGTCTAGTTATATCCTTCTAGGTCCAGCTGTGTACTATACAATAATTGACTTCATGTTGACGTTAATAATTCACTGTCTTCAGTGGACTAAATAAAGAACTGTAAGTCTAGAGTTTAAAGGTACATTTTTAGCTGAGCCTTAATGGATTCCTAGTAACGCATATTAACCACTCCTACTAGTATCTTATTCTACTCAATGAGAGCATTCACATCGTGAAGAGCCTAGGTCCAGTCATAATCCCTAAATGGTCTCTCAATAAATGTCAATGAATGTCATTGAGAGACCATTAAAAGATTACGCGGTTCTCCTTTCATGTAGGTCCGCCATATTTAGGTCTCGGCCTTGCTTGACCTCGGCTCTTCTCGGTGTGAATGCTCTCAAATAAAGTCTACACGCCAAAGGATGAAGGGAGTGCAATCACTCGACCAGCCATAAAAGGGCTTTTAACTGCTCCTTCTTCAAATTTTTGTCTAAAATTTGACCTACTTATCTGTCCCGTTTTTAGAAGGCACAAAAAGCAAGCAGAAAATCCGTTCAAATATTATTTTTCGGTTAAATGGAACGATGGCTTTTGGTATTTCTCAAAGTTGTACTATATGAAACCATCTGGTGGCATTTAGTCGGCTTTTGTGGCAAAAAAAGACTTCAAATGCATCTTTAAAGGTATGTTGACATAACGACGTCCTATCAATCAAATATAAACGGCAGCCCACCTTTTTTCTAATTGAGGAAACTCTAGTCTTACCTCATCGTCCTGTTCCTTTCAAATGCAGATGAAGTTTCTGCACACGCAGGTACAATGCATGACAAACGTATTTAATTTAATACGGGTCCACAAGCTGTTACTCGTGCCAATATCCCTTTTTCATATGCCATTAATGAAATAGCCATATAATAATACTGACAAGATATTGAAGCTCAGGGTCCAATATTCTTCACCACATGTTGCTTTACACATGGTGCGCATTTCAAATGATTTTAATAACTTAAGCGATAATAAATTCATGCATCTTTTTTATATTCTGCCATTTTTTTTTTTTTTGTATCTTTTTTTTTTTTGTTTGTTTGTTTGTTTGTTTGATTGTTTCTATTTAAATTTACGTTAGGTGACAGATCCAAAGATAAAAAGAAATGAATAGACGAATAAAAAAATTAGGTCAAATCCTATATTATGTTTCGGGAAAAGGGGATAGCCCCCTTCTACCCCATTATATACACAGTGTCTCCCAGTTAACTAAGATTGAAATTCCACCAGCAGATATCCAAGTAAACAGTCCACCAGCTTGGCTGGGCTCCCATGACAGTGACGCTTTCCTGTTATCAGTTTGATGTTTGAGATTTAAGGGGTTATCCCGTATCTTTTCGCGAAGATATCAATCACAAATACTGTATCTGCAGTATCATCTCCTGATTCTGACGAATGTTAAAAGCAAGGGGCGGGGTTAATATAGAAAACCCGGTGTCCTAGTGGAAGTGACTTTTTTTATCAAAAGATACCAACTCTAGATCTGATCCGTATCAAATATTTGCATGCTAAACTGCATTTCGATACTTTCACATGTGTTTCTTTGTTCATTTCGACAAGAGAGAAGACTGTCACAATTGTTTGTTTTTTTCTTTTAATTAATTTTTATTTCTATATAACTTCTAAGTATTACTTATGTAATACATGTATTTCGTTTTATTTCATCAATCCAAAATTCAGTGCAAAATATGTAGTGGAAAACATCTTCACGCACCCCTGTTTAGGGCTTAGAAACTCCAGCCACAGGTGTACTATTATCAGTCTATAGAAGAGCTATTAGCATGCCAGTTTGTTAACCGCGTCGTCCAGGCGAGGAATAAATGGAAATACTTAACGCGTTCGAGTTACGGTTGAGGAAATCATTAATATCCATTTGTGAATTAGTAGTAGTTTAAACGTGAATCTTTAACATTTATTTCACTGAAAATAAAATATTTCTATTCTTGGTTACTCATTTCCAAGACTGAAATAAAATTAAAACAATTCCACCATTTTAAAGCAATCCACGAACCTTCATAGATTTTGAATTTAAATTATTTCATTCCCACACCTTGGCCTAAATAAGACTAGCCCGTTTTTGTTTGTTTGGTGTTTGAACCTCGTACGAAACTATTAATCCGTGTCAAATGCCCTGTGTACACTCTCCTTGACGCCGCCCAAACTGACAAAGCCGCAAAGAATGTTATCGAGGCCGATATTTTCGAAGTTTTAATTTTTTTATGAATGATTTAAAAGTCTTTTTGTCGAATTCGAGCGTCTTAAAATTACTGTCAGCATCAAATCAAGGAAAAACTAATCCGTTGAACGATAATGATTACAACGCTGTTGCTTGTCATTCTACATTTCGTCGCTGTGCTCATCAAGGGTAACGTATTTCTTAGACTATCACTTTTTACGATTAAAACAATTATGTTTAATTTGAATTTTGTTTGAAAATTTGAGGTATATCAAGATTTAACTGTAACATTGTTTTTTTTAGATGCCTTTCAATATTATTTTGTAATTTTACGAATACGGGATGATATATCAATTTTTGATTGCCTAAGAAGGAATACGGATTATCACGGAGAAATAAGCAGATATTTATTTCTCGTTTACATATTGATGGAGCCACTAAGAAATTTAGCTTTTATAATAATTACGGAAAAACGTTGCTTTAGGTAATGTAATATACTTCAAATTAAGATAATATAATTGCATATTTACGAAACTAGATGCCTTAGAAAACGTAAACACATCTTGCCTATCTATGGAACTCACCAGAAACAGTCATTAAATCATCTTCGTCACTTCGTTTTGCCAAAAATGTTTAAATGATAATAATAACAACAATGAAAATAACAATAGCTTTAGTATTTCTAAGTTAATACGATTAACTGTTGAATTGGAAATCTGTCCTTTTGGTTTTCTCGTCCCATCTGATTTGCATTTTTATCGCAATATTGTCGATCAATGTATTTGATATTTAAAATGAGCACAGTTTTGTTGAAATACATGTAACATTTCGATATCCCTACATCTCATTCAGTTTCGCGTTTGATTTTTGAGCAAAATGCACAAAAAAATGAAAAGCAAAGNTCAAAGCTCTGTAGTAAAAGACGAACTCGGCATAGGCCTTGTCGTTTTCGCATGTAAAGGGGCGTCTAAAAGACGCACGCGTAGGCTCCTATGGGCCATGGTAGAAACTTACAGACCTGTTTGTCTGAAAGTCTCGAACAATTTTTGAGCTATTTAATGTTTTTGGGGTGTGCGCTCTGCAAGGCCCAATTGCCTCTGCAAGGTTATCGAGAAATATGAAAAAAAGTCCACGCAGTTGTGTGGTGGCGCCTCTTATGTCTTTATATGTCTCTGATGTCGCGCGCCACTTTTGATGGGTGCGTCTTATGTCGTTTTACACCCAAACCCAATATAGAGGTGCGTTTCACATGCTGAAGTGTCAAAAAATAAAATTGAATGAATTCAAAGTTGTATTCAATTTTTAAACATATATGTGTACAGAACAAAAATCCACGACTGTCTCAATTTAAATTCAAATTTTTATTTTAACCATGTCTTTTACATTTATAGCAAAGAGCCCTAAATGCAGTGGCGGATTTGGGGGTGGTGGTGTCAGGGGGGTCCTGACCCCCCCCCTTCGGTTTCTGAAAAATATGTCACACCAATATTTCCCTCTTGAAATTACAATTTTGACTAGCTATATCATAGTTCTAAACCGTACCAAAGGGCACTGTTTGCTCTCCAGAAAACCAAAAAAATTCGGGCCCCTTGAGCAGGCCCCAAACCCCACACCAAGGGGGCGATGGTTGACTTTGCATCCGAGGTGTGTCGTTCCGGACCCCCCTTCAAAAAACCGGTCTGATTGGTAAATAAGTCAGTCGAAAAAATAAATAAAGAGACAAAGCGTGTTTTTCAGTAGTCATAATTTCATTATTTTAAGCCTGTTCAGTGTGGATATCGATAAATGTGGACTCCTTTTCGTATTAATGAATTCCTTATTTTTATTGTTATAATGGAAGAACTTGACAGTGGTCATAAAGCTGAGTTGAGAATACACGATTCTTGTTGTTTGTTCCGACTCTTATAATTTGTCGGTTCTCGCTTTGGTACGGGGCTGTCTTGACTGGTGGCGCTAATTTCTACCCTAGGCATTCGAGGTTTGAATTATCACACTATGATTCGCAATGGCGCAGGAGGGGTGGTTGTGCACTGACACGGCTAGCAGAGGGATAGAGCTGACGCAGCGCATTGTGGAAGCTTCACAGGAGGGAGATTTTGATACTATAAAATCCTTGCTAGAGGCAGGTGTGTCGGTGAACGCTGCCGAATACAACAAAACTTTGTTTTATGCCTCTCAGAATTACATGACTCCGCTTCAAATTTGTGCAGAACATGGGTTTTTAGAGTGTATTACACTGTTGATAAAGCATGGAGGTAAACACTATATATTTTGCTATACATTTTGCCATATATTATAAAAATGCACTTTCAGTCATGAGACACGTCGCAGACTGCATTGAATCACAAACCTGGAAAAGTGAAAGTTGTTTTAATACTGCATGGCATCTGTTTTTACAGATATACAACAAGTGCTGTATAATGGGTTATGCAGATCTGTATCAGTATCTGTTTTACACTTAAGTTTTATACAATTTAACAAGAATATTCTAAACACATAAAAAACATGGTGTCACCATCATTGTGAAATCATTGAAACGGTATACACGGGCCGGTATACACTGTACATGTAGTTTAATTACAGTACATATTTGTTGTTTTTAATAAACTTAATCCTGATCACTGTGACAGTAGTACTGTCATTATTGAATTACAGCTGCTCTGGATGCCAAAGACCGTTTTGAAGTGACTGCAGTCCACCTTGCTGCAGAGAAAGGGTATTTCCAGTGTTTGAAAGCACTGCTAGATGCTGGGGCGGACTGTAACATTGGGACCAAGTATTCTAGACATGGCTACTACAAAGGTTAGTCTCTTTATATTTTAAAAATGTGACCATTTGTTTTCTCAATAGTATTAAACTCCAAGATGGTCGTATATCTTTATAAAGGAATGAGTGGAAGGCTGTGAAATATTGCTGAAGGTAAAAGTTTTGTTGACAAGGACACATTGCAAAAACACTGACAGGTGCGATTATAAAGGTGTGATATGCTTTGTTTTATAGAACATTAAAGAAATGAAATTGTTTTTAATATTGGGTTAGAGACAGAAACTAAAAGTCAAATTACACAATACGAAACTTTAGAAGATGGCATGTAACGTATGTGCCAGCATGTTTTTCAATTAATCATGGAGAGTAATGGAGACTTATCAGTCTAACATATTTACACACCTCCTCCTGGTATTGATTGGAAACATTTAAATTGATTGCATTCAGTGAGAATCCCCACAGAGTTGGATCGATCTACGTAGATTGATACCTTCACTGGGAATGAGCACTAATTCTTCCATACTTCTTGTTTTCAGCAGTGCCATATCCTGGGGGAACCACGGCACTACACCTAGCTGCCAAGAACAATCACGTGGAATGTGTCAAGGAGCTCATCCTCAGTGGGGCCGATTTCAATGCGCCAGACCAGCATGGCCGCACCAGCCTGTATATAGCAGCCCACGAAGCCCACGAAGAGTGTGTGCTGGTCCAGCTTAGCTCTGCCCTGGGGAGAGATATCCTCTCTCTGCCGGTCAACATTACAAGTAAGACTGGGTTCCCATAAACTTCGCGTACTAGAAGATTCAATCTAACTCAGAGGGGATTCTGGCCAAATTGCATTCAGTTTAAGCGACTTAAATGTCTTTCACACCCACTGAGGATGTAAACTTTTGTGCATGCTTAAACTGAATGCAATTCAGCGAGAATCCCTCGTGGATAGCAGGGGCGGATCCAGAGATATTTTCTGACAGTCTTCTAAATTATCTTTGTTGAACCATCCTCCATTTTTGACCGTCTTCCGACAGAAAAAATTAGATACCCGTCAATGTTAACTTAAAAATCTGACCGTCTTCCAGAAGACCCAGAAGACGGCCTAAATCCGCCCCTGGATAGATCAATCCCGCTAGTAAGTTGGGGTTATGGAAATGGTCCCTAAGAGGCATTAAAACCTTTGTAGTTTTTGTCCAAAATTAATGAAGTCAGTTTTCATATCATACTGCAGGGATCTTCCTGGATCAAAATCTGGTTGGGCCATTTTGGCCCACTTGGTCAAAAAAAGTGGGCCATTTTTAAAAAAAATGTGTGCTGTTAATTATTTAGTAATAATTTATTATATTTCAATGTTTTTATATGATAAAAAAACACTGAAAAAAGGCTTGTTGCTAGTAAATCTTTTAATAAAGAAGAAATTTCCAAGGCATAATAACAAGATTGGTTGTTGTTTGTATACATTTTTTAAACATTCATTAGGTCTGTTAGTTTAAAGACAAAAGGTTAATGGTTGTCCAGTAAATGTGTTATCACTGAAAGTGCACAGCCACTATGGTGACAACAATGACACACATTTTTTTCTCTACATAAAAAACACAGAAATTAGGTCTCTTAATGTATAGTAAACAATACCCTCTCTTTCATTTTCGCCATTTAACAATGGCAGTGCGAAAATCAAAATGAATCAGTATTCACCCCGTCTATGGTGACCCTCATCAACATGTCACAATTTTCACTCGATAAACTGTTTCTAAGAGGTGATGTCACACAATTTTGAGAGCTGAATGCTCTTTCACAGTCAACTGTATGAACTGGATGGGAGAGGGCATGGGCTGCAATCTTAACAAGATTATGGAAGCCATGGCTGTGATACTGCATCAGAATGTTCCAAAGAGAGATGAAAGAGTGTCCTGGATACTTCTTAACCTCCCAACACAGGCATCGGTTTCAACCTGAAAATGAAAATAATAAGTGGCATTGGATGAACAAAGCATAGCTCAGGGAAATATTGAAAAGAACCAAGGACATAGTCACGTTTATTATTATTGTTAAATGCAAATATATCCAAAGAAAAAAAACTGAGTTATACCAACTTACCATTTGCAAAAATAAAAAAAAAAAAAATCATAATATATTACAAACTTAGGATGACTTAAGATTGAATTATTTCATATAATTTATCACCTTAACAACTCCAATTTCCAGATCCTTGCATTGAAAAATTTGGTTTTAAAAGTGTAATGACAGGACGTAGAACATCTAGCATCCCATGACGCATCATAATGAACATCTCAGTGGCCACCTTCTTTTTCATACCAGAAGACTTTTGCAGATGTAGTGACAAAGTATGTAATAAGTGATCCCAGAGTGCGCACTATGGCATCTACAGCACTTTAGTAGCAGCCTGCTCGGTGCACAAGGCAAGTCTGTGAGCTGAGCAGTGAGTGCTGGACAAGTGTGGGTTAACCTTTAAAAACTGACCATAAAGGCCTTCCTTGTGACCTGTCATAACACTGGCACCATCAGTGCCCAGTGCTGTAACCTTACTAAATTCAATTCCCTGGGGTTGCCAAATGATTTTTGATTTCAAGAGAAATCCCCTTCCCTGTCCCATAGGACATATGAATATCCTTCCAGAAGAAAGTTTTTGGTGTCAAAGTTACTGGGTCTACTACTGGTGGTGCACTAAAATATCTGCTTTTGTCGCACATTATTGACAATGTTGGAGATGTTTGGACTTGTTTTGTTACATTTTCTTCTATTACTGCAGAAACTGATTTAAGAAGATCTGTTGCAGTTTTGTAACTGCTGTAATTGGTTTTCTCATTCACTCAGAGCAGATCAATATTTGGTACATTTAAATTTTGAAGTAGATTTATGAGATTTGTGTATTTTGAAAGGGGGATGCACTCCTGACTCAGCCAAAACACTGCCTTCATGCCTTTTTAGTCGCTGTCTCAAAATTTTGTTATTCTTTAGGCACCTTTAATTTGTAAATACAGAAAATAAGAAAAACTAGAAAGTATACAAAATGAAAGTAAAAATATTGATTCATTCCCATCTCAGTTCTGGTATAGATATCATACATGTAAACATTTACAATCTTATCAAATTGAAGTAGCCTAGGCTGCCTAGCTAATGGTTAATGAGTAGACTAAGTCTTTTAAGTTAATTGACTGAGTTAATTTTGAAAATTTTATTTTACCTGAACAGCATGTTGGTGATCCCTGTGAGTAACATGTCTGATCAGGGAACTCATGCGAAATGAGGGTGTCATTATGACGCCAACAGCAAGGGCATTTTTCTTTCCTTGGACACTGCAACTGTCAAACCACATAAGATTTTTTTCTCTGTCATATCTAAGCCATGTGTATAATGTCAACCATTTTTGTTGAAAGGATCTGCTAGCCTTAACTCCAGCACTAGTTTCAGGTTGTGGCTCCTTGGCAGCGCTAGTCTGATTCTCAGCCTCGCAATGTTCATCTAGAGTTTCAGCATTGGCGATATCAGTATCATTTTTTTTCCAAAAATTCAGCATTGTCTGAGTTAGTCTTTTATTAGATGCCATCACGTGCTTAAGAACATATTTCGCACACTCAACCTAAGGGGCACCAAAAATGCCGCTTATCTCATTTTATCTGTCAAAGATTTTAAGTGACTAAATTCAAAAACTCAACTAAAACCCGATTTAAAAGCACAGCCCTTACAGCATTGCTATGCATACTTCAAGCAACACCATGATGTACGTAAGTCTTTACTACGAAAATAAAAGTGTCTGCTATTTGTATGCGCCAGTATGGCGCAGGTTAAAATTTTACTTGCGCCTTTGAGAAAAAGCCCACACATTAGGTGCAACTGCATGGCCCAGGATTATCCCTGATACTGTGAAATAAAAAGTAATTTATTTCTAAAGTCTAAAGAGACTAGACAAGATTTCTACTTGTGAGACAAAGTGATTGACCCTACATCAAAGGGCCTTTATGCCACGTTTGACTTGGCAATGTGAGCACTTAAAGTAAAAATGTCATTGTAGTAGTAGATGGTGGGCGTGGGCAGCGGGAGAGAGAGGGTTTTTTTTTTCAACATCTTTACACAAGAGACAATGAATCAATTATTTCACTTATGAGTAACTCAGTTGTTATTCAAATAATATTCAAACTCTAAGCATAGATTGTAGTGTATGATTGAGCTAGTAAGAAGTAGAAGAATCAGGTGGTTTATTGGTTTTCCAAGTGGTACATGTATGAAGGTGACCACTTGTGGTAAAGAACTGGGACCAAAAAAAAGAAGTGTTTTTACATATTTTCAATTTCAGAAGCAATGCATTTTATGAGAAAATTAATTTTGGTCTTTTAAGCCTTTAATTTAAGTTTATTCTGTGAATCATGTATATCATGGGTCATTTCATATCAACTCACCCAGCAAGGGTACCCTCCATCAAGAAACTTGCTGGTTTTAATATATATAACAGTATTAAAGAGTTCTTGTCGTTTTCTAACAAAATAATCATTTGAATTACTACTACATCCCCCCCCCCTACAGCTTTCAGGAAAAAGATACTGACTTAAATCTTACACACAAAAAAATAACAATAATTTCTTCTCCTCCGAATAAATCCTGTTCCGTAATGATTTTCTCACCTCAGGTACTGGCTTTAAAAAGGCTTTAGCCTGAGATCTTGTTAATGGGCCCCAAACTGAGGAGCTGTCACTGTCTGAATCTGAAGCACAAGAAGTACTGGATATCAGACGGGACAGGAGAAGGATTATGTTATATTTATGCCTGTTTTCTTTGAGCTGGTTTGGGTCTATAGATGGGGAAACTGGTAAAGATATCAGAGGCATAAGCATATTCTGATGTTTTTTTTTTCTGACCCCTTACCAACCTCTGGTTTTACCACAAAAACTGGTGTGTCAGAATTCAGTTGGTTTGTTACTAAGAACACCTCTGGTCTCCACCTATCGGCCAAATTGTTTTTACCCTTTAGACTGACATTTCTTTCTAATACACCTACTGAAACACCAGTATACTTCTCTTTGTGATTGTGGTTTCCTTTTTGTCGGGTTTGAGCTTTTTTAATTTGTTGAGATGCAGAGTCATGCGTAAGTCAGTTTCTTTCTAAGTTGGAATACATATTCCGCATATGATGAGGATGGGGTGGACTCATTAGGGTTTTGAAATAGAAGGTCAACAGCTAGTCTTGGATGTCTGCCGAACATTAGAAAAAATGGAGAGAAACCAGTTGTTTTGTTTTTTCATGCAGTTGTACGCATAGACCAATTTTCTAGTCGTGTTTTTCATCGGGGGTTAAGTGTACCTATACATACTGAGCATTGACCTGTTAAATCTTTCTACTTGTCCATTCCCCCTAGGGTGACATTACATTATATGTATTTTCAAGGGAACATTTTATCGTACACAATCTACAATTGAATATTTTACCAAATCTTTATCTAGTAGAAAATGATTTAAAAATCTAACTCATGAGACTTGAGATGAGAAGGACATCTTGCAAACTTTCTTGTAGCCATCCTGCGCAATAGTATTTGATTTGCCAGGGACAGAGATGTTAATTTTGCAAAGTATATCAGTTACTGGTACCCAGGCTGCAGATGTCCGACCGAGCTGGCCAAGGAAAGTTCTGAGTGGGTCCTGAAGGATAGAAACAATTAACTGTTCTATATCATTCACCTTTTCAACAAAACCCACCCATCAGTTTCCATCATATACACCTCAACATTGTCATGTGTGTAAACTGATAGATTTTGACTTGTACTATGACAAGTTTAGTCAGAAGTTTCCAGTGGACTCCTTATCCTCAGCTGTAGGCTTCTAAGCAATGAGATTAGTTGATTGTGGTTCAAAATAATGGCAACCTCTGGTTCTAGGTAATGTATGCCCAGATTTAAGTCATTTGGACAGTTCACTGCCAACATTATCTATTTCTTCTTTGGAGACAAAATAAACTTGGTTAGTTGCTATATTTTCTTTACAGAAGGTAAACATAGATGACAGTATGAGGATCTGACAGGACGTTGGTATCTATAGGCTAGCATGTTCTGGAAGTCTTTTTATTATTCCTCCAATACTTTCACAAGGGGATTTGCCATGGCTTGTTGCAAAAAAAGATCCAGCAGGCATCTATTCCAAAATCAGATTTGCGGTGGCATAAGTTTAAAAAGTTCTTTAAGACCCTGTACTGTCTGTCACATCCATCAGAAAAGTACTATACTTTGCTGATAAAGGGCATATCAGCTCTAATGATGTTTAAGAGTTTCCTTTGGACTGCATACACAAACCAGGTAGCATGATCTATATCATCAGACAGATTCAGAGAAGAAAAGGAATGATTTTTGTTGAGTACTTCCAATTTGCTTGAAATACACAACAACAGTGTGGAAAGAACAATATTGCTTTGACTCGTTTAAAGAAAAGTGAAACTCATCTTGAATCACATGGTCTTCTGCAAAGTTTACAAGAATTAAAGCATGGTTATTTTCAAGGCCTTTGAATCTTTTCTCTTCATCTTCAAGGTCTTCTTTCCTTCTTTGAAGATACTTAGCTTGTCATCTGGCAATATAGGAATAAGCAGTCATGGCATCAGAGTTGTCAACAAGCAAATCGGTATATTTGTCAACTGGCAAAGTTTGTGTAATAAATTTTCGAGAGTCATGTCATCATCTGTGTTACTGAGTAACGTCAGACGTCTAACATCTCTCAGGGAAGAATGCCCAGACCATTATCACTTCTGCAACATACTAGTCCTTTCCAGTCTTTAACCTTAATTTTTCTTCATTTTCCTAGAAGGATACAGGTTACAACTTGCTCATTGGTCCTTGGTAGAAGTATTTTACCAGCCAGTCTTAATTCTTTTCTGGCGTAGCCAGGATTGCGGTGGAACTCTTTAACTCATGAGTTTGTCTTATCAGGTGCTCAGACACCCCAAAGTGATTGGTGACATATCCTCTGGTCCAAGATTCTAGTGTCAGGGTGACAATCTGAATTTTTTCCTTTGTTTAAATATACTGCAGCTCCTAGCTTACTTTGATTTCATGTCTTTATTGGTCTGTCAAGGTGTTGGGCTTTTGTTTTTAGATCCAGGTTTACTGCGAGAGTGCTGTCACTTACCTAACAGCCTTTGCAAGTAATCCTTGAAACTTACTGCATTGTCAAGTTTCCTTTGAGCATAAAAATGTTAAATGTTACTATTGTTCAACGCCACTAATATATCATCTTAAATAAAATAAACGAAAAAAAAAATTTTTAAAGTATGAACCATTAATTGTTTTTTTCATAAATTCATATTAATGCCAGTTTCTTTTTATCACTGTGTTAATGCAACATCCAGTCTCTGAAAGGGTTTCTGTCATTGATATCATCAGGGGTGAACCTGAGGAACTCCTCCCAATTGCTATCTCCGTCACTGTCCAAAAATGGATTGGACAGGTCCTTGAGTTGATGCCAGTGGCATCGAAACTACGTCTTATCATTTTGGGAATCTGTGACCATACGTCGTTTATCCATTTGAGAACTTGTTCGTCAGAGGCTGTTTGCACCTTGTCTATACTCCCCCAGCCTTGTTGATGGCATCTACATCACTCCGCATTCTCTCTGACCACAACCTCCATAAATGCCCCTTGAACGGCTTGTTCAGGGACACGTCCAGAGGCTGGGCCAGAGAGGTACATCCTCCCGGGATGATGGCTGCTGTCGCGTTGGCCCGTCTCAGTTACTTGTTTACCATGTCGGTTGTGTGCGCCGAGAAGGAGTCCATAATCAGCAAGGCAGAGCGTCTCTCCGTAAACGGTGTAAGAACTTCCTTTATCCACAAAAGCATCACCTCCTTCTTCATCCACCCAGTGGGATTGGCAGTTACGACCCATCCAGCAGGAGCAGTCACGTCCGGGTCTCTCTCCCCTAAAATTAGATTGGAAGAATTTAATGAACATGTGAAATGTCACATTTTTACCTGAAAGGTTTCAGCTAATGTTGCAGGATAAAATGGTTTAATCTCAGTGCTAGCTGAGCTTCTCTAGAATTTAAGAATATGTTACATAACATTATGTAAAAAATCAATGGCGATCACCAGGTGGTGGTATGTTTTTGTTGTTTGATAAAATGCATTAATTTTTACTACTTTGTTTGATGGTCAGATCAAACATATTTATATTACCTTTAAAGATTATCATAGATAATGTACGGCCGTACCCTTCTGTGGTTGGCCAAGGAATTAGTTCTATTCAGTACTTTTTAAAATGATCTTTTGATTTTTAATTTCACATTTCAAACCTTACTTTTCTAACATTGTACAAGCTATTTGTAGGTCATCTGTCAAACCTTGCAAGTATTTCACATTTGAAATTCTTTTATCTTGTTTTAGATTCTTAATAAAGGAGTTTTCCACCAGGGGCCAATTCCATAAAAGCATTCTAAGCCCTAGTTGGTTGCTAAACTTCATTCTATCTCTAGTTGCATACTTGCTCTATTCAATAAAACCATTCTAAGCCTAGTATAGTTCTAAGTTTCATGTTAAAGTTAGAGTAGGTCTGGGTATCTTCTAAATCACTAGTGTCATTCTAACTCATTTCTCCTCATACCTCCGAGGTGTAAGGATGGCCAGAAGAATTTTCAAAATTGTGGAACAATGCGGCAGGAACGAGTGTTTCGGGATACAAGGAATCCATTAGACATTTTTGATGATGTGGAACTTGTAAAAAGATACAGATTTTCCAGTTACAGGCATTTTGCTGATAACTGACATTGTCAAAAATCACATTACCCACCATACCAGAAAAAATTATGCCTTATTACCTTATTACAGTTAAATGGACACAGAGTATATGCATTACTTATACAAAATAGATTCTGAACTTTATTCTTGCTTGAGAGAATGAAATGAAAAAAGAACATTGGATTTGTGTTTTGACAGGAGATTTAATGTTTTAGGCAAGTGTCCTACAAGTAACATTTAGAATTATTTTACAGACAGTGGATAAATGGTATTGCTTACAAACTGAAATACACTGGTGATGAATGGTCAGTGTCATCTTTATGTGTGCTTGCATAAAGTTTATGTTCCAAAAGTTCAATTTCCAATTTCAATTTTTTTTTTTGTTTTTTTTTAACTTCACATTCTCTTGCTGAATTAATTTGCATGAGAATCTGAAGTTAGTTTGGAGAATTTTGTCTTCCAAGTCTTCCAAAGATCTCGACACATTAAGAAACCTTGCCTTGTGCTGATTCAGTATGCTTTCCCAAGCTTTATTTTTCCTAGCATTGGTGTTAGCATCCTTGTGTTGACTATCTATTGTGTCCTTAAACTCTTCATAGCATTCAGCTATGAAGAGATTTTCTTGTCTTGAATAAGTCGGGTTTTCGTTGTCTCTTCCCGGAAGCTGAATATTGTAGACGACGTTACGCATACAATCACTGAATCATTTATTGTCTTATAGATAGCACAATTTGTTACAGTTTCGTTATCACAATGAACACCTTATCTCGTTTGTCCGTTGTGTACGTTGGACTCTTGTACAAATCTAAAAAAAATGAAAAAAATGACATAAGTATGCGGTAAACAATAAACTCATAAAAACTAATATAACCAAACTACAGTATATACGTTAAATAAAAAGAAATACATTTTACCATTACTTACATTATATGCTATCTAGGGTGACCGACCGGTATGGTTGCTGCATATGTACTGAATTCTCTATATATCTCAATACCACACACACACACCCATAATCACGTGACTGATTAGTGTTCGTATTATAAAGAGTGACCACAAGGTCATGTGACATGGCGCACTAACACTGAAGATGCCATTTTCTGTATAGGGCTTTTATAGAACACATGGGAATGCCTTGATCAGTACTTCCCACAGCCTGCACTCAGTTCAACTTTCACCCTGTCACTGCCTTTTGTTTGGCGAAACTGACCCCGTGGTTTTGTGGTTTTCCTATGAAGACACCATTCTAGCCAAAACTTTAGTTGATTGCTAACAAGTATACAACTAGGGATTTAGAATCATTCTAAGGCCTAGTATCATGCTAAGTTAGAATGCTTCTATGGAATTGGCCCCAGGTGGTTATTTCCAAATCTAGTCTTAAGAATATGTCTAGCCTAAGTGCAGCCTTCAAGACTGCCAACAAGAACACAATTTTAATGGCTGCTTTGGCAGGACTTGATGCAAATTGTAGTAAAAGAGATAGCTTCATTGAAGGATCTCTGATTTTACTATCAATAATTTCATCAAATGCTGTAATAAAGGAGTAATATTCTGACGGGTTCTTGTGGTAAATGTTAATTTCTGCTCTTTGTATTGACAAAATGTTCAACATCTGATTGTCTAAACTGCTTTCCATTTGTTCCTTGCTGCTAACCATGCCTTTCAAGAACGCCTTTCAAAATTTTCTTCCATGCCTTGTACCAGCTTTCACTATCAATTAAATCATGCTTATTTTCTAGCTCTTCTTGGAAAGCACCGAAAACCTCTCTCAATACGTTTAATGTCCTCTCTACACCATGGGCGTTGTCCTCTGTGACAGCTAGCTCTACTTCTCTGATCTTCCTGCTCACCACTCACTTGCGGCCCATCGCACACGATGCGGTTCTTCAATTTAGGTTTTGCCCCCCATGAATCTAAGTTTGTTTCGCTGCCCGGGGAATTTCTGTATTTCACTGTTTCCAGCCCCACATCACAGGTAAACAAATAAGGTCGGGAAGGTTTTCATATTACTCATGCATACCTTTTACAGATTTGTTGTAGTAAGCTACAACAATATGTAACAATCAAGTTTCTTAGCAGAGGGTTCCCAAATTGGATGAGTTGATATGGAATAACCCAAGGTCTTATTATTGCTTACAGAGGAAACTCCACTGCATGAGTGTGTTCGTCATGGTCAGCGGAGAGCTGTGCGGGAGTTACTGAAGCATGGGTCAGATGTCAACCACAAGAACAATGCTGGCTTCACACCACTGCACCTGGCAGTACAGGTGACCAGCTTTAACTTTGAGTTGTTACAAGACATCGTTACCATGGGCTACAATGTTAACCTGGATATCAGAGATGGAAATGGTAAGTGTCATATATGTGATAGATACAATACGAGTCGCCGAGCTGTACGTGAAATATAACGAGTGTATTGGCGAGCCGCAGGCGAGACAATACACGAGTAATTTTCACATGCAGCTCGGCGACAAGTGTTGTATCTGGCTTAAACCACGGCCTCTGATTGGCTACTACACTAGTAGTGCAACTGACCGTGGAACGCACTCGTACATGACGTGCTTGTATGTTGAATACAGCACGGCCGAGTCTTTTGTTCTACGTGCTAGCCGTGGTTTAAGTTCACTAATACCATGGCTGGCACTTCAAAAATACAATAATTACACTTGTGTTTGGCAAGCATCCTTGCCTTAATTTCATACACTAAGGTGCATTCGTCCTATTGACAGTGTTCAAAGTACCAGCCATGGTATACATTAGTTACAACTACTTGTTGTCCACTGTATGCAACATGCAAAAGTGTAATTATATCCAGGCTCATCCGACTCGGGTTGTATCTAGTACAAATATGTATACCATCATAATAACTGTATACACTTTAGTAATTATAAGCCACTTTAGTAAGCCAGCACTTATTTTTACACCTGTTGTGTATTTTTAAAAGTCGAACACTAGCTTTAAAATGCTAACACCTGCAGCAGCTCTTTCAAATAAATGTAACTATTTTTAAAAAAATGACGACCTTTCTTTACAGGTGTGACTGCTCTTGAACACGTCTCCCTCAATGACAAATTTGTCCGCCAGCCTGAAGTGGCCGCTTTCTTGGTAGCATACGGTGCTAACTGGAAAAAGCTACGCTCCAAACAACTAACTCTGCTCCAGCAAGAGCTTCTGACTAAATACACAGACCGCGTTCTTCTCCATGCCATGGCGGACAGTGCTGCATCGTTACCAACTGTCGAATCTCTGGATCTGGATACTCTCACAGCTCGCGGTGGCATGATCCGTCCGCACATGCCAAGGTTAGCGTTTTCTGAGGAGAAACTAGAGTGGTACAAGAACTTGAGCAGAAACCCAAGAACACTGCAACATAACTGTCGTTGTGCAATAAGGTCGGCAATGGGAATGAAGAGACTGAAACATATTGCCATCTTGCCTCTCCCACAGTCGCTGAGGGATTATTTGTTTTTGAATATCCACCAGCATTTAGCCAGTTTAGAAGGGGCTAATGGGGTCTAAACTTTATCAGTCTAAGACTAACATTTATTATGTAAATACTTTGATTTCTTATTTTTATCTCCGCCAACAAAGGAGAATTGTGTTTTCTCTGGCATAGGGTTTTTGTTAATGGGCAAAATCACTCCCATTGAAGTTCTTCACAAATTTTGATGAAATTTGGAGGGAAAAGAGGGATTGGCAGCTATTCAGGAGGGAAGAAGGGATTAAGATTTCAAGTGAACTAGGGTCTCCTAGGGTTTTTTTTTTTATCTTGTAGGATGTAAAATGTGTACTCTTGTTACTTTGTTAAATAGTGGCAAACATTTGCAAGTCCATGAGACATAGAGGCAGCTTGTTGTGATTTGGTGCTAAATGCAGAGTGATATCCAGTGTAGTTATTGCAGGTGCTACAATGGTTATGTACTTGTGCAGTGTAGGTAGTATGTTACAAACCTAAGATTTATTATTTATCAGATGAGAGTAATGCCTGTGAATGTATAAAAGCAATGAAGAAAAATACTAAGCAAGATTTTTAAGTTAAGCAGAATTTTCAGGCTGAGGTCTATGTAAAATATTTAATGTAAATATGAAAAAAGATGTACAGTAGCAGTAATGTACTTCGTATTATCCATGAATGATCCTTATATACACTTGTAAAAATGAATAAATGTTTATTTTTGTAGTATTGAATGTTTTGCAGAGTGTGATACTTCTGTTCATTTTGTGGAATTTGGTCCCATTCCTTATTTTACACTTTTTAAGTCAAGGCAATTTTATTTTTGTGTCACACCAAACTTATTCTTTTATATAATACAAGAAACGCGTAAAATAAAGCTGTTTGTTAAATCCCCTCATCAAGTGTCAGTCTGTCTTTGTTTCACCTGGTTTTGAAAATCTGTAATTTGATACAATTAGAAATTTTATTTCTTTTAAAAATTTTATTTCCTATTTTTATTTTCCATATGTTGGCCAAGTGTTTGCAGGATTTATTATTATTTTGAAATTTAGGGCAATTCGAAGAAAATTCTGGGAGCACAAGCATATGTAGTATGTTTGTACAGTGTGACGAAGTTAGAAGTTTGTTACGTATGCCCCTATTCCCCAAATCTAGGTATCTGAATGTTATATGTTTAGGGTTAATTTCTATAATATTTTGTGGCATTTAATCCTTAAATTAGACCAATGGCAAACAGGCCATCTCTCTGCGGATTAAAGGGGCCCCTTCAATCAGCCATAGGCTCGAGGAGCCTGGAAAACCCCTCCCCTCCCATTCCTGAAGTTAGTGTTTAGTTTCCAGTTCCGTTTTTCAAAAATGAACCTGGCAACTAGAAACTAGTTTAGTTTTTCAAAAACTTTTCTGACGCTGAGAAACCAAAATTGGGAGACGGACTGGACGGAGGAAGAGCCGTCGGCGATTAGCGTCAACAGCAAACGGGTAACATGCCCCGAATATTCCTAAAAAAAAACGTTATTTTCTCCTACTTGTGTTCAAAATGTAGCTACACCCGTCTTTACACATGTCGATGTTTTATTCCATTTCTAATCAAACACTTAAACGATACGCTGAGCACCGAATGCAGCAGAGAAGATCAGTTCTGTTCCCCTCCAGATGGCGCCAAAGTACGGTTTGGTTTGTCAAACCTGGCAAAAACTGCTCAGATTACGGCATGCAGTTGACCATATAAGGATATAGCCAGTGACCTACATAATTCCATTTTACTTTGGGGTGTGTAAGGGTCTGAGGCTTAATTTAATTAATTAATCTAGTGTATTTTGAAATATGCAGGAAACAAAAGCTTCCCGTACATTACTATTTTGGTGCATTGTAAATCAAATTTTGTCTGCCAAATTATGGTTACTGCTAAATACAAGGGGCGGTCACCCAGCTTTTCTTGCTTCCTACCCCGATGGTTCATTTGAAACCTAAACCTTTGGAAGAGATGTCACTTCTTCAGTTCTGAGTGACCAGGGTGTGGATGCGAGGCGGTCAGGATACAAGCATATGGATATTTCGGTTTTAACCGATTCAACGAAACGTTCTAAGACAATGGATTTAGGTATTTGTCGATAACTTATTTTTGATGCATTTAAAAAATGGGTTCGACGCCTACATTTTGAACACTGGATTTTGCCATCCACCAAAATTTTCCTGACGTGATGTTTTGTGTCTTCCGTGCCTCCTTCATTTCATTACGTACCTCAAGATAGTGAAAATTGCTTGTTTTAACATACACAGAATTTTTATCTACACCGGTAGAATTAGTAGTGGCAGTAAAGTTTTCCATGTGAAATGGTCAAGATGGGAAAATTTCTGTGGAATGGCTCTTTTAAATTTTGGGCTAATGAAATTTAGTGAGTGGTTTTTAATCAAATTATGTGTCATAATTATAGTGCAGTAAAATAATCTCAGTCGAAGACTAAAGAACAGGATAAAAGTTTAGTGATATACTTCAATTTCTAATTTTGGCATGTTTTCACAAATAATACCATAAAATTTAATGTTTCGATCCATTGAAGTATGTGACCTAGTTAATAGTTACACTGCTTTCTGCGCGACTGACTATGAAAGCAGCCATTTTCAAGGCATAGTGGGCGAATTGCAAGTAGTGCTTGGACGTAATTTTGATACTTCTCATTTATGGCTAATGCCAATATCACGTTGTCAAATCAAAACGCTCTGTCCAAAGCAATTTGCCATGATTTTTTACCTCCAAAATTTAAATCCTTTTGTAAATCAATCAAAGCTCAGCATAACTAACACTGTGTTGTCATTTGTAACAAAAATTGTTTTATTTCGCCAAAGAATAAAACCGCCTCTTATGCCTTGAAACATCTTTTACTATAATTATAAGTCTGCGTTTTCCTCCATGACGTTTGTAAAACTATTTGCGGTATTCTTCAGCAAGGCAGCAAGTTGTCACTTGACGTTGCAAATGCTTTATAGAGAAATAAATCATACTGAAGCAGTCTTAACTTATTGATCTTATAAACAATACATAATCAATTTAGTATATTTCTAGAATTGTTTAATGCTTAGTTGAAAAAAATTCTATCAAAAGACTAAAAAATTCTCATTTTTTTTATTTTCTAAATTGCAAGCATTTCACTTGTCTCTCGAAACTTGGCATTTACAGTATTTTCACTAGTTTCAAATTCCTGGAATTAAATTCCTAATTTTGAAGGCATGCAATGCTACTTAAAAATTTAATAAAGCAAAAAAAAAAAAAAAAAAAAAAATCTGGAAATTTCAGCGATTTTCCCTTTGATTTACTTTATCCAGAAACCGTTTCGAAAACTACTATCTGAAAACCTTTATGGGGTTACAAATTTCTATAATTCTATGGCCACGTGTGAAATTCACGTCTTTATCTCCAAATCTACTTAAAACTCGTATTTATATAATCTTTTGAAGTTTGAAAACTTGCTGTCGTGTTGAGTGAAAACTGTCATTTTTACGGACCACAGTCTATCATTTTGTTTAAGTAATGGAGCATATAAAGTTCACACATATAAGGCTTTTTTAATTTGTGAAAATTGTATGTAGTCGCAAACTGATTTGGCTAATCCAACTATATGATGTATATGTTCTCCGTATGTACAATATATATGTTAAGAAAATTACAAACCATTTGTTACAAATTTTTGGACTTTAAAATATAAATGTAAGGAGGTGTAAGAAATACCATGATTTGATAATTACAGAAGTTACAATTGCTCAAATGCTTTTTTTTTCAATAATCAGTGTCTCTAGGGGATAGTTTTTTCACATTCCCCATTGAAGTGTATCTCTTGTAGTGTATGAACGTATTGCTTGCTGTTAATTGTAGGAATTTATTTCACAAACGGCTTGTGACAATTTTTGAAAAATATAGTAAAAATGTGTTTGTCCTTCCAAGCAATAACTGTTAGAATTTTATGTCGTATCAAATGTAGAAAAAAGCCATATTCTGAAAAAAATTACAGCACCTTGTGGTTAAAATGAAACGAAAACAATGGCAGATACATGGTATTTTGAAAGGGTGTCACATTTTGAAATTCTTGGTAATTTGGAGTATTTTTATGACTTTTAAAATTGTGATTTCAGAGTGAGTCTCTTTTGATTTTTCCCTCGGTGGTGTGGGGTGAGCCAGCTACTAGATCTGCCGTTGTTTTTGTTAAAAAGGAAATTTTAAAAATCTGATTGTCATTTTTATCTGAAATAACTTGTTTAATATTATAACAAGATCAAACATTAGTCAAGTAGTTCATTAGATAGTTTATCAAATCAAACTTGAGTGAGTCTTAATGCAGATGTTAATATTTTTTAGAATATTCTGAATATTCAAAACTTATTGTGATTAAAATATTTTAAAAAAATCTTTAACAAGTGGATGTTTGAAAATATGAGAAAACATCAATGTCAGTTTATTTTGTTCCAAATAAAATACTTTTACAATTATATGCCAAGTGGCTTAGCGTTTTCATTGGCTCGGTGAAACTCTAGGGATGGGGTTCGATTCAAGTACTTGGAACATAGTAAATACTTTTCCAGAAGGGCTTTTAAGAATTCCCTTTAGTTACTATAAAAGGAAAGTCTACCAGGGGTGGGTGGGCGGGAACACTTGGGAGAGTGGATAGCACGCGAGACTCGGTCCCAGCAAGACTTGGGTTCGAAACCTGGCGCTTCTAGGTCCCAGCAAATTACCTTTTGCAAAAAAAATCATAACGAGTAATTTAAACTCCGACAAGTGTCCTACGACAAGTGAGAAACCAGAAGGGTCACTGGCTCAGTGGATAAGACGGCGGAATACTAAGCAGGAGAAGAAGGGTTCGAGTCGAGCTAGGAATAATGATACTACTTTTGCAAGTTTTGAACGAAGTATTTGCACATTTATTATTGTCAAAATGAATTATTAACAGCATTACATTTTTTACAAAAATAATGAAAAACATTTGTGCTCCAAATTAATATAAATTTAAATTTAACAAGCAAAAAAAAAAAAAGACAGTATATATCTGTAAATAAAACAAGTCGAATTTTAAATAATGTTACTAAAAGACAGAATCCTTTAATTTATGAAAAAAATAAGTTCAAAATCGTAATGTTTGGAAGACTTCGACAAAAACAGATCATAGACAAAATGGAACTTTTAACAAATTGAACTTTTTGTCAAAGTTGACAAAGTCGAAATCCATCAAAAATATTTCCGTCCAAATTCAGAGGTTGTAACAATTTCACACCTTGTCCTATGTCGTCTCATTGATGTTTGCGCCCCAAATAGAACAGTAGCCAAAATTTCTTCATGTTTGTAAGATGATTTCTGGTTGTTTTGGCAATCGATATTTTTAAAATTTTTGTTTTCTTTGCACAACAAATTCGAAAATAAATATCATATATGGCGTAACTGTGGGTGAAATTTTACATTTGGAAAGCATGGGAATCAGGAGCGACATAAAGACATGGTCGGTTTACAAGATTATCCAAGTCTAAGCCAAATTCAGAATAAATATACACACAAAACTGAAAAGGTTCCGCAAAAAGTATACTTGCGTACTTAAGTAACTTTTCACATTCACTTAAAATTAACTGTGGTTCTCGGTGTTCAGTGATGACACTAAGCACAAACAACAAAACATAGGCATGCAGGACTGATATCAAAACCAAGCCTGTCTTTGTCAATCACCCCTTGCTCCCGAAAAAATTTAAATATATAAGAATACAGAACAACTTTAATTTGAACGCTCCTATGCACATTATAGGCAGGTTTTTCACTTTAAAAATTCAAACCAAAGGAATTGTTAAGGTTTACATAAACTTTGGTAGAATATAGAATTTGCCATATAAAAGAACAAAATACTTTGAAATAACATTTTTAGATGATAATTCCTTTAAGAATTTTAATAAATAACTGACCAAACTGTTAGAATGGACTTCAGTATAACAGATAAGATAAATCTTATATTTTTTTTCGATCTACAGATTTTGTTTAAGAATTATTAATTGTTCACTTTCTTTTCGAGCAAAATTGACAAAAGTTGGTCTAAAGATTCATTGAATCCTTTCAGAATACCCATTACCTCCCGAAAATTGGGCTTTGAGACCGCTCAAGCGATTTTGAAAATATGGAATTCAAAGGGCTATGATGTCAGTCCTACAGAAACATTTTAATAGACAAACGATGTCTGAATGAAATCCATTTTCCGTTTTTGTTTTTCGACACTTCTGTTTTGTAATTTAACTTCTAGGCGGCATATAAATGGTAGCAATCCTGGGAAATTATTGTAGCCAACTAATGGAACAGTTTTCATATCCTAGACCCAACAAATATCTCTATTCTTCTAACTGTAATATTAAATTAAGTTTTATTTCGGATGTCACTCTTTACCCCACACTATGGTTTAACTTTGTTTCAGAAAACAGATATTTGAGCCCCGTCCAGCACTGAAAACACCGAGAACTTCACAGTTACTTCACAGCCACAGTGCCATATTCATAATTATACTACATGTGGACAATTCTGCAGTAACATGGACACAATTTGCCCGTTACAATGTTGGAATTTCTAAGGCGTCATATGTTTTATTAAAATTGTCTTTTGTAGATTTACATCTCTTCCTTTTTTTCGACTGAACACACGATAAATGCAATTAATTTTTTTCCTATATGCATTTTACATTATGCGGTTGCAATGTCTTTCTTTCCCAGAAATCAACATCATTTAAAATCAATAAGAGTATATCTTCGTCTTCATAGCGAGGTGTCTAGTTGCAGATTTGCCCACATATTTTCAGTGACAAATAGAAAAGATTTCTCTTCTTGGAAATTGATATATGATAATTTTAAAACAGTCACTTTATCATTTTATATAGACATTATTTATATAAATGAAAACTTCAAATCTAACGTTCAGGTTCGAAAAGGGACGGGTTTCAACCCTGACCCAAAAGTATACATAAATTACCTTCATAACACCACGATCAGATAGAGCACTGTACTACGACATAGAAATATACAATTACCAAAAGAAGCAAACTAGCATCATGCAGGGAGGACGCTTAGTACGGAATAAATTTCCATGAGAAGTTTCATAAATAAAAACTCTTTTCATACGACTTTTCGCTTGATTTACATTGTACGTTTTGGAGCGGAATGTCACAACCAAAAGCAAACATAACCGTACTAAATGTCGTCCCTGCAAATTAACAAGCAGACAAACGTCGGCATAGGAGGCAATCTTGGTATGGGTGGGGGACTGTATGGGTCGAACACGAAACGTGTATCTGAGTAGGACACTCCTGGTATCATCGTCAACGGCACTTAGAGTCACTGGAATTAAAGGAATAAATTAACATTCATGAAACAACGTGTAAAGGTCTGATATAGCAGTACATGTTCATTACAGCAATTCTTGTCAGTATCCTTTGCGTTATAATTAAAAAATGGCAATTTTAATCTTAAAAGCTTTAAAGTTATACAAATATATAATACCCTCATGGAAAGCTTATGGTATCAGAAACAAAAAGGTGCCCAAAAGGCACTGAGGGAAAGCTAAGCAAAGCTAAGGCTTCACGTCAGTTAGATGTCCACGTGGTCATTATGCCTAGAGTGCACCATTTCGGGGAAAATATCGTCAATGAAAAACCAAGAAATGCTACAATACATTTTTTATCATCTGTACGGAACTTACGAGATACTGCTTCCGGTCCAGTGCCATTTTCGGTCTACATGTGGCAGTAGCAGTAATATGGCATGGAATATCCTTCTTCTCCATCTTCTACTGACCTTGGTCCTATCTGAGCACCTCTCACCAAACGCTCACCTGATTTACNTCGCTTGATTTACATTGTACGTTTTGGAGCGGAATGTCACAACCAAAAGCAAACATAACCGTACTAAATGTCGTCCCTGCAAATTAACAAGCAGACAAACGTCGGCATAGGAGGCAATCTTGGCATGGGTGTGGGGGACTGTATGGGTCGAACACGAAACGTTTATCTGAGTAGGACACTCCTGGGATCTTCGTCAACGGCACTTAGAGTCACTGGAATTAAAGGAATAAATTAACATTCATGAAACAACGTGTAAAGGTCTGATATAGTAGTACATGTTCATTACAGCAATTCTTGTCAGTATCCTTTGCGTTATAATTAAAAAAATGGCAATTTTAATCTTAAAAGCTTTAAAGTTATACAAATATATAATACCCTCATGGAAAGCTTATGGTATCAGAAACAAAAAGGTGCCCAAAAGGCACTGAGGGAAAGCTAAGCAAAGCTAAGGCTTCACGTCAGTTAGATGTCCACGTGGTCATTATGCCTAGAGTGCACCATTTCGGGGAAAATATCGTCAATGAAAAACCAAGAAATGCTACAATACATTTTTTTATCATCTGTACGGAACTTACGAGATACTGCTGCCGGTCCAGTGCCATTTTCGGTCTACATGTGGCAGTAGCAGTAATATGGCATGGAATATCCTTCTTCTCCATCTTCTACTGACCTTGGTCCTATCTGAGCACCTCTCACCAAACGCTCACCTGATTTACGTAATAATGAAGAGGTCACCTACTTTCCGTGCGGACGCTTCGGTTTGAATTATCGTCTGGTTTTTTGAGAAGGTACAATAAGTCTTTATCTCGAAAACAGGATAAAGAGTTAATAAAGTCATAACGACACACACACACACACACACACACACACAACATAAATAAATAAATAAATAAATAAAAACGCATTTTAAAGACAGCATACTTGATATTGCGTGACTGGGGATATAAATTAGCTTTCATTAGTCGAATGAACGTACTTGGGCGGGATTGTGATAGAACAGACAGAATTTTCATTCAAACTTACGGTGCAGCGTAGCCATAAGGTTATTGATATTTCTTTCTTTTTTCCTTTCTTTCTTTCTACTTCTTGAAACATAGATGAACTCTTTTAAAGGAAAACGTTTAAGTTTCACAAGTTTATTGAATTGTCTTGAATGTTACATTCATAGGTAATTTTCCATAAATAAACTCTACAGAATTAATATTTTAACTGTCTGTGCACAAATAAGACACATATTAAAAATAATAATTTAAAGAATTGGTCTATATTTGTATTATATCAAGTTATTTTTGTTCTGAAAATTCTGAAAGTAAATGTTCGGCGCGTTGTTTCATAAAACCTCATTTAGAAACCATTAAAGGGATAATAACTCTTCGTTTTGGCCAAAAAATAAATTTTCCTGGAGTAAACAACAATTTTCCCATATTAACCAATGATTAATGAATCCATTTTTACATTCAAAGTTAGTCCCTGGTTTTTTTTCTAAAAAGTTTGGTTTTTTGTTAAAATATCTTAAGTGATTATAACAGAGCATAGCCATCAATGGAGGTCACGTGATCTGAAGACAAGCTCAGATATCAGAATAATATCTATAACTGCTGTTTTTGTCGTAAAACAGAATATATTATATTTCTATGAGTTATTCACAATGTTTTTATGGTGAAATATAGATCTCATACGAAGAGTTATTATCCCTTTAATTGCATATAACTAACTGAGGGAAATTCATAAAGAAAATCTACAACATGTTGTGTAAAAAATAGTTAAAGTTATTATTAATTACTTAGGATATTTTATCGTACACAACCATCTGCGAAACTAGACACTAACTTCAGCGCCCCGGGTTGCAATGCAGTCCATTGCAGTGGCACTCAGTCCACTCAGTAAGTCGAGCTGAATAAATTCAGAGAAGGAAAAACACAAGTATACCTATTACCCGAAAAGATACTAAAAGGACGAAGAAGTCCTGTTGGCGGTGATATTTAAAATTCTGGATCAGTATACATGTATGATTGTTTTTTAACTGAATTTCAATTTATTTCAACTTTCATTTGAGCTTCTGTACATTTTGAAAAAGTAGCAATTGGAGTTAAATAAAGATAAAATGGTTGTTTGGGGTTTATCTATTAGAGGTAAAAAGGGAGGGGTAGGAAAAATAGTCATAACAAAACAAAAAAGAAAAAAAAGGTTGCCTGGCCGACTTGCGACCCAGGGTCCATTGTCTAGAATTGGTGGACCTTACCACACGGCCAATAAAACTACTGAACGATGAGAGAGTTCATTAACGTTCCTATGACTCCCTTAAAAGGTGCAAGTTAAAAGATATAGTTAATATTCAGATTTTTTGCTTCAGAGATTTTAGTCCATCCGTCCGTCCTATTCCATGACGTGCGGGTGGTTTGACATTACCTCGAGGTCACGTATGAAAAATCAGATTCTCCATGTGACGGGTGATGCTCCTTGTGATATAAAGGATATCTATTTTACAATCCATTTTTGACTTTTGATTAAGGTTAGAAAACATACTTTATGTGAAGTGTTTGTGACTGTTGCTCGATTCAGGGCATAAATAACATACATATGGTTTTATAAGGACAAGTACAGCAAGACTGAGTACAGAAAATATTTTTTAAAAATATTTTATTGCAAATTACAATATCAATACAGTGCAGTGAGAGTTGCTACACATTCACAAAGTCATAAGCCTCACGGTGAGTGAGAACACTATCATTTATAAGTAAAGTAGCATCTTAAGTCATGCCTTTAGTACTCTGGAGAAATGTCAAGAGAAGTGCCATTTAAGATCAGACATTTTTTAAAAAATTCTTTTACCTTTGTGAGCTTTCATCAGAGCGGTCACAAGCCGATCCACCGTCCAGCTCAATTAAAAGCAATCCAGTATTGAGACAATCATGAATACTGTACCCTGGGAATCATCAGTTAGTTTAATTCAAATCTCTTTCAACTTCTCCATACCCTTTTCCAGGGAGGCAGATATTACAGGCACATTTTCCACCAGCCAGTTAGAAGATTGACCATATTTAGCCAGACACATTTTCTGTGAATACCTAGTGAAAAATCAATCAGTATACCTGGTAGAGGGTATACCTTCTCCTGGGCTCTCAGGTGTCTGCTTGCATCCAGTCGTGATTGTTATTGACTAATAGCCAATGATTTGATTAGTACGTAAACCATCATAAACTGACGTTTCCCAGTACACAGTGGAACAACATCATGTCTAGCATACAGAGATAAAACTAAATTAATGTAATTTTTTTCAAAGATAAATTAAGATACAACGACTCCTCTATCCACAACGATGCATTATGTTTCTTTTCAGCAATCATTCAACAGAATTTCTAATCTGTTCTGGTCCATAGACTTCTACCTAAATACCAACCAGTTTCATGCTTCAAGAAAGTCAATACCTGACTAGAGACCGCGTCAAATCTTTTAAGTGCAACTTCTACTAGTTCTCAACAGAGTTTTCAGACATTTCTAATTCAAACTTCAGCATCTTCATTCAAAGATATGTTTACTCACATCAACACTGTATATTTACTGAATAAAAAAGCTGAAGTCTCACATCATTTCTTCAATTAAGAAAATCTCGATTAAATATGGTATTATCACAAGTGCATCACAGAAATATAATTTTTACTACATGTAGATTCATCACTAATGAATAATAAAATCATCGATGCAAAATCTTTATCACAGTCCAGAAAATGTACATTTTTGTAAAAGAAAAAAGCACTACAACAATGTGATGTACTATAAAAATATATCTTTATAATGAGCTGGCGGAGTGTACTAGAAGATAGAGGGAGTGGCTCTCTTTCTCCATTTGACCATTTTTCAAGTATCTATTTCTTAAGAGCGGCAGACATAAAAATGTTGGGATAAATCATTCCACATCCCCGACCTTTTTTCAGTCTTGGCCTTATTCCCACTTGAAAATAATAGTCAAGTTTCATTAAGAGCTTACTCTACCACCTCTTCATTTCACTCAACGTCAGAAAACTCATTTTAAAATTAGTTTTCTTGAATATGCATTTGACACTTTTTTTTCTTTTTTCAATGTTTTACAAACTAAAGTAAGAATTATATCTAAATGGGATTAAAATTATTATTTCTGATGATAATTTATCATATTAAATAAGGAAAAAAAGACTTATCTATACACATTACACAAAAACTGAAGCTAAACTGGACGGAATAGAGATTATGCAAAAAAAGAAAAAACATCACAGTTTATGGCTGCTCAATATCATATATTCAATAGCATTTAGAATCAATCTTTATTAAAAAAGGAATGCATTTGTTTTAACCACAAAATTATGATATCCTCATCATCTTCCGTATATAAAAAATATTCATAAACTTCAAAACCTGAATATTGTATCTCATAATTTTCTGTAAATAATATCTGAAATCCATGTATTTACACCATTTACTCTGATCTATGTCTCAGCCCCGAGCTCACCACTGGAATTGGAAACTTTCTGTGGTCTGAAAAATAATAACAAGGCAGCAAGATGATGGCTATATGTACAGACACATCTGTGTCTGTACATAAAAATTATAAATCAATAAAAGCTAGCAGTTTCTGAGAAACAGAGAAAACTATTATAATGTGAACTAAAAAACTTTCTTAAAACTCTAAAGTAAAGTACTAGGTATCGAGAGCTAATATACTAATTAAAGCACATTCAAATACAAAATGTTGAACCTCAAATAGCTAATGTTCAGGAAATGACAGAGAAAAGGGGCTTAAACACTCATAACACAAAATACTAATTATCAGACCATCACAGACCATCAATCTTTTGTGGGACATTAAGCTTATAAGAATAACGTATCCCAGATGTAATTTGATATTTTAAATTTTTCTGTACCATGTTGTATACAGTACTAAAAAAATTACACTCTACTATATACTTACTTTTTCAGAATGACCAGGACCACTATGATGACCACTAAGACCACCAGTATGGCCCCTACCACTGACACTGCTATAACCCAGGCCTCAGTGCCTGTATTGACTGGTGTAGTACCCTCTGTTGTGATGGAGGAATTCATGGTAGTAGTCTTAAAGGGAAAAGGAAATGGAATGCTATATATTAAATAATTTATTAGAAGGCATGAATATTCATGTTTATATCTTTACCCAGAAATGACCACAAGCACTGCAAAAGTAAAAGTTTTTAAAAAAAATGTACGTATAGGATAACAGCAGTTTTCACTTCGAATGAAATAGTTAACAGAAGATCATATCTATTTTCAATGTTTACCCAGGCCCATCGGAGCAGGTTTAATCTAAAATAAATTTACCATTTGGATAAATGCACTTATCAAAATTAATATTATACATACAAGAGGAAAACCCCAATCAATTATGTAAAGAAAAATTGATAGAGTCCTATTTGGAGCTCAGCTTACAATCTTGCCAAATAAAACCACCCAGTAATTTTACATTAAAAAAGGTGAAAAACAGGTAAAATACATACCAAATTATTAGTAGCCATTGTAACAACAACAGTAACAACAGATGGGTATGCAGCAGCAGCAGTCTGGACTTGTGAAACAGAAACAGTAGCAGTAGGATAATATGCAACAATGGCAGTGACAATGCTGCTCTGTGTGGAAGATTGCTGCACCAAGGCAGTGAGAGAGGCTTGGGGAAAGGCGAATTCCACACCACTATTTACCGTCACTGGAATGGCAAAGTACAAATATCTATTTAAATGCACTTTGAAAAAATTAGTATATAAATTTCTGTAATATTCATTTGAAAGATTTGTCTTCAATAACAGATGATACTATTACAATTTATCTTTTTTTCACCCATGTTGAAATACATCCTTGATGAAAGTCAAAACTATTAAAAAATAAATAAAATCATTGTCAATATTTTCAAATAACAGAGCATCTGTTAAATATTACAAATACATGTGCTTATTTAAATGATGAAAAGTAAAACTGGAAAGCAACAGATTCCATAAATAAAACCCATTAAAAAATGCATATAAATATAATATTAATTTACCAATTCAGAGATTAAATAGGACAAATTCCACAAGCTAATAATCATACCTCCTCTCTTCTTCCTGCCAGACTGAGAACCACTTCCCAGAGCACAGACGTCATTGTCCAGTGGAGCCTTGGCCACAATCAGGAGGTCTACCTTGGTGTTATCAGCAGAGTTCACCCTGGGGAACCCAGCTCCCATCTGGACATAGCTTGTGTTAGTGTAGGTCAGGTTGGTTGCTGAGGTGTTCTGCCTGCAATTCATATATTATTTTAGGTATATGATTTTAATAAAAATCTTATCCTTGAAATGTTTGTACGTAGCAAATGTTTATAAATTTTGCGACTTCTCATTTTAAATTAGCAGCTGCTAATAAATTTTGCAACTTCTCATTTAAATAAGGCTAGTATTATTCCAACTGATTTTTCTGTATTATTTATATTTTACTGAAGTTGAACCAAACAAAATCAATCATTTGATACCAAAATGTTAAAACAAACTAAATGAACAGTACCTAGTTCCACTATTAGGACAGCATGTGGCAAAATTCCCTTCAATAATACAGTATGAATTCAATGCTTCAACGACCTTCAAGAGAATAGAGTCCTGGACAGATGTTGTGAGCTAAAAGAGAAATAAAACAAGTTATATATACAAGTTATATATTTTCCCCATATCATGCACATATTATAAGCATGCATGTTGGTCCCTGTACTACTTTTCACCATTGCATGGTAGTGAATAAATAAATAAATAAATAAATAAATAAATTACTCATTTGATCAATAGCTAATTTAATAATTTACCTGAGCCACTGTCACTCCAGAGATTGTCACAACAACACCATAATCCTCCTCAGCTTGACTCACTGAAAGATTCAACAACTTTTGCATTCAATTTCAACTTCCAATTACAAATACACTGTAACATATAATGTTGACAAAGAGATCCATTAACTTGTGAATCTTATTAAACATGCATGTAACTCCCGTGTATTTTCATTCATGTAGCTAGGCAGCAATTATAAACAATGTTTTTTTTTATTTCACTCTGGTGGCATCCAGACACAAAAACAGAAGTTGCAGCGCTAAAAATTTTACTCTATACAATTACTAAATACAATTACATTTGTCATATAGCATAGTTTCATGTTCTCTACATGAGAGACTAAATTGCATGCTAAACTGGGTATTGTAGAAAAAAATTTAAATCAACAAATAATTGTAGGTCAAAGTAAAGAATAGGGGGATTATATCTAAAAGCAACAACAATCATGCAATTTAACAATTAGCACACTTACATGGACAAGAGTCCGTATTACACTGTTGAGTCTCACTGGTCAGTCCGCTGCATGGAAGGCCATTGCCAGCTTGAGTTGGGTTGGTGCAGGAACGAGTGCGGGACTGGGTTCCACCACCACATGTGACACTGCAGCTTCCCCAGCTAGTCCAGCTAGTAAGACCACCGTTACGATCTGTCACAGAGAGAGCAGTTTAGAATGTTGGCATGACTGGGACAACGATTATACCGTAAGATACAATTTCCAAGACAGTCACTAAAACTTTTTGAAAATGTTACTTAAATACACAAGCAATGACAAGTATCCTTAAATATGTAACATGTAGTTTTAAACTTGCTGACAAATAGAAGATTTTGAGGATTGGCATCCAAGTTAAAATTTTCAAACACACATGACTTAAAAAGACAGGTTCATTACTAAAATGATATATGCTATTTATGCAGTATCATTTTATCAATGACCAACAGCAAAATCTGATTAAGACTACTAATTGCACATTAATATTTTAAAAATATTTTTTTAAAATAATCAAAAAATCTCAACATAGGCATATAGTTTATGTAACCAGCATACCAGCACAAGTCAACTTGTCAGCTCCAAGTATGTAGTCATTGGTACAGTTGCAGGAGAAGCCACCATTGGTATTTAAGCATGTACTGCTGTTCCCAACACATGGGTAGCTGTCAGTGCACTCATCCACATCTGAATAGAGATTACATAAAGCTTTACATTATTTGAATCCTTTATCCCATTTAAAATGGAAAGGTCTTTAACTTCAACTGGATCACTTATAAACAGGGACATTACATATACACACCTGATGAATATGCAACTTAAATGCTACATGTACAACACATGTGCACAATAATAATATAGTGATGCATGTCATAATTTGAAATTTAAAAAAAGTACATTTTTCCTCTTTGCTATAATGATTTATGAACTTATGATTTATGAATGAACTATAATGATTTATGAACTTATGATTTATGAATAACGCCAGCAAACAGTCAGTATTTTCTTCTTACCAACACAAGTCTGGTTATCAGAGGAGAGTTTGTAGAAGTTATTTCTGCAGGAGCAGATGCTCTGTCCCAGTACCATGGCACACAAGTCACTGCAGGTGTTGTTAGCTGGGCACTCTGCAAGTACTGAAATAGAAAAAATGTGAATTAAGGCTTTTATTTCTAAAACAGCAAGCACTGTACTAAGTCAGCCCACATTTTGCTTAAATACTGCTGCCAAGGAAGGTAGTAACTTTAACTTGAAGACAGGCTCTTACTGTATGTCTAATCCACTATGGAAATAAAATCTTCAAGCAAATAAAAAATTAGAGTTTTCTATTAAAACGTTTTACTCTTAACATGAGAATACCATTTAATACAATGTTCTTAACATGACTGATAAGAGACTGAGGTTACATTGACATATGTCATATCAAATGAAGACACAAAAGAACAACAACAAGTACAATTTTCTGATCAGCAGTAACAGCAAATTCAAATCACTTGGTTCACAGTAAAATCATAAAATCTAACAATCCCATTTGAGCCTGGCATAAATAAAAATGGCCTTCCAGGCCAAATATCAGTCAACATACAGTTTGTACATTGTGTTCATCTTTAATGAATCTCATACAGGTTTCATTGGAGGAGATATAAAGAACACTTACAAGTGCAGTTTCTCTGTTCAGCAGCCAGAGCAAATCCTGGTTGACAACCACATGTGAAGCCACCAGGCACATTGTTACATAGCTGGGCACAGTCATGTTGTGGATTGCTGGGGTCACACTCGTTCAAGTCTGAAATAAAAATCACATAGATTGTTTATTGGAATAAAAAGTGAGTGAAGAAATATATATCTTATTACATTAACTTGTGCAATTTAAAAAAGTTTACATTTTTTCCTATAATCAAATATCAAGAAGAAACAGCATTCTGTAAAAGAAAGCAAAAGATATTGTAAAAAGATACTGTAACACTGTGAATTATGTTCTAATAAAGATAGAGAAAAAATCAAAATATGCCTACATATGTATGACAATATAAATATCTATTGCAAATGCCTATCACTTACCATCACAAGTCTTTCCATTAGCATTCAGCCTGTACCCAGATATACAAGTACAGTTAGATCCTCCAGCGTAGTTCACACATGTACCGCGACCACGAGCAACATCGCAACCTCCTGCATCAGCGGCTGCACATTCATCTACGTCGGAGCAGGTGATGCCGTCCCCAGAGTAGCCAGAGATACAGGCACATGTGTAGGCACCAGCAGTGTTGGTACATTGACCTAGGGTTGGGTGACAGTTGTGGGTTCCTGAGGTACATTCGTCAATATCTGGAAGGAGACAGTGCATGTCAGAAATGAGAGAGAATGCATTTTAAGGAATACCAAGGCGAGTGAGTGGTAGTATTACCAGGTTATGACAGTGAAGTTTTTATACAGCTGAAACTAGCCCAAAACTTCTCTGATTCAACCAGTGAAATATGGAATTGCATGGTTTGTACCAAAAATTACAATAGAAAATATTCTATTAATTGTGTAACTTTTGCATCAACATATGCTGGTGATAATGTAAATAAAATTGAAAATCTGAGACACAGAGCACACAAACAAACTTTAAAATTATTTCTTAATTTGTCACATCATATTTTCCTCCTACCTTGACACAGTCCCCCAGTGCTGTTATATCCTGCCTGACAGTCACAGCGATATCCTGGTGACAGGTTGACACAAGTGGAAAAGGCAGGACATGTGGCGCCCCCTCCTGATGAACACTCATCAATGTCTGGAAGGGGAAATGTTTAAAATGAGTTATTTCAATGATAAATAGATTTAGAACTATTCAAAACAAATTCAAATGTAACTAATTGATATTTTGTTTTTTAAAGTATAATTCCGAGGTGTAGTGAAATTTACATTAAGCCAAAAAATTATTATCAGAATAATGTTCATATGTTCATAGATGTACACCAAATAGATATAGAACATCATCCAACATCAGTAAACCATATATTATCTCAAAGTTTTACAAGTACATGATTTTATACAATAACGTAGCCCAAGTAATCAGTTAGCTGCTTCTTACCTATACATTTTCTGGCCTCTACCTGTTGGTACAGAGAAGTATTGGAGCAGACGCAGTGGTAGGTTCCAGGATCATTGACACATATCACATTGTTGGCTGCTGAACACCCGTGGGTAGTGTTGGAGGCACATTCATTGATATCTGAAAGAATGGTGCAATTTTCACTATAAAAAATTGTTTTAAAACTCTGGTAATAAAAATGTACATTTTACCTCCATAACATTACATTATGAATCATAATTAGATAAAAATGAACAAAATTTAGTATTACACATACATGTGAACACTGTCTATTGTAATAAAAGGTATAAGATAAAGGTTGAAATAAAAGGTATCTTTATACATGTAGCTTGACATCCTTGAAAGATCAACTACAATTTATGCCTGGTTTTTATGGATCCATCCAATCCAGAAACAATCACCATCCAGCCAGTAGTTCTATCTACAGCATTATTATATCATTTGTTCTAATACAATGTACTCCACATTATCTCACCTGTACAATTCTTGCCAGAGGCGTCCAGTTCATATCCCTTGGGACACTGGCAGGTGTCATTACCACTGAGTCTGGCACAGGTGTGAGAGCAGTTGTGATTTGCTGCACACTGGTTAGCAGCTGGAACAGGAAAATAAAGTAAAACTTTTTTATTTCTTGACTGATTCTCATAATGGAGAGACTGTTGAACTTCACCCCAGATCTCAATGGTTTTGGATAGGGCATACCCTTTGTGATAAGATAAAAATTGCTGAAATTTCCAGGAATATCAGGGGCGGTTCTGGAGATATTTTCTGACAGTCTTCCAAATGATCTTTGTTGATCCATCCTTCATTTTTGGCCTTCTTCAGAATACCCAGAAAACGGCCTCTGTCAGCCCCTGAATATTCATTATTTTATTACAAGAAAGTCAAACATGGACTGCATGCTTTAAAAATCCATGGTCAACTCACCAGTACAAGTCTTTCCATCAGAGGACAGGATAAAGTCCACTGGACAGGTGCAGGTGTAGCTGCCCACTGTGTTGGAACAATACTGACTGCTGTAACAGCCATTGTCTGCTTCACGACTGCATTCGTCATAATCTGAAAAAGTAAAAAGAAAATGTCTGCCTTTAGTTTCCATAATCAGGTGCTGTAAATTGAGTTCAGAATTACATGTAATATAGTGCAGAAAGGTTTCTGGAATGTTACCAATTTAACGTATGGCAAAGTGATTTATAAAAATCTTATTTGACATTGAGATATCCTCCTTCAGCATCTCCTTACAATACCTTTTAAAAAAGGTTTCAAAATTATAATCAAAATCACTTCTCACCATTGCATGTTAATCCATTGGCATCCAGCAAATAGCCGTTGCCACAGAAACAGCTGTAGGAACCAATGCTGTTGGAACATCCCTGGGCACAGCCACCACGGGTTGCTAGACCACACTCATTTAGATCTGAAGAGAAAAACATGAATCATTACTTAGAAATATGGAGAAAACAGCAAACCTGATTGTTTTTATACTGGTTGTGCTTATAGTAAGCTATGCAAAAAGGCTCATTTACCAAATGTGATATCATAGATATCTTTAATCATATTGTAATTTCTCTCATACATCATCATTCTTTTTTTGTGTGTGTGTGTGTGTGTGTGTGTGTGTGTGTGTGTGTGTGTGTGTGCGTGTGTGTGTGTGTTTAAGTCTCAGGATTGTAATTGTATCAAAACTTAATACAACTTAATATAAATTTACTTTTTGAAAATTGTAATAATGTTATTTTCTCTGAACAAAAAATAAACACTAGGGAAATAATGATTCATACATTAAGTGTAAAATTTTAAAGAGTTTTTTAAAGGACGAAATGAAATAAAATCTTTTCCTACCTGCACAGATGACACCATCCCCAGTAAAGCCTGTCTTGCAAGTGCAGGTGTAACTACCCAAGGTGTTGGTACAGTTGGCATAGTCAGCATTACAGTCATTAGTGGTGGGAGAAGCACACTCATTCTTATCTGAAATTAATAATAATCCCATTTTAGCTTTTATATCCAAACAGTATCCTATACAGGTGCAATCACACAAATTTACTATCAGCAAAATGATGTATATCAATAATTGAAGAAGTAAAAGTATCTATGATTATATTCATAAGTAAATCTGACTATTAATTTAAAATCAATTTTCTCACCTTCACAACCATTTCCAGTGGCATTGAGATTGTAGCCAGCATTGCAGCCACAGGAGAAACTGCCCACTGAATTACTGCAGTAGCCACGGGTCAGGTCACAGTTGTGCATGGGGCTCCCACTGGACAGCTCAGTACACTCATCAATATCTGAAATGAATCGGAAATGTAATATTTAATGAAAATATCAGGTCATTTATTTTTACCCTTTCTGTAGTGTACATTGACCATCTGTGATAGCAAAAGCTGGATATACCATTTGGTTCTTTATTAATAGTTGACCCAGAATAAGAATCAGTTAACAAATATCTTCTTATTACATCTGGAAGTTAATTTGATGAGTTATAGAATTAAGTATTAGATTTCAATATTTTATATCATAATGCCCTCAAATTACAAACTGACATATCATAATCTTGTCTTTAGCCAGCAATTTCAAAGAGGGGTCTAATTCTGATCCATTGATTCTTTTTACTAGGAAACATATTTGTACTAGCAGCTATTTGGAATCACTTTTGATTCACAGTAGTTATTTTCCAGTTTAAAGGGCAGTTAGTGGATGCAGTCTACAGGCCTGAAAATAAAAGCTAGAACATTAATACATACATCTACATGTGTCACTCACCAACACAAGTCCTCCCATCTACATCCAGTTTGTAGCCAGCCCCACAGCTGCAGGTGTAGTCTCCCACAGTGTTCACACAGCTAGCCACAGAGGCTGGCCTACACAGGTGGGAACCAGAACACTCATCTATGTCTGGAAATAATAATAATAATAATAATAATGTGCTAGGCAGGCACACTCTTCATTATAATAGATAAAAAAGAAAAATGTGATTGTATTTTAATCATAATTTTTTCTTTTAATTAAAACTTTTATTATTATAATTTATTTCGTTTGCTTGCAGTGGCAACACAGATGGACTAAGTTAGTTAAATTCTGCCTTAAATCAAGAAATTATCAATTCCTTGACTCACAACTTACACATAAAAAATCAACCTCAACATTCAGTTTTTCATAATCTTACCAACACATTTCTTGTCAGCAGTAGCCGTATATTTGGGTGGACAGTTACATGTCACCTCTCCCTGTATGACAGCACAAAGTGGGGCCACGTCCCCAGTGTAGTCACAGGTGGCATTCTGGACACTGTTACACTGCTGCTCAGCTACAATAGCAACAAAATATATAATAACTTACTACAGATTTCTTGTCTAGGAAAAGAGAATAATTTTTCCATTTGACCTGGTGGACTTTCAAAAATAAAAAATGTTCGAAAGCATTGTCTGTCATACAAATTTATTTTTGTAAAAATGTTTAATTGTTTATTTTAATAATTAATTAATTTAATAATCATCATAATAAATTTTTAGAGTTTTGCAGAATGGCAAATAATATAATTATTTATAAAAGGTCACTTACGAATACAAGTGACCTGATCTGTGGTGTCAATGACAAATCCAGTGTTGCAACCACAAGTATACGTAGCCACACCATCAGTACATGTCTGCTGACACGTGTTGTCACGGGTACACTCATCAATCTCTGAAACAGAATGGAAAATATAATTGAAATTGCAATTTGCATCCATTTTAAGGTATGTATATTATCAGCCTAATGTGTTTTTGACAAGTGTAAATGTGATTTTTTGTTTCCCCCATCCTTCTATTTTAAAAAGAATATTTTATTTTCCATTATGGAAACCAAGTACCATTTTATTTGCACAATTGTGATAGTTGTACTAGTAATTTGAAACAAGAATCTATAACTATCTGGGCAATTTACAATCAATGTCATAGCTAACAAAATCTTTACTGTTTCTTAAGCATTATGTTATGTATACATTATGTTATATTGCATTACTGACCAGTACACTGTCCAGTAAGAGGGTCCAGCTCATATCCCAGAGAGCAATCACACCTGTAACTGCCCACAAGGTTGGTGCACACAGCATTGGCTTGACAGGGACTGGCACTACACTCATTTATATCTGCAGAATAACAAGTTAATATGGCAAAACTTAAGTAACATCCAATTCATTGTATTCCCGTCTGCATGACACTGTCTCTAACATTTATTGTACACATTTTTCTTATGAAAGGAATCTTTAAACCAATAGTTTCAATTTTTAACTTTATGTATTGAACAATAATAAATTACAATCACACTGTCCAGTTGTCCCAAGGCAAGTGTCCACACTTACCATCACACTGTCCAGTTGTCCCAAGGCCAGTATAGCCAGTATTACAGGTACAGATATAAGAACCCACTGTGTTGTTACAGGCAGCATTGGAGCCACAGTCGTGGGTGCCTCGTGAACATTCATCAACATCTGAAAAAGATTTAAAACCAAATATTTGAAGTTTAAGAAAATGTTCACCATGTAAACTAACTGCTTATGAACCTTCAGATAAAATTTCACCATGCCTTTGGCAGGAACACATTTTATGTTTTAAAACATGTACTATAATATTATTTTTTACCTTTTTCTATCTAACTAACAATATTATTCTGTAGACAAGTGTATCCTATGAATATAAAATTTTAACCAAAAGCTAAGAAAATGTTTTTTCTTTCTATCATGAGCTGAGAAAAACCCATCATTTGTATAAAACTGCAATTTTCATTATAATATTTTATCCCACTTTCAAAATGCTTTCTCTATTTTCTTACCCAGGCAAGTGGTGAGATCAGGCCCCAGGATGTATCCAGTTCCACAAGAGCACTGGTAGCTGCCTGGCAGGTTACTGCAGGACTGGGCACATGGGGACGGGGTCTTAAGGCACTCATCTTCATCTGTGTGAATGAGAGAAAGAGAACAATAGAGAGAGGAGAAGAGAAATTAAGAAACTTTAAGTTTCAGAAATAAAAACAGTCTCCAAATATCAAGCATTATATGATTAAATTAATTTAAAGTATTTAAAAGTATTTTATACCATTGGATCATTATCATCATCATCATCAATATTATTATTATTATTATTATTATTATTATTATTATTATTATTATTATCTCTTCGGCCATTTCCTCAACGCGAGATTAACCATGACAATGTCTAAACTCAACAAGTGAAAGTAAAGTCCTCACTAACCTGAGCACACAGAGCCATCTCCCACCAGTCCCAGGGGACACGGACCACATTGGAACCCAGTGCCTGGTGCAGCCACATCCACACACGCCACACCAGTGAAACATGGGTTATCAGCACAGCCATCTATGTCCCTCTCACAGTAGTTCCCCTCTCGACCAGACGGGCACTCACAGGGCACCTCTGTGAACAAGTCTGTACTCTCAATGTTGAATTTACATGTGCCTCCATTCTGGAATGAAAAAATAAAAGAAAGACTGGGTTGTTGTGTTTTGGAGGATGCTTTTAATTACTGAATGCATAAACAGTTCTGGTAGGTCACATAAATTGCTATGTGTCTCCTTGAGCATGTCTATAAGTATACTGCCAATTCTCAATTAATCTTTGTCACTAGTGAAGAAAGTCAAGGTCAATTAAGTCAATTAAATATAATGACTATCACATAAATCTTAATTAAAAAAACTACTATGAGAGAAAGCATTTTCAGGTTTTATATCAACATTTTAAAAAGGAGCAAAAAGAAATCAAACTTACCTGGCACTTGCAGTAAAAGAGTTTAGGCAGTAGGGCAGTGTTAGCCTTGCCATCAGAGGCTATGATCTTCAGGGTGGTATTGGAGGTCAGGGTGGTGGGTACACTGCTCCAGGCAAGTTCCCCACTACTGCTACTGATCACTGCTCCTGATGGATAAAAAACATTTTATATGAGACAAAAATATTGCTGAAGACATGGATTACAGAACAAAAAATGGACCTTACAGCACCTGTTCCTGTCGCACCTTGGTTTTGTGTCAGCAAAAAGATCAAATGTGAGACTGAGTGTGGTAGTTGTGCTATTGAGTAATTGTGTCAAATGCATTCTTCAGAACAAAATATCAGCTGCAGCAGCAGCAGAAGAAAAAGACTACTACATGTACCACTTGTAGATCTGTTTGGCTTTGCCACAGATAAAAACTGTTATGTATCACCCATATTAAATTTTGACTAGCCAAGATACAACTGAAACTTATAAAATGTACAAGTGATAAAAAAGAAAATGACAAAGTTTGAAATTTTCTTTTTTTATGACTTGTAAATTTCCTTATTCATATTCTCTATTCACAAAACGAATCATCTTACACAGGCCATCATGACAAGGACATCACTCAATATCTGATCAAATGTTTATGCCATATATGCATGCCTCAAATTCATTTTAAAATCCTGTAAAAGTTTGTAACTGTAATGATACCAATTACTTACCAGTTGGCACAGGGGATGCCAGGCTAAATGAGACAGTATCAGCAGGGTTCTGGTCCTGTGCACTGATGGTGATGTTACTGGCCATGTTCTGTCCTGCAACCAGGTACAGTACTGTGTTGTTGTTGTTGATGGTGGGCGGGAAGTTATCTGAAAGCAGTGAGATAATATATTAAAAAATTATCACACCAAGCCTTAATATGGTGACATAGCATTTAAAATAGCCTGAAATAGCCTTAGAAATAGTTTTTTTCTTTCTCTCATGTAATGATGATAAAATGATGTAATGAAGGTTAAAATATTATGAGTCATATGTAAAAAAAAACATGTTTTGTCTTTTTATAAATGATTTACCTCTTTACCAGTTCGTACATTTTTAATCACTTAATTTTTTTCAGTGTTATTAGCCTTGTTATTAGCCTTGACAGAGATCTGTATTTTTGGAGTGCTCTCTATATAGATTTCAGTCTCTGAAGATGCACACTCACCTACGGCAGCCTTCTCCTCTGCAAACTGTGTTTGAGAGCTCGCTGTGGCAACACCAGCAGCCTCATTTCCAGTCAGGGCGATGTCGTACACGCATTCTCTGTTCAGGTTGGCCATACCACCACATGCACTGATGGCAGACCACTTAGTTGCATTGTCTGCAAACATGGTGTCCAAGTTGAAAAACCTGAAATAACACAAATGGGTAATTATCTTTACAATGAAAAGTTTGATCAACATGTCTTATATGTATACATGAGTTAAGTGTAATAAAATTAAATCATAATAATTCTATGTTAATTTTCATGTAACAATACAAACACATATAACTGAGAGTCAAAATGGTATCATAGGTAAGATACATTTAATAGTTCTAAATTTAAAAGGTTACAGAAAGAGTGAAAAGAAAACTCACAGTGGAGTGAAGCTGTCATTTCCATAAGTCTGGGCTGTCACACCATTTTCATAAGTAAACAGGGACTGGGCAGGATCAATTGCCCCTTGAATGAGAAAATTTTTGTTATAAATTTTTCTAACGTAAATTACAATTGTTTAATTATTATCGAAATATCAGAAATCTTAAATACCTGCAAAATTTGCATATTTTAAAATGTAATTCAAAACCCAGTCAATCAAAAATTTTAGAATTTTCATCTCAACCAGTCAGCTACTTAATGTACTTACACACGCATGGGCACACACACACACACACACACACACACACACACACACACACACACACACACACACACACACACACACACATTGATTTCTATATACGTACAAGTTTGACCCCAATAGTAAAGTTCTTCTTCAGTTGAGTTGGATGGCAACTGTGTGCCATTGGAAAACTTGATATCATCAGCAGGGTTGTCATTAAAGTTACCAAGTAAACCTGTAAGTACAAGATAAAGATGAAGTTATGATGTACATATTGCATTTTAAAACATGGACAGCAGCATAGTACAATGTATAGCTATTATGAGGCTTGTCTTAATATCAAATTTTGAATTATTAAAACATGGCACCGTATGTTTTCACCAATGTATAAAATCAGTGACAAGATCTCCCTATATTTAATAAACTGGCAACTTTACTTTTTTTTTGTTTGTTTCTGCATTCAAATTTACGTGATAAGTTCAGGACTCAAGAAAGTTAACTTTGGTACACATATATGATTAGCTACCGTAAGAAAGAACAACTGTACAGCAAAACCTGTGACAAAATACTAATTACAAACAGTATAGCAATAAATACTTCAAAAATGTACTACAAAACATTTCCAGGAAAAAGACATTTTTTTACATATATATCTCTAAAATCACATGTAATTTAGTCACCTGAAAGAGTTCCCTTCCAGCTAGCAGGAGCAGCTACAGAGATGGTGGTCATGTTGAAACTTGCTGAAGTCTTCACCTCGACCTGAGACGAGAAGACCATAGAGTATTCTGCGCCATTCTTGGTGACGCTGACTTTGTTATAGAGCTGAGTGCTACTGAAGTCTACATTCTGGATAACTCCATTGACTAGGACATCTGGAATACCAGAAGAAGCTAGTTAATATTATGTTATTGAGCATAATACAATCAATAAATATAAAATGACCAAAAATTCTTTTTTTTTCAATCCCATAAATCATACCATGCCATACTAAGAAATTGTGCAACTTTATTTTGTACATTATCTTAACATACATGTATCAAAATCATAAAATAGATTAAATTGCTTCCTGTATTTATGTTATTAATCATACTAGTCAATTACCAAACTGTCAAAATTTATCTGAACTATTCATAATATTGCACCTTTCTACACAAGTACCCGCCACCATAAAAGTCCCCAACACCCCCCACTTACTCCCATACCAATACCCACTTACCAATATCGCTCCCTGTGGTAGAATTCAGCCTGAGCTCCACCACATCACTATCAGTGCCCCCTGGCACCACCTGTTTAGCAGCAAACGAGTTGAACACGGTGGCTCGGGCAGGGGGCGTGTCTGTCACTGCTAGGGCGGTGCGGCCCTGCAGGGTGAAATGGTTGCCCGTGACCACGGTGTACTCTCCGTAGCCATTGAATGAGAAGCCGAGACCATCCAGGGTGGTGACATGGGGGTCCCCAGCAGAGAGAGCTGAAAACCCATGGGGAGAATGGCAATAAACTGACACAATCAAGACACAATCAAGAATGAGTTACGTGAGGATGAGAATAACAATGAACTGCATGTTTCAAGATTGTGGAGAATGCAACTTAGAAATATTTAAGAATACATATTGCATGTAGATTTTTGTCTATTAGTAAGAAACTTATTAAAACTGCAGTCAATACATTTATGGCACAATGGATCAGATAGGTGCCGTTATGGTATGAATAGATACAATTTTTTAGAATTCTGCAAAACAACTGATCGTTCTTATTATAGCACATCAATCACATACCTTGACCAGGAGGCACAAAACTAGAAGAATCAGACATGGGTCTCTTCAGTAGGAAATCACTACAATGCACAGTACTGCTAATACAACAGTGGGTGAACGCCGCTGCCTCAGCCTGACCCTGGGAAGTACTCGGATTAAACCTGCGATAGATATTCCCTCCATTCATAAATTTCCAATCCGACACCAGTGCCATGGCCAGAGCTCCATTGGCTGAGGTGTTGGTGTAGTAACAGCAGTTGGGGGTCTCCGAGACAATGCCCGAACCTTCAGGAAATGCCAGTTGGTAACACTGGACCACCAGTTGATCTATGATTTGTGTAGGGTTGGCTGACCAGCTCTGAGTGAGTTGGTTAAGGCCTCCCGGGCACCTGCCTGGTTTACCTGTGCACATTAAAAAAACAGGCTGGTGTTATCTAACATGAAATATTTATCATAATTTTGTTTTTGTTCTTCATAAATGGATGTATTGTACCATTTTTTGTCTCCATATAAAGAAAATTTGTAAACTTAAATGTTCAGTAAAGAATTTTTAATGTACAGTCTTATTTTGCATGTTCCTGAAAAACTTTGTGGTTTTATATCAGTTATAACACCCTCGGAAACACAATCACTCAACTATCCCCTTTTTTGCACTGGTTTTATTTTATACACATGAATTCATTAAATCACACTAACAACAATCCTTTCAATTTTAACCCTACCTGCAGCAATGGGTGAATTTTGCGCATCGTACAAATCATCAGCCTTTATCCAGTCACTGCAAGCCACACCAGGGTTTATAAAACTCCCCTGGTTGTTGCTGCTAAGGACATAGACAAAGACACCATCTCCAGTCCCCGTGGCATTCTCTGCATCAATCAGTTCCATGCGACTCTGATCACCGATGGTTGCATAGGAGTAGGCATATTCTTCCTGTCTCTGTGCAGAGCCTCTGACAAGGTAGCCAACCCTGACAGGATAGTTTGGCTGGAAAAGGGAATATATACCATATAAAATGTGTTTAAAATTGTTATACAATCCTGATTTATAATGATGATAATTCTGAGTAGTATTATAAATGGCGATTTACACTTGTTTGACAATTAACAATGAATTTCAGTCATTGCAGTACCTTTTTACATTTATTTTCCATTCCTGTGAGATGGGAATGCAGTCAATCAAAAGTCAATTTGACAAGCAACTAAAGCAGGTTTAGAATATCATTTCATATTTATCTATAAAGCCAAAGGATTTTTCTTAGTTAATATGAGAGATGGAACAAATAAGAAAAATGACTAAAATCAGATTAAATCTATTGGCAATGGATGATTGCAGGTAGTTTATTCCATTTTCCTACAAAAAATGTTTTAATGGCATTATTTCTGTTCGAGCTCTTATAAAGTATGTATATTATTTATGAGGAATATTACATTTATCTACAGAAAAGAGTACCTTGTTAGCTGGGTCCAGAGTCAGTCTCCAGTTCATGTCCCTGTCAGCATAGGTGTATACCACTGCTGTGTTCACATAGTCAGTCACTAACACTGCCTGAATAGACACAGTCTGAAACAGAAAGAAATAATAAGAAATACATTTAAGTATCAGTGGTGCACTTATGACTACTGCACCTTTTTGTTAAATACTGAAAATGAATAAAAAACATATCTGTTGAATAAAACCCCTCCGTTTCTTTACAATTTTTTTGTCAACAAGAATGTCAGGAACTAGTCTGGAAGCTAAACTCCTTTACCATTGAAATTACCATTGAAATTGATACACTTAATGTCACACCAATGGCTTTTGCTATTTATGTCAAAACTGGGTAGACTACAACTGACATTTATGTCACTCACTACAGCGGCATATAGCAAGAATGCAGAGGCTGGCATTTCCTGGTATGATATGGTACATTTGTGATATAGATAACAATTATGACATCTAAAATACGGACTTAATTAAAAGGATTTCAAAATAGACAAAGAGAATAATCATTTATAAAATCATCAGCCATCTACCTGTTGCTGGTTGACTTTGTGTTGCATGTTGTACCACGTAATGACCACCATGTACTGGGCCTGGAAAGCATAGCCCACCCCCTTCTTGTTGACCAGGTCACTGATTTTCTCCAGGACTGACTGGTCAGCAGCAGTATCTATACTGTATTCCTTGTAGTAGACACCTCGTCCAGCCTACAATATAGTTTTCATTACTGTAACAGATTTCATTCAAAAAATCATTTGCTGCTTCCAATACATTGAGTTTTCTTTTTGCACAAAACATGATTTTACAGATATTATCAATTTTAGAATAAAATTACTGGGTATTTAAAGAAGTAAAGAGACTAAACATGTTTTCTACCTTATTTGCATTGACAAGTCAGTTGTGATCCACATCTTCTTAGAACATATAAAACATCAAGCCACTTGGGTACAAACATTTTCAGTTTTTTTTTTTAATAATCACCTTTGAGTTGTACAATTCATACTTCCCACTTACATTCTGGTCAGACATGAAGAGAGTTGTCCAGAATGGGGCCACTATGGCTTTCTCTTGAAAGTCTGACTGGAAGGTGTAATTCATCAGGGGGTCACTGGGGGCCGTTCTGAAGTCTCTCCTCACCGGGTCAGCCACGGCCTCGTCCCTGGTCACTGAGGAGATGGCTATCACTCCATGCTGGACAAACTGTTATATGAGGGTAGGTACAGTTCAACTAACATTCATGAAATTCTGTGGAATCTTTACCGATTCCCCTAATGTACTTGTACTACATTTAGCACAAACTTTACATTGGCGCACGTGTAAATTCATCATGATCATTTTATCATGATCATTAAAAAAAAATTAATTCTCTTTCAAAATCTAAATGTTAAAATCAGGCCTACCCAACTACCAGACTCGGCACCGAATGATCCTGAATTCACCGGTAAATCGGACCACACTACCCGTTTTCAAGGTGTGTATCAGTATGCATTTCACAGTATCAGACGCGACACCGCTCTTGCCTAGCGTTTTCAAGGTGTGTATCAGTATGCATTTCACAGTATCAGACGCGACACCGCTCTTGCCTAGTACGCGATGTGATAGTGACAATTCTCAGCGGGGTTGAAAAGCATTGCATCACCACTCAAAATTTGTTCAGGGTATGATACTGTGTAATGCGTACTCACTCACACCTTGAAAACGGGTAGTGTGGTCTGATCTACCAGTGAATTCAGGATCATTCGGTGCCGAGTCTGGTAGTTGGGTAGGCCTGAAAATGCTAAACAGAATTTTAAGAGAGTACCAGTACATCTTATTATAGTGAAAACACTTACATATAGAGATGGAAATATCTGGCCATCATACATAGGAATTCCATACTTAGGAAAGATGAATGAAGACTTCATTGTAGTGTTGAAATTAACAAATGGCAGCTGGGTGTGGTTGGCAAAGGGAATGAATCTGTCAGCTGTAAAAAAAGAAAATTTCAAATTTTGCATTGTTTTTTTAAAACATTTTATTTACAAAGAGCCAAACATCTTGCATGTATTTCATTATAATGTAACCTACATTGTATCTGTAATCAGAAACTTATACTTTACTTCCAATTGCACTATAAATGTAGCAGCGGTTACTTAACACTTACTGATACCAAGTTACATTATCCCAAGCTATGTCACTTATCTGTGAACAAAAGACTTAAATCAATACAGTTATGCTGCTAGTAAGCATCATTTTTCCAGTTCCTTCAAAGTCTATAACTACTCACCTTTACAGTTACCAGTGAAGCCATCCCCAACATATGGAATAACACACTGACAAGTGTAACTGCCCACTGTGTTAATACACTGTGACCTGCCTGGGTCACAAGTATGCTGGCCAAGGAGACACTCGTCAACGTCCACACAAAGACGAGTGCCATTCTGCTGGGTGTAGCCAGTGCTGCACTTGCAAGCGTAAGATCCCTCACTGTTCACGCATGCTCGCACTCCAGTTTTGAACTGGCCACCTGCTTTGCAGTCGCTGACGTTGGCGCTGCATTCATCCATGTCTGTCAAAGTAGACAAAATCTATAACAATCTGACAAACAACAGGTGTTAAATATACCTATATTTACATATATTCGCAATCTAATATTGCATAGGATCACTTCACATTGTTTTTCACTTGATGCCAAATATATATACATATATTTGCAATCTAATACTGCATAATAAGGATCACTTCACAATGTTTTTCATGCAACTTTATTTTCCTTGATGCCATATACACTAGCTATCCTCAGACTGCCTTTTAATGAAAAAGTCTATTTAAATAAGACGTGGGGGCTAGGGACCGCCTTCTCAAAGATATTATTTCTGGCTCCCAAAAAGTTGAAAATCGGCTAATAATCAGAAAAATCTCCTTACCCACACATTGCTGTTCACTGACGACCAGTCCAGCAGAATTTCTTGGATAGTCAAAGCCGGCTGAGCATATGCACTTGTAGCTGCCTGTACTGGTCACTCCACAAATGTGACCACTGCATGGACGCTGGACCACTGGGATTCTGGGATTTGTACACGGGTTGGTCGCAACTGAAAAATAGAATAGTAGAATTTTGGTACCTCATTTACCTTTCTTATTTACACAACATTGAAAACAAAAAAATGTATATAATATCATCAAAACTGATTCTGGAAATAATAAAACTGCAAATCAAATTCATTTTTTCAATCACATGCAAGTATCATGCAAAATAAGGGGACTAACTGCATAAACAATGTTCTCAAGTAGGGTTATGACTCAATCTTTTCAATGTGGAAAACTTATCGATTTTTTAGATACATCACTTTAGAATCATTAAAATATGTTACTGTATAGCATTTGTAGTGTTTTCTGTATAGACTAGAACTATAATCTAGCCATTTTTTCAGTTAAGTTGCTACCGCTCAATAAGAATTTTTCTAATTTTAAAAAAGTATGACTTGAAAAATACAGTATCCATAGAATTCACAATTTTTTTCCATTGAAAAGAATGAGTAATTACCATACATCATAAATCAATACTTTAACCCAATTCATGCCAGACAATATCCAACTCGTAATTACCTATGCACTCAGAGACATTGCATTTCTCCACTTCTTGTGCCTGGCCCAGGTTGAAGCCAATACAATCACTATCTGAGAGAATGGTGCCCTGGATATTGGTGCAGGTTCTGCTACGGTTTCTGTATGACGCTGAACCGCAGGTCTCAGAGCAGTTGCCCCATGGGCTCCAGGCTTGGTAATATGGTGACACTGAAATTAATACACATAAGATGTGATCATTCACTACAAAAGTGACATTTATGGAATCTTTTTGTAATATTCTTTTAAATTAAAGATCCATGCCAACACCTTGTGTGAACTTTTTGTCTTTTCTTATTTTATTTATTTATTTTTTTCAATTATTTATCCAAATCGATGATGAATATTTTCTTTTCCCTAATAAATTTCTGGCCAATATAAAAATCACTCTTAATCAAACCATATCATTATAATGATCAAGTCACACACAAACACAGACCATTATTTTGGCCAGAATAAAATGACACATTGATAAAAGGTTAAACTTCAAGATATCCATTTTCATGGATCACTGCGCATAGTGCAACATACCCCTGTACATGTTCATATAAATAATACTGCAAAGTATTGCTTACTTAATGCCCAGTAGTCACATTCCAATAATGTTAATAAGCCAACTTCTAAATTTTCATTTTGACCACAGGGTATAATGACGGTCAAGTACCAAGGCTCCAAGTGAATTGCTTTGTACATATTTACTCAGTATTAGCTCTCCTGTAGACACTGAATAACTGCACTGTGTCAACAAGTACCAGTAGAAATTTAAATGGACTTTTTCAAGGGTGCAACAGTTGCCGTTCTTTTTGTTTGTTCATTTTTAACAAAGGTTTCCCTTCAATTATCGGAAATCAGTGACAGCACTTTGAGCTAGTTCTGATGCACTGTGATAATAAATTGTTCAAAATTTTCATTAGGTTGCTCATTTTACATCATAAATGAAATATCTGAAATATTTCTTTAGAAAGAAACAATGTAAACTATAAAAAAAATTCCTTATAATTATCAAAATTTAATAAAAAAAATCTAGTTATCTTTCAATAATTAATCATAAATATCTGGATGATTTAATGAAAAAATCCCATATAAGATATTCAAATTGGAAATATTTGCTTAAAAATAATAAATAAATCAATAACCTGGTTAATCTACTCTAATGGTCACAGGAGTAATATATAAGTATTGACTTGCATGCCTCCCACACACCAATGGCAATGGTATTGAATCCGGACACTGTCCAAATTTAGTTGACCAATTTTGCTTCATTATAAATATGGATTGTTTATTGAACTTCCTAGGTTACCTATTTATATAATTAGTTAACACTCAAAGTGGCAGTCACACACACAATGGTATAATTCTGTAATCTTAAATTTTCCTTTTGAAGTCATTGCGCTAAGTATATTAACTGTGGGTGGAAATTCAAATCAATGAACATCGACATATGCATTAACGACAACAATATAACTCCAAGGTTCATTCACATCATTATTTGGTGCCTTGGGAATAGCATGAAATGAAAACAATATGTTCAATATTTAAAATGTGTATCAAGTCCATCAATGATGTTTTACTGAAGGCCCAAAAGTACTTAACAAATGCCCAAAAGTTCTTCCCAGTAGGTTTGCATTAGGTTTTAATGTGTTTGATACAATGCTCTATCTTCTCAAAAGCAAACTAAAATCCAAAAGACCGATTTTGCCAATTAGTGTTTGGCATTTGATATTTCATACATAATAAAGTGGAAGCCTTTTATGATACCCTATGAGATAAATTGGCGCCTATACTGATTTGACACATTATTCTCCAAGGAAATACTAGGAAATAATCAATAACCTTTACTTCTGATGACTTCATGATAAATTTCTATTAGATTTTAGAATAGAGCCAATGTTTGATACTTACCACTGAATAAAATTCTCTCTGTCAATATTTGCCTAAACAGTACAGCAGGAATTAAAATCTATCATATTTTCAAAGTTGAAATACCTTTAACAGTAGCATATGGTGAAATAATTTGAACTTACAATACTGACAGTTTTCTCCATAAGTATTGTTAATACACTGGCATGTATATCCACTGATTTGGTCCACACATGTCCCTCCATTCTGGCAAGTGACTCCAGCACAGTCATCCATATCTGGAGACAAAAAAATTGTTTCTATTTGAAAAAGTCAAAGAAATAGAAATGGGCCAATTAAGTCAGTTTCATTTTTTTTTCTACAAAACTCATAATCTCATAATGTATTTAGTACATATATTAACAAAAATCAGCTTTTTAAAAACTCCCATTATTTGAAAGTTTTTGTTTTTCCCATGTTATTGTGAAAATAAATCAGTTCGAATTTTAATATATCAAAATTATAACCCAGATTCCTCAGTTTGCTTTCCAGCATAACACATCAGTATTTACTACGTTGCAATACTTCATAATTCCCCTAAAGACAGGAAATTAATCATTGTTTATGCTACTAGTGGGACTTACTCACTTCCCCCTGCAGGAAAACTAGATTATATTGATCTGAAGACCAGGTAACCAAACAACAGATTAGATGCAATTATTTTGGCTTTAGCTTAATTGCCTTTGTTTCTTGGTCAAAACAGATGCCCTTTACCGGCCAGCATGCACCTTAATTATTATTTGATGCATAATTAAAGGTGTTATGGTGAAATTGTTTGTATGTTCTCATGGTAATGAAATTTGGACACTCTGATAAGCTTTTACGTGTTCTGTTATTACACTTAGATAATATGGTTTAACATATGAAAATATACTATATAATGATAATAATCAATACTACAAAATAATTTTTACTATTATATTACCCGTATACACATTCAGAGAAGTAGCCAGGGGGGGGGGGGTCGAGGGGGGAGCTCGAAAGAAACCCCTTTTTTCTGGGAAAAGGTCCACTCTGGGTAAATTTGATCTAGGTAACTAAGGTTTCATGACAAAGGGACCACAGTTTAAAAAAAAAAGGAGGCCCCCTTTTGCAATTGTTGGCTGTGGGTCTGACATTATTAATAAAAGTAAGTGCTTTGAAGTAAAACACTATGATACACTGTTTCTAGTTAATACAAAGCTAATTGAAGAGTGATAGGGTGTTAATGCTTACTTGTGCTGCAGTTCTTGCCAGTATAGCCAAGCGGGCAGTAACAGGTGAAGTCTGCCACTTGATCCAAACAGCTCCCTCCATTTGCACATGGGGATGTGGCACATTCGTCGATCTCTGATATTAAAAAAGATACAAAAAGGTTAGCACAGCCATTAATATTTTGTGACCAACTATTTATTCAAAAAGCCAGATTATCATGAAATCAATTAATCCTTTAACGTGCATGTGTGTGTGTGTGTGTATGTGTATGTGTGGGGGGGGGGTAGGGGGAATTCTTGATGACCGTTAACTAGCAACCGATTCACGTCTTATATGGTCACCGTATATCCTAACTCGGCAGTGAACATATTCACATCAATATACTTATTCGAAGTAATAAGTATCCGGCCTACGATTGCTTTTACTAAAAAACTGAAACATCACTTTTAATGCTGACTCTGCTTACTCGGCCCGGTGTGGCGTGTACCGCTTGGAGCGCGAACAATCCGTTCTGCTCATGCGCACAAAGCGCAGGCAAATCTGAGAGACTTCCGGCGTGTACAGTCTGTCTCAATGGTCATGAATACATTCTTAGCCTTTAATAAACATGCGCTGTTGAGAACATACTGCAAATTCAAACATAATATTTAGAAGTATTCATATCTTTTAGATGTTCACCTCTACTGTGATTTCCCTCAGGTGGCCATATCAACACACTAGCCTAGTAAAATCAGTACTAAAATGGTAGCCAGCAGCTGAATAACGACGGCCCGTCCATGGTAGGTTCATCCATGCATCAAGCTGTAATTTGACGCTGATTCTCTATCAAAATTATCAATTAACACATGAACTTTATCCCCATCATAGTAAATGTATAATTTGGTAGGGAATGAACTAGCCGAATATAACAGTACAGGTGAGTAACAACGGATCATTCACGGAACGGTTCATACCCGCGTCTGCTGCGTGTACAATCGGTCAGGACGGATGGTTCACGCAGAACGGACCGTACACGTGACACCGGGTTGCCCAACAGCAACACTGCCCTACGGCAAAAAAATTTAAATTGGATCATTACAGGCTAAAACCTTGAATTTAACAAAAACTTCTTACGTTAAATCAAACCTCTGCAATGTTTTGTCTCTCAAGGGACACGGTTGCTGCATTCGGACCCAGTCTGCTATTCAGATACGATATGTGCTGCTGATACTGATGCGCGCGCAATACATGACACTTCTAAAGACGTCACGCTAGGCATGCCACCGGAATGTTCACTTGTGTTGGACTCAACTCCGAGTCAAGTTGAATTATTGCGATCTCCCGCGTTTAGAATGGAAAACTAGAACATATGGAATTTGCTACACACCTAACTCATTTCACCAATATAGATCTACCTGTATTTAATGTCATTTCAACACTTACTTGTACAGTAAGTCCTACCAGCTGATATGCATTTTTCAAATAGCCTTAAATTTTGCACAGTGCCACCCTGAGTTTGAGGGGACACTGGGACTTCAACTCTCTACTATCAGCACCCTGTGCCGTTTAATATAGAAGCATAGCAAATCCAAAGAACTGATGGAATTCCCAGTGTGCTATCACTGCTATGCAACACATACATGTCTATGCATGTAGGCCTTATGTGCCCATGCAGTACCTACATGTATTTCAGGTTCAAGCAATTTTCGTGTTTTTTATATCCCAAATTTTCTTCCTACCTGTTTGGCAGGTACTGCCTGTATAACCCGCTGGGCATGTACAAGTGAAGGCATTTACACCATCAATGCACGTTCCACCTTGACGACAGGGATTGGAAAGACAATCATCAATATCTGTAACGAAGATAAAGAAAAAAATTAAATAAATTGCTTAATTTGAAAAAATAGCCTTGGTATGTAATCAAAAGGTATGCTGTATAGCCCTTAAGCCAAAGGATCTTCATGTCTTTCATTTCATTATCATGTTTTTTTTTTCCGTGAACAACGAACAGTTGTCCAAATTATTCGCTACGAGAAATTTTATATTGATGGCATTTCGTTCAAAAAAATTTTGGCATTCTTCATTTTGATAGCTAACACCTAGGCTACATTTTGGCTGTATGAACTGACACTGGAAAATTAGTCAACAAGCAAACCAAACTAATAATAATAATAATAATTTCATTTACTTGTAGTGCAGTTCTTCCCAGCATACCCAGGGAGGCAGTCGCAGGTGTAGTCCAAGTTACCGTCTATACAGCTGGCTCCGTTCTGGCAGGGGCTGTTGGCGCATTCATCCAGTCCTTTAATAAAACGCAAGGACGCAATTAAACTTCATGTGTATATGTCCGTCATTCATCTTGGAAACCATCTCACGGCACGAGTATGATAAAAACCTTCATGCTGATATTTCATACTTATTCCATATACAAAGTACACAGTGGAAGTAAAAATGTTACATCACAATGGCCTTAAATCCATACTCAAACGGTGGAATGAGTAAAGACAGTAAATTATAAATACCTTCTATATTCAGCGAGCAGTTCTTGCCGTAGAACGTGCCCGTGCAATTGCACATGAAGTCGGAACCTGTGTCTGTGCATGTGCCGTTATTTTCACAAGGCGACGCAGCGCAGTAGTCTATAGCTGAAGTAAAAAAAAAATGATACCCCTCAGATTTACAACGTTTTCTTGAAAAATATAGGACCCATAAACCAGATAGTTTCACGTCTTCAGAAAAAAAAAGAAAGAAAGGACTAATACCGGTACGCATGGAATTGATCATGAATAGAACAGAAAATAAGATGATAAAAGCGAAGAATGCATAAATGCTTTATAAGTTATCACTTACGTGCGGATGTGGTGACTTCCACTTGAATCGATGAGCTTGCCGAAATCGACACTGGACTGGAACTTGTCGCAGCACCTGCACTGCTAGCCACCGCACCTGAAGAAACTGCTTGTGTTGTCCCCAAGGACTGGGTTGCACTAAATACTGCTCCAGAGGTTGTCATGTCCGATGAAGATGCCGTCAAAGATTGTTGTGGAGATTGACTTGTTGATACTGATGCCCCGAACGATGCTGGACCACTGCTTTGCAGCATTTGGCTTGTAGATGCCACCATGCTCTGAGAGCTACTTGGGCCCGTCACTATGTTCTGAGTACTAGCAGATACGCTTCCAGAGGAAGCCAGCATAATTCCAGAGCTCGCTGAAGTTCCCATGATAGAAGACTTACTAAGCTGGTCTGATGACATTGGCATTACCACACTTGATGGCATAGCAGATGCTGACCCGCTGCTTTGCATCAGACTTGAAGAGCCCATTGAAGTTTGCATTAAAACGGACGCCACTGGTTGGCTAGCTGACGAAATTTGATTTGAGGACATGCTCTGCACCATGGGACTTGTACTGGTAGATGCGCTTCCAGAAGGTGGTATCGTATTTACAGAACTCAGTGACGCACCCATCATAGAGGACGTCACAGACTGGCTGTCTGGTGAATATTGATTCGATGACATGCTTTGAATCATATGGCTTGTAGATGCGCTTCCAGAATGTGGTGCCATATTTACGGTGCTCATTGACGCTCCCATCATAGAAGACATCACAGATGAGCTATCTGACGAAAATTGATACGATGACATGCTTTGAATCATCTGGTATGAAGACGCGCTTCCGGTTAATGGTATCATATTGACAGAACTTACTGAAGCTCCCGCCATGGACACAATAGACTGACCATCTGAAGAAAGTTGTGCAGATGACATGGTTTGCATCATAGGGCTTGCAGACTCACTTCCAGATGTTGGTACTATATTTGGAGAGCTCATCGGAGACGTCATAGACTGGTCATGTGAAGAGAGCCCTGATAACATGGTTTGCATCGAGGGACTTTCAGATGCGATTGCAGATGATGGTAAAATATTTGGAGAGCTCACAGTAGACATCATAGACTGGTCATGTGAAGAAAGTTGCCCTGAAAACATGGCTTGCATCGTTGGGCTTTCAGATGCGATTCCAGATGATGGTATCGTATTGAGAGAGCTCACTACTGCCCCCATCGTAGAAGACACCATAGGCTGGCTATCTGTTGAGGGCTGACCCAACGACATGGTTGGCATCACCTGGCTTGAATATGTACCAGCGTTTCCAGAAGATGACACCATATTCTGAGTGCTCATCAAAACTCCTATCATAGAAGACGGGCTTTCTGACGAAAACTGGCCTCCTGACATCTGTATTGAAGCAGGCGAAGAAAAATAAGATGTTGACTCACTATTTTGCATCATTACTTGAGAGTTCATTGAGACTCCTGTCATAGATGGCATCATAGACTGTTCTGACGACATGCTCTGCAACATCGAGCTCACCGATGCACTTCCAAAAGATACCATTACACTCTGCGAGCTCAGCGGGTCCGTCGTCATAGAAGATTGACCAACTAAAGAAAGCTGGTCTGATGACAGTGAGCCATACGAGGAGAAAGAAGGTGATTGACTACTGATTAATGGCATACTTTGAGAGCTCATGGAACCTCCCATCACTGAAGACTGACTTTCTGATGACATGCTTGTTGGCATAAACTGGTCGGTAGATGCCGTTCCAGACGCCATCACGTTTTGAGTACTCATCGAAGCCGCTGAAATTGATGGCTGACTGTCCGATGTCAACGACGACATTGAAGTAGGCGAAGATACATCAGACCCAGAAGGGGCACTATTAGTGTCTGTTGAAGAGTATGGACCGGAAGAATCCGAAGAAGAAAATGTAAAACCGACATCACTAGCGGACGAAGACACCAGTGGTGATACTGATGTGCTTTCGATTACGGCACTGGTGCTAGTATAGTTGCCAGGGATATGGAAGACTAAAATACAAATAGATAGCCACCGGACCAGCCGTATCTGAAATATACAGTGTATAAAACGGGTTTAAACATATTGGCACTTGAAAGATCATTCCATTGGGTTCCATTTTTTTTTTTTTTTTTTTTTTTGTTATGACCACATGCTTCAATAAGAAATTCACAAAAAATGAACTCAACAGGGATAATTGAAATGTTCGTCAAACGAATTTTTCTCTTTCTTTTTCAAGCTGTAGAGCGTTAAGTTGTTTCAAATGCCTTATTCCCATGGTGTACTTTTGTCTTCCTAAAGACTGAGAAATACTTTGATGGAGATTCTCAAATGGTGTATTTCGCGTGGCTCCCTCATGTGTTACTTTGAGTATCAGAGATAAAAATAGGCCTATATTTGGAAAAAAAACATAAAACGTGTCGCACAATACAACACTTATGTCGAAGTGATCTGTATGAGTAAGAGATTAAACGGGATGAAATCACATTATCTCAGTTACTGACACTAATGCCAAAAGTTCAAGTACAAGTATAGCCTCAGAAAAAGTTCTCCATCAACCATCATCCCTTTGACCAAAGATCTTGTATTGACCCACTGCCAATATTCCATCTGCATATATCTCTCAGATTTTGTGTCATCATCACATTTAGTAGGTTGTACATCTTTTACATCTACTTGCAGATACATATGCTAATTGCTTTGATGGTAAACAGTAGATTTTATTCAAGTGTATTTCAGTTTTAGATTAAAAAAAACGCTGTCGGTAGAATTTGCCTGTTGCTGGGCACTTATTTCATTAGTTAACAAGAGCCCTCTCTGCTGCAAATATGTTTGGACCTTTATGACGAAGACTCAGACAGTGTGATGACAGACACTGGTTTTAACTACGCTCTGAAAGCTGGGTCCACCAGTAGTCTATTACAAATTAATTGTATCGGACCCTGTGGGATTTGACGTGATCAACAGGAACGCGCGTTCCTCTCCAGACATTCCTTTTTTTATTTAACAAAGGGGCGATACCACCCCTAGGTGCTGAGTAGCGCACATCTACCATCTACCAGGGTGGCAGATATTATAGGGAGATCTTAAATTTTGGCAGAGAATGAAATGACTGTCTATTTATCTAAAGAAATATCTGTGAATATCTTGTGAAAAATCAATCATCCTCCTCTGCCAGCGGCAACCGTGTAAGGGGCACTTTTCAAACCGGCTTTATACTTTGCACTTTGCGATTACTTAACACCGTAAATTTCCGGAGACCATGGGAATTCAACATTCTACTTTCGGTACCTTCTTCCAGGACCGCAGTTAAATTATTTGCATTATTTTCCAGCGCGAGAGAGAATCGTTTCTTGACTTAGAGAAATACATCTGTTAATATCTAGCGGTACATCAATTTTCTTGGTAAAGGCTAGGCAGGATAGTTACATAACAGCAGACGAGCTGATTGGGTGTACGCCCACAGAAACATATGCTTTAATCTTGTATACTATTTTAGAGGCCCTTATATCAGAGGGTAGCGTTAAACGTTGGTTACGTCTTTCTCACCGGTTCTCCAAGGTTTGTTTCTGACCGTGCATGATAACTGTCACGCGACCAATAATTTCTAGGGTAATGTTTTCACTGCGGGCTTTCTCATTAGGAAATAATTTACAATTACCAAGTACACATGGGGATTATTTGATGTTGAATTATTAAAAGGGACATGGTGCCAGAGAGTGATGTCGACCGGCGAAAAAAACTCAATTTTTTTATAAAGCTCTTACAACGGTCGGTAATAGGTTTACCTAAGCATATAATGTGCAGGTATTGTTCATCCAGAATTTTCCGATTAGATTTGGTGCTTTACAAATAACTTAAAGTACCCATTTCAATCACGTGTTTTTAGGTTTAAAGCGGAAATATCTCCAGCATCTTTCATTGTTTTCATATCCCTGTTGTGGAATACTTTTAATGAGCACAGAGATGAGCAATGGTAGAGCAAAAACTTTATGATGATCGCAAGAAAATGTTCTTCCCTCTTTAGCAAGCCATTTATAAATACCCGATGAAATGCACATGATGAGATATGAAAAATTATTCCTATAGATAAAATACTTGAATATGAAAAAACACTCGTAACTTACCATATTGAAGTTGTACATGTATAAATGCGGCACTCTCAGGTGACGGTCAGCCCCGCTAACCTTTTTTCGCTTTGCTCGATTTTTCTTGTTGCGATTACTTAAATCACAAACGTTTTCCTTATTGTCTTATTTGTATATTTTCCGTGGCAATAAAAGTTTGCCTTCCATTATGTTTCGTTGTCTGTGACTGTTACAACGGCTGATCACGACGAAGTAAATATGAGCTGAGAGGGGTCGGGTGTTACTGGTTGCTATGGCAACAACTCAGCTTTATTGGCTTGCAGTCGTAGTAACACGCCGTCGACACGCAATCGCGAAGNATTTTTTTTTTTTTTTTTTTTTGTTATGACGACATGCTTCAATAAGAAATTCACAAAAAATGAACTCAACAGGGATAATTGAAATGTTCGTCAAACGAATTTTTCTCTTTCTTTTTCAAGCTGTAGAGCGTTAAGTTGTTTCAAATGCCTTATTCCCATGGTGTACTTTTGTCTTCCTAAAGACTGAGAAATACTTTGATGGAGATTCTCAAATGGTGTATTTCGCGTGGCTCCTTCATGTGCTTCTTTGAGTATCAGAGATAAAAATAGGCCAATATTTGGAAAAAACATAAAACGTGTCGCACAATACAACATTTATGTCGAAGTGATCTGTATGAGTAAGAGATTAAACGGGATGAAATCACATTATCTCAGTTACTGACACTAATGCCAAAAGTTCAAGTACATGTATAGCCTCAGAAAAAGTTCTCCATCAACCATCATCCCTTTGACCAATGTATTGACCCACTGCCAATATTCTATATGCATACATTTCCCTGATTTTGTGTCATCATCACATGTGGTAGGTTGTACATCTTTTACATCTACTTGCAGATACATATGCTAATTACTTTGATGATAACTAGGTCTGAAAACTAGGTCCGCCAGTAATCTGTTACAAATTAATCGATTCGGACACTGTGGGATTTGACGCGATCAACAGGAAAGCGTGTTTCTCTCCAGACATTACTTTTTTCATTTGACATAGGGACGATTCCACACCTTGGTGCAGAGTAGAGCACATCTACCTTCTACAAGGGTGGCAGATATTATAGGGAAATCTTAAATCCTGGCAGATAATGTAATGACTGTCTGTTTATCTAAAGAAATATCTGTGAATATCTTGTGAAAAAACCAATCCTCCTCCTCTGCCAGCAGCAACCGTGTAAGGGGCACTTTTCAAACCGCTTTTAATTTTGCACTGTAACACCCTGAATTTCAAAGGAGACCTTAGGAATTCAACATTCTACTTTCGGTACCTTCTACCAGGTCCGCAGTTGAATTATTTGCATTTTTTCCAGCGCGAGAGAGAATCGTTCATGACTTAGAGAAATACCGGTACATCTGTTAATATCTAGCGGTAAATCATTCTGTGTTCCTGGTAAGGCTAGGCGGGATAGTTACATAACAGCAGACGAGCTGATTGGGTGTACGCCCACAGAAACATATGCTTTAATCTTGTATACTACTTTAGAGGCCCCTTATATCAGAGGGTAGCGTTAAACGTTGGTTACGTCTTTCTCACCGGTTCTCCAAGGTTTGTTTCGGACCGTGCATGATAACTGTCACGCGACCAATAATTTCTAGGGTAATGTTTTCACTGCAGGCTTTCTCATTAGGGAATAATTTACAATTACCAGGTACACATGGGGATTATTCGATGTTGAATTATTAAAAGGGACATGGTGCTAGAGAGTGATGTCGACCGGCGAAAAAAACTCAATTTTTTTTATAAAGCTCTTACAACGGTCGGTAATAGGTTTACCTAAGCATATAATGTGCCGGTATTGTTCATCCAGAATTTTCCGATTAGATTTGGTGCTTTACAAATAACTAAAAGTACCCATTTCAATCACGTGTTTTTAGGTTTAAAGCGGAAATATCCCCAGCATCTTTCATTGTTTTCATATTCCTGTTTTGGAATACTTTAAACTTGGACCTAAATAGAGAAGGTCTCTATTTAGGTCCAAACTTTAAATGAGCACATATATGAGCAATGGTAGAGCATTCCCTCTTTAGCAAGCCATTTATAAATACACGAAGAAACGCACATGATGAGATATGAACAATTATTCCTATAGATAAAATACTTGAATATGAAAAAACACTCGTAACTTACCATATTGAAGTTGTACATGTATAAATGCGGCACTCTCAGGTGACGGTCAGCCCCGCTAACCTTTTTTCGCTTTGCTCGATTTTTCTTGTTGCGATTACTTAAATCACAAACGTTTTCCTTATTGTCTTATTTGTATATTTTCCGTGGCAATAAAAGTTTGCCTTCCATTATGTTTCGTTGTCTGTGACTGTTACAACGGCTGATCACGACGAAGTAAATATGAGCTGAGAGGGGTCGGGTGTTACTGGTTGCTATGGCAACAACTCAGCTTTATTGGCTTGCAGTCGTAGTAACACGCCGTCGACACGCAATCGTGATGTACAATTAAGGTCCAATCCTAAGTATTAATCTTAGAAATCGATGAAAGAACTGAACGCAGAAAATAACTGCGAAGATTGCTCAAGTGTTTGAAAAAAGGACACGCACTTGAACAAAGAGTTAAACGTTTTGAAAGTAGTATTTAAGTTTGACGGCCAAAGGCTGCCCCGTTGGGTAAAAGGCAATGCTTGCCAGTTGCCACCATACAAAACCACTAAAACATGTATACTATAACGGTCTGAAGGGCTCTTGTAAACTTCATCAAATTCATTAGCGTGGAGGGCAGCAAATAAGATAATCATTTCGCCCATGGCAGGGACCTTCTTAGGAGTGAGGTTTCTAATGACAACAATAAACCTCTGTTTGTTGGCAAGTGGTAACGTAAGAATACTGGTAGTCCACTGTACGGTTGTCAAATATTATAAGAGTGACCCTAAGTAGCATTCTTTACCTAAGTAATGTAAAGTTCGGGTAGCGGTGATGGGTCTATTATGGCTTAATCCCACATTATAAAACTTCTTTCGAATCGCGACAGAGATGAACATGATATAGTGTAAATAGCGTATTCAAAAGGCGCCCGCGGCTCACTCACATTTCTACTTGTAAAATAGTAAGTCCATCCATGGAATGTACCGTCGCATTAATTGAACTGCTCCTTACGGGCGGTCACTTTGTTCGCATGTGGCTGATTAAATAAAACTTAAGCGGACGACAGGCCACTCACTGCTATTGACACACCCGTGGGTCAATGACCTTTTAGTCAAATTTCAGAAGTAATTAGCTGGTTGGACACAGTCGTAACAGTCATATGTAAAAATTGCGAAGTAACAAAGTACCTGTTAACTTCATAAATTTTCTTTTACATCGACTTTTTCAAAAAGTGTATAAATTAAAATTATTTACTACATTGTCCGATTCATGAGCTGTTCTTAGGTAAAGACCTAATGTAATACCGATGGGAACACGCGACCCAGAATAAAAAGGCCAAAATTGGTTTATTACTGAACTGAAAGTAGAAGGCTCAAACATTCAAATGACAATCAAATACCTCCCAAAGCAAAGAATGAAAAATTAATTTATTATTAGGTATTTTTACCCAGATGACTAAAGAAACCAAGAAAATAAATTAAAAGCAATAAATCAAAAATTAATTTAGCTACAGTACAAATACAAATGGATAATCAACTGGAATTTAAATGATGCGCTGTAAAACACGTATAATTTCTTCAAACCTGCAACAGGTTGTTTTTCGTTAATTAGGTAACAAATCGTTGAGTATTGTACATGTAGTAGAAGCAAGGAGTTATAGCTCCTTGGTAGAAGGTACAGTTGTTTCTTAACGTGCATAAAAAGTTAACGAATTAAAAAGTATTAAATAATATAATGAATCATCTGACACACTTTTCTGTGTAATCTTCACATCTCTTCAAGAAATGTTCACAATGATCTAAAATAACTTAATTCCTCTGTATTGTTTGAAACACGCTTACGGTGCTGCTCACAAGCCAAATTGGCTTACAACAATCCTTCATCATAAACAGGACCAATAATATTTGAGGCTTTTAAATAGAGATGAAACCAGGTTAACAACTCAAGTCTCTTGACAAGGCATTTTGAAACGAAAAATTCGGTGAGAGCTGTTGTAATCAAAATGAGAAGTTGTTTCCTAATCCAAGCGTTCAGCGAACAATGCCGCAACTTCAGCGTCATTAAGAGTTCTTGCGATGATTTTAATCTGCAATGAAAAGAGAGTACAATGAAAGAGTTAATTCAAAGACAGTATAATTAATACTGAACTCGTTATGCATATTAAACTGAGAGTGCAAAAGACAAACATTTCATGGTTTGGCGACGTAGCTTTTATCCCTGTGTACAAGTATATATATATATATATTGACCTACAAGTATGGGTTTCATTTCTGCAGGCGTGGGTTTTTTATTACCTCACGCCGAAAGCCCTTCTTAAATTTTTTATTAACTGGACACACTACTAATCATTTCACCCTAAGGCAACGGGTATACTTTTTAAAGATATATGCACTTACTTCATCCATGAAGCCAACAAAGTTGCTATCTTCGCACAAGAAGTCACGTCCGAAAATAAGCGGCGTGTTGGTCTTTTTGATTGCACCTAAAATAACAAAATAATAATGTAATTATAGAAATTGTGAGCAAATACATGGAAAACATCGATAATTTTCAAATGCTGTGACGATGGAGCTCATGGCCAATAAATTTCAAAATGAATGAAGAATAGGTGGGACAGCTTAGTTAACGAAAGGTAAAATAATCAAATGTGAAAAACGTTGATACTATTGTGGGAAAGATACAGAGTAAATTGTAAACAGAGAGAGAGACAGAGGGGGTGGGAAGGATTGCAGTGAAAGGAGCGAATGATTAAGTATAAAAAAGAGAGGCAGAACGAAAGAAAAGGCAAACTGAAAAAAAAACACGAGTGAAAGAAAGATTTACCATATGCCTGAACGGCAGGTGTCTGCATTACGCCGTCCATGTAGTAGCGGATATAGGCGCCGTCATAGGTCATCACTGCATGGTGCCACACGTCAAGTGAAGCCTGCCAAATGGAAAAGGTGCGGTGAGAAAAAGGCTTTACATTAAAGTGTATTGAGAAAGCGTATTAATCTCTTTCCACCTGCGACTATTAGTACAATGGCTACATTGTAATTGCCTGCCTTTCATCATTTTCATTAGTGCCAAGTCTTGTTCTGATCTTGAGGTAATATAAAACCACCCATTCAAGGATCGATAAAGAAGAAGAAATGGGTCAAATTTGCATTAATCAGTAAGAGTATTTCTCCACTTCATTATTTTTTTATCTGTTACTTATAACTCAACTTATTATTATTATTATTAATTATCATTTATATCATAATCTTATTTTTCCTTCGATAATACTAAAACGAGTGTCTTGTTTTGCCCTTTACCAGCAGGAAATGAAGATTAATTTGATCTTGATATGAAAATTCAAGATGAATAGTGTGCAGGTAAGATGGGGATTAATTTGTTTCTAAAGCTGCACGCAAAAAGCTACAAGTTATTTTTAACCAAAATTAACCTTACTGAGACGTGCTGGTAGGCCAAGGTGTAGTTCTTGGTGTAAGTAACAAGGCCTGCGCCAGTAGCACCCGATGCGTCTTCTTCGGTTCGGACATCAATTGTACCAGGAACGAAACAATCCCCATTGCTGACCAGACTGCGGCGAACAAGACCGGAATCGGTCTGTCTAAACCACAGACTGATAGTAAAATAGGTGCCAAACTCGTGGGCAGTGAATCGTGGGATTTCGGCATGGCCTTTGCCATTGAAGTACGCAGCGCCCTGGCCACATTGAGTTTTGATGCCGCCAGTCGTAGAAATTGACAGGCCGAGGGAGTCGAGCCATGTTCTTTCTTGTGCTTCGCTGAAGTCCTTGTCAAAGGTGAAGCAAGCGAGGTATTCTTCTCCTGAAAATAAAAATGGGGGATTGTACATATATCCAGGTCAGATATCATCATCATCATCATCATCATCACAGTCTCTCTCTCTCTCTCTCTCTCTCTCTCTCTCTCTCTCTCAGACTATCAGAAACAATCACTAGATAATAATCTATATCTATTTTATATAAATGCTCTTCAAAAAAATACCTTAAACTCGACAGAAAACCCGCGTGCTTACACACAAGAAAATAAGTTACAGGAAATTTCTACAGCACCTCATAATTATTTCAGAAATCAGTACACTCACCGACACACTGTCGCGCACAGACGTTGTCAACTTTTCGGACACATTCACAGAGGTCAATGTTGAACACGTGTCCCTGATGACACTCAAATGGAATGATGCTACCATGCCAGTAGAATGAGTACTTGTGGTCATAAGTGGGATGACTCCATTTTTTCCAGCCAGCGGCGGACACACACTGAACTGAAATAGAAAAGTGCACAGGAGTGATTAATTCCAAGTTTAAATGGTTTCCTAGCTCTTTTTACAAAAGATCTGTCATCTAATTTTGTAAATAATAAACAAAGTTTTTTTTTCACTTGAAAGACAATTCTATTGCCCTGTAAAATTCAACAGCACGACTTCCTAATTTTTTCACTTAAGAGCGGAATTCTTTATTTCCAACGCATTTATTGAACCAATTCAAATACTCTAGTCTTAAATTAAGATCCGTTTATCTTTTAAATGACTTTGGCAGAAAGTATATGCTTACCCCCAAGATCAGGATTGGGTGGCTCGACTGAGCACGTGGATGAACAGAGGGCAGAGGCCGAGCAACTGAACGTGTCTGGGTCATAGCCCTGGCCAGGTGGACAGCAGTGGGGGATCCACTTGTTGTTACTGCATTCGTAGTATTTGGCACAGTTCGCGGAGTCGTACTCGAAGCCGCCGGGACATGGATCTGCGTGATTAGAAATTGCATTTCAATATTACAGTTATCGCAAGGAGAAATAAAAATTGAAATTGAAATTATTGTTTTTCTTTTTATCAAGAGCTTATAAAATATGTGGGTATTACCTCCAATATTTCTGTGACTGTCAGTCACCATCAACATATTTTATAAGATCTTGATAAAAAGAAAAACAATAATTTCAATTGATACATACAGAGCTAATGAAACTGTTCTCTCAAAAATTGAAATGTTATACACGACATTAATTGACTTGTTGAAAAAAGATGAAAGACGATTTTTAAAATGGTGTTTCTGTTTTTGTTGTTGTTGATTATTTCTGTTGTCAAATTGCAATACCACGGACTACAAAATTAAAAAAAATAATAATAAAATACAAAAACCTAGGATAAAATAAATGAAAAAAGTGCCTTCTCTATTCCAGAAATTATACAACAAAGATCTATGGAATCAAAATATATGTTTTCTCACCAATGTTGTCACAGTTTGGTGGGCCTGGCTGTCGCACGTATCTACACTTCGCCTCTTCGCAAAACACGCACGTGAGCTTCTCCTGGTCCCAGAACAGTCCTCGTGGGCAACGCTTGTGGTAAGAAACCGTTTTCCCACCGATTCTGTAGCAGTGATAGAATTTAGAGCAGTCTTCAGGATCCCAGTAATGGCCCGGTCCGTTACGACGGTCAATGCACATGTCACAGTAACTCACTGAATGATGAGGAAATGATGACATTTTAAAACACGTTATCTTGAAGCATATTTGTCTTGTGCTGTCTTCGTTTTTACGCGTATCTTAATTTGAAGGAAGTGTATTACTAGTTCGTATTCTAAACAGAATTATTCCACCTTTCCTGGAAATTATTGTGTTCTTTATTCTATTTTGAAAAACCACTGGTATTGATTTCTTAGGTGTTCTATGTAATATCGAGGATGTAACGTTATAATACGATGTTTTTTAGATTGATCACTGCATTATGTTGTAACCATCTCATCACTTTAGGATTACTATTGAAAATTCATGTGGATTGCTAACAATCTGTTAATAAAAATACGGCCGTAAAATTAACCCTGTTGTAATAATATGATATAATATAATATAATATAATATAATATAATATAATATACGTGTACCATCACCTATCAAGCCATACACAGTTAGTGTTTGTTTCCCCCACGGCCTCGTACATCATCTGTTATCTTAATGGTTAGATAGCGTGCAACTGTTCCTGTCAGGTTAAAAAAATGAAACAAAGCCGGCTTAATATTTCCAGATATGAGATATTACTTAAATCCAATATGTAAAAAGTTAGAAGGTCGTTTGGTTAATAAAAAAGACCATGAATGGAGCGGAAAATTAATACATAACATTCTTTTATGTATCCTGAAAATTGAACAAAATCAGTTCGCCTTTCAAAAGTACACCATAATGCTCATTCGGAGCTGACATCAACAAGGCGTCCTTGGTAGAGGTGAAACTCTGAAATTAGTCATAGTGAAAAATGACACCGATCCAAGGACAAGGGTCATACGTGCCACCTTGGGGCATCTGTCAGGAAGATATTCAACAAGATCAATGTGATGAAACAGTCCTAAAAGACTTCGACTGTTGCGTTAAACCATTCGTCCGTTGTGTCTTGCACACATACCGCACTCGAGGCTCTTAAGTATAGCTTTTTGCTTACAAGTCATTGTTACAAAAAACCAATGAGGTATGTATGTATTACCCTTTGATAACAGGAGTTTCTAACATTTCCCTGTAGCCCTGGTAGTAATTTGTAGGTAGGCAGGTTGGCAAAAAAAAAGGACACTGTAAAAGCACTGGGAATCACATATTCTGGGTGATACGGGTTGTACATATTAAATCTACGTTGTTGGTTCACAAAAACAGAGGAACAGAAGCTAGTTGGTTTGAATGGCTGGTTTTAAAAAGCGTTCGGGATGCTTTCAATGACGGTGTATATTGGTAATTTTGATTAAACTACAAATTCTTCAGATAGGGTTCCAGACAAAGTAGATCCCCCCCCCCCCCCCGAAACGTCCCGTTCGCGCGGGGGGGGGGGGGGGTCTCTTTTTGGAAGGAGTAGGTTTGGGGTTAATTAAAATCTCTTACCTTCTGACCCTGTTGTAATAATTGTTATGTTCTCGTTTGCATCTTCTTGGCCTAGTATTACCAAAATATCGTTTAAGCATATGATCCTGTTTTTTTTTCAATTTATTTAAATTAGAGTGAAATCACATATCATTATCTTCCACTTAAGTGAAAAATATCGACCAGCATTTCAAACGAAAATGATATAAATATATCATAATATGATAAAGACATTAGATTGTTTTAACAATTTTAAACATTCCAATGGCGTCTCACAGCACAATCACACCACTCGTTACATATTTTCACATATTTCTCATTCACAGCATATTTGCAGCATACACTAAGATGTCATCAATGAACGCTAAGTTATCTTTGTCGCTTGTTAACGTTACGATTGGTAAGCGTATAGGGCTACCAATCGAATCAGTCCAATCTGAAAAATTCAAAATCAAGCTTTCATCATTTCCACCAAAACATGGCAAACCATACATGATAAAAACAATGTTTTATGCAGTAACGACTAAAGAAATCGTTACGGTTAGTAAAAGACCTAGCCAAAACCAATGTACAGTTGGTTCTCACATGCAATTACCAATAAATATCCAGACCATATAAAATGCATCATCAACTTATTTCAAATATGTTATCTCGATATAGATATAGAAACCAACAGCCTTAACAGATAATCGAAATAACCAAACCCCACCATTGCCATACCCTTTAAAACATGCTTTCACATTACTACCACGATCACATTATGTTATTTCATACAAAGGACATGTTTTACGAACCAGCGTCGCAAGACTGAGAATTGCATGTGCTCTGTTCTTCAGTTGGTCCATCACAGAGATCTCTGCCTCCCACAGATGGCGTTGGACAAATGCAATTACGGGTCCTGGATCTGATTCCGCCATTACACGTGGCACTGCATGTCGTCCAAGCGCTCCAGTCAGACCAGCACTCTGAAACGATTTTTTAAATAAATTTTCAAATGCACAATCAATTATGGTTAGGATTACTGTTAAATGACAACCATTATTATTAGGTTTTAAGGTTATTGCATTGACTCTGATTAAAACAAGCCTTGAAGATTATGTTTTTTTCGTTTCCCCAAGGATAATCCGTGTTTTGACCAAAACGAACAGTTGTTAGCACTATAAGTATGAACATTATTGACCATACTTTTGTTATAATCTCCACAATCCACGGCGTTGCACGAGTTGTCAACTTGCATGAAGTCTGCATCAGAACACTGGCGTCCACCACACTTAGCCTCATAGCAGAGTCTGCTTCTGGATCTACTGCCGCCTCCACATGTGGCGGAACATGGCGTCCAGGCCTCCCAGGCGCCACACGTGCAGTCCTCTGAATAAAAAATTCAAGATGCTTCACATACGTATTTTGTGTATGCCACTTACTTCCACATCGGAATATGTTTAAATCTGTACTTTAAATGACTGTGGTGTTTTATAAAGTGTGCCGGAGATTAAAACTGACACATTATCTTAATTATCTTTCTGCAATATCTTGCCATAAAGGCCCTAAATCACACGACAAGAACATTTCACATCTCAGCAACACAAATGAAAATAAAACATACGAGGACAGCAACCCGAATTGCATGCTCTGGATTCAGAATAGTCCGATGCGCCACAAAGGCGTCCGCCGTTCGTTCCGTCCTGACAGCTTCTTGATCTAGCCTGTATTCCACCACCGCACGACACGCTACATGTGGACCACTGGCTCCATGCTTCACATGTACATGGCACTAGAGAAGGATAATGGTGAGGTTATAAAAATGGGTTACTTTATAGAGTTCTCGTGCACGAGTTCTCGTTTACTATTTCATGATTTTCTTTTTGTTGTTGTGTTTGTAAGTAACATGATAAAAATACGTAATTAATCATCTAATTGAGGGTTCTATAATCCTTGGAACCTTGCCAGTTTAAAATCATTAAACGTGTATCCACTTGCCTCACTCAAAAATAACAATAATGATAATAAATACGCGCTTTATATATAATAACTTGTTGGGTGTTTGAAATTCTCGTTATATTTCATTAATCTTCGATTAGTCTTTCACTCTTCAATAAGCTGTATCGTGTAAAACTATAGACTCACCAGCGCATGGGACGTTATTGACGCAGGCCCTTTCTTGTTTATAGTCGGTTGGTAGACAAAGTTTTCCTCCATACAACCCATCTTGACAAGAACGTGTTCTGGTTTCAACGCCGCCTGGACCGCAAGAAGCGCTGCATTTGGACCATGGTGTCCAGTCGTTACAGGTACAGTCAACTAGAGAATAATGATCAAGAAACCATTGGTTTTTACGTCCACTCAACATCTATGTTATTTCCCATGATTGTATTTTTTGTAATGTTTTCATTAAAAACTGTCGAGATCTTTCGACGCCTTTATCAATCATATAAAACGACGATCCAAATAAATGGAGATTTCGACCGATGAAAGAATCGACTTGAAAGTTTGCCCATGCTTATGATATATTACATTATTTCTTAACAACATTTGCGCCCCAAGCTACATTTGCGGATTCCGTGATTTCGCAAGGTGTTTAAATGATCTCTCAAAAATGGTCTTATGCTATAAACGTTTTATCATCACAAAACTTACTAGCACAGGGCACGGTGTTCAGGCAAACCCTGGTTTCCTTGTAATCGCTAGGCAGACAAAGTTTTCCACCGTACAGACCATCCTGACACGAACGCGTTCTTGTTTCTACACCGCCTGGCCCACAGGAGGCGCTGCAGGTCGACCACGGCGCCCAATCGTTACATGTACAGTCAACTGAAAAAGAGTGAAATAATGTTTTAAAGTTTACAGTAATAAAGTCACTGTTGTACACAGTTTTGGGTCGACCCTCCTGACTTTGATCTACAGTTTTCAAAACCCAAAGTTACCTTCTTCTAGTTTTTATTTTAATACAATTGCGTTCCCCATTCAATAGACCAAGTTTTTTTTTTCAATCTGGCATACATGTAAACTAGTAGGCCTACGTGTATCTCCAAAGGCCTAAAGACAATTAAAACCCAGCAGCACTGGCGGTTTCTACTCACCAGCGCATGGGACGTTATTGACACAAGTTCTCTCTTGTTTATAGTCGGTTGGTAGGCAAAGTTTTCCTCCATACAATCCGTCTTGACAAGAGCGTGTTCTAGTTTCTACGCCGCCTGGACCACAAGAGGCGCTACAAGTCGACCATGGAGTCCAATCACCACACTTACAGTCAACTGAAATTATGACAAAAGAAACAGTCAGTTTTCGTTCCTGTTATATGGCAACATTCCATGTGGTCATAAAAGCCTACTGGTACAATATTCCCTTCCTTCCTTCGGTACTTGTTGTAAAATGCTGCAGGTTATTATAGACCTTACCTGCGTATGACCACTTGCATATCTGAATCGAAGATCATGGGCACTACACGATATAATACACTGTTTCAGATACGCTCTTTTTACTCACCAGCGCATGGGACGCTAAGGATGCAGGCTCTTTCTTCTTTATAGTCAGTTGGTAGGCAAAGTCTACCCCCATAGAGTCCATCTTGACAAGAGCGCGTTCTGGTTACTACGCCACCGGGCCCACAAGAAACGCTGCACTTAGACCACGGAGCCCAATCACCACACTTACAGTCAACTGAAAATATTACAAAAAACTTTCAGTGTTCGCTCCTTATCAAATGACAACATTCAATATTGCCCTATAAACCTACTGGTACAATACTCGATTGCATCTCTGGCCGCTTCTACTCACCAGCACATGGGACGTTATTGACGCAGGCTCTCTCTTGTTTATAGTCGGTTGGTAGGCAAAGTTTTCCTCCGTACAATCCGTCTTGACAAGAACGCGTTCTGGTTTCTACGCCGCCTGGTCCGCAAGAAGCGCTGCATTTGGACCATGGAGTCCAATCACCGCACTTACAGTCAACTGAAAATATGGCCAAAGAAATTGTCACTGTACGCTCTTGTTTAATGACAACATTATGTATGGCCATATAGGCCTTCTGGTGCAATACTCGTCCCTTCTCGCCCTAGTTGTAAAGCAGTGTACATACTCCACCTTCGTATGACTATTAACATTTCTGAATTTGAAAAAAAGGGTATTCAGTGATATAATATATCATTTAGGATATGATCTTTTAACTCACCAGCGCATGGGACGTTATTGACGCAGGCTCTCTGTTCTTTGTAGTCAGTTGGTAGGCAAAGTCTTCCCCCATAAAGTCCATCTTGACAAGAGCGTGTTCTGGTTTCTACGCCGCCTGGTCCGCAAGAAGCGCTGCACTTAGACCATGGAGTCCAGTCGTTACAGGTACAGTCAACTAGAAAAGATAAATTAAATAAATAAAAAATTTTTTCCATTAGTCATTTCAGTTAAAATTCAGTTTTCATATTTCCATTTAAACATTTATAAAGATTTGAATGCGGTAAATTGTTGTAATTGGACAAGGAATAAAGCTGAATTTTTAAGGGTTTCTATAAACAGAGTGCAACTGTGTGACTTCGTTCTAACCTAGATCTTAAGACTTACTTAACTGTAACTTCTAAATAAAAATGTTAGCGTCATATCGATTTCATACTGCTACATTTTGAGGTCCAGATCATTAAAATGATAATATCACACGTACTAGCACAAGGGACGTTGTTGACACATTCTCTGGTTTGCTTGTAATCACTTGGCTGGCACTGTCTTCCTCCGAACGCTCCTCCTTGGCATGTACGAGTTCTGGTCTCTACACCGCCTGGCCCACAGGAGGCGCTGCAGGTCGACCACGGTGCCCAATCGTTACATGTACAGTCAACTTGAAAATAAGAAAAATAATATAAAGATAAGCGATCTAGACGTAAATAAAAACTTTAAAATAAAAATAAAATAAAAATAAAAAAATCCCGTGACATGATAAGATGAAGGGGTATGTACCAGGTCATCACCCCCAATATACATGTATTTTGATATTTGTACACTGGCTGTAAAATAATTTCACCCAAAGCTGCTACATGTAGAAAACATTTCTATTAGGAATTGGATAAGGATCTACCACCAACAAATACGGTTGTAAAACTGTTTGTTATAGAGCTTAATTATATAAATAAGGGGAATAAATAAAGTAAAACACCTGTCACATGTCAAAATCAACCGCTTACCTGGACAAGGCACGTTGTTAATACAGGCTCTGGACTCTTCATAATCCGAGGCCTGACAAAGCCTGCCGCCGTACTGGCCGTCTGTGCATGAGCGAGTTCTTAGCTGTACGCCTCCTGGGCCGCAGGAAGCACTGCAGGCGTTCCACGGGTTCCAATCGCCACATTTGCAGTCAACTGTGAAGGTTTTAAAAATATTTGAATTCACCATTTTTTTGATTTTCGGACGTGCGTAAAATGTTGGATTAATATATGTACAGTTGTATCTCAAACTGTATACGTATATCACAGCACTGGCATTATTTTTGTTCTAGAGAATCGATACATTTATGTTATTTAATATGGCAAAAAGTTAATATTGATAAATATTATTTAGTCTAGATCGTATTTTTGGAAACTAACTCAATGAAAAAGATACTCTTAAATGTCGATTTAAACTTTCACACATACATTTTATTATGACGCAATTTGATGCTCGCTAAACACGAAAGTCAGTAATATGCCATTTCAGTTATGCTATGCTCAATACAGGGATCCCCTATATAAAAATTATGGGAAATATTTTATAATGAATTACAATCTTTTCTTTAAACCGCTGTAACGAGAACACTAAACGCGTTCAATTTTAACAAAACCTATACCCAGAGACCTACAGGCGGTGATAAAGACACGGTAGCTGCCATGTTGGTAAATAAATATTAATTTATGTTTTACATTTTGCACAAACAATGCATATGTAAAGGAAAGGGGGTATACATATCAGCAGGGTGTGGGTATGCACAAAGGATGCATTACACGTAAACTGTACCAATATTCATGGTACCCATCTACCTACCTGGACATACTTTGGTATTACAAATATCTGTCTGTTGATAGTCACTGGAAACGCATGGCCTGCCGCCATACTGACCTTCAGTGCACGTGCGTGATCTTACCCGTAGCCCTCCCCCACAAGACACGGAACACTGAGACCAGGCAGCCCAAATGCCACATGTACACGGGACTGTGGGGTGAAAACAACAAGACAAACACAAAGAAAGTTAGGACACAAGGAAAATGACAAGGAGCTGGTGTCTAAATGCTGAGCCTCCACCAACACGGCTAATGGTACCAGTAGTTTAAGTCAAATGTGAGCTTGTAGGGCCTACCAATACGACTGCTGGTAACATAAGACGTTGGCAGAGATTTAACTATCTCACAGAACTTAGACTTAAATAAGACACTAAGAATATAACCAAAACGAAGAGGGGTCTTTTCTTATAATGGCACAAGTCGCAATTAACAATTAAAGTGCACGAACACAGTGATGTATATACGGGTAAAAACGACAAAGCACTAGTATACAGACATTTAAAAGTAGACAAAAAATGGAAATAGCACGCACAAATACAATACTGTAGAAACGCCTCATTTAACGAACGATAAAAAGGGAAAAAGGGCAAATAAATACGTAAATATATAATACCCACCGGGACATGGAAACCTGCCGCACGGCTGCGTAATCTGATAATCACTAGGGATGCAGGTATCTCCCGTGCAGACACGCGTTTTAGTACGTGTACCGCCCACGCCACAAGACATGGAACACTGAGTCCACGAACTCCATACACCACAAGTACAGGGGACTGTAAAACGTAAACAGTTGGAATGCCGTTCACCACGGTACTTTACAGACAGAGGAATAAAATCCACACACAAAAGTTCAGATAAAAATAACGGGAACAAAAAACATAACGGATACAGGTTTGTTTGGCAATGTTCCTGTTTAGTAGCTTTAACTGTTAAAACAGTTGAACATGACGATTAGTGAACCCGTAGGTTTTACAAAGAGCTTGACACGGTTGTAAGAACTTACAGTAAGCACGAACAAGAAAACCTTACAGAACAAAATGGTAAATGGTACAATTATCACACACTAGTAACAAAGCACAGGGCAATAACAGAAAACGTGGAGTCCTTTTTTTATAAAAAACAATAAACTGCCACTGGGTATCACGTTCATGCATTAGGCCTACTTACCCGTACAGCTTTGAGAATTGCACTGTCTCGTCTCCTGGTAGTCTTCTATCGTGCATTTTCGTCCTCCGAAAATGCCGTCGGTGCAAGAACGCCTTCGAGTCTGTTCTCCTCCACCACAAGATGCACTACACTGTTCCCACTCACCCCATTCTTGACAACTACAGCCAACTAGTACCAAAAGTACGGGACAATGAGGCACAGCACAATATATCACACGCAGAAAGTTTGAACACAGTATTTTAAATTAACCCCATGAGTACCATGGAGAAGGTAACTTTTTTATTTATCATGTTTTTATCCTCAAGAAATAAAGTTTAACTACTACTACTTCAACAACTACTACATACATGTATAATTCCACTTTGAACGTACGGAAACACGTATGCTATCTATACAATGTACCATGTATGTACATGTACATGTGTATAATATAAAAACACATTTAAAAAGTTGTCTGTAGTATAAAAACTACCAGCACTTAGATGAGTTTTTTAATTTTGGAAAATGCCTCAGGTCTTGTTGTTCAAAAGTCAAAACTGTAAAAATGTTGCAATGAAATGATATGAAAAAATGATAAAAAGAAATGTATAATAAGTCAAAATATCAATAAAGATAACACATGCAAATGCAATTTTTCCAATACATGAAAATTTTGAACAAAGAAAAAGTGGGTGCATATTGAATACAATAAGAGAATGTGACACAAGAGATAATAATTTTCATGCATATATAAAAACATAATGTATAAGAAGCAAAAAAAGCATCCATTCAGTACAGAGCGGTGGACTGCAGCTTGTGAACTGTTGGGCTTTTGCGTATTCCCATCGTCTTTTAAACTTAGTTTTCAAGCAAATATAACAAGATAGGTTTAAAAGGCAATCCCGAATTCTTTTCACCCCCAGACTGGCGGTACAAGAAAAAAATAGAACAAACAAAAATCACAAATCGTTCGGAAAAGGAAATTAATTCAGCTTAGCACCAGAATTTTTATGGGAGGTGGGGTGGTGGCAAAATAAAAACCAGAGCCCATGACTTAACTATACATATACCTGGGCATCCGTATACATTGCACAATCTGTTTTCCTGATAATCAGATGGCGTGCACGGCCTTCCACCGTTGATTCCGTCAGTGCACGAGCGTTTTCGCACCTGCTGGCCTCCTCCACAGGTGGCGCTACAAGTGCCCCATGCTGCCCATGTTTCACACTGACATGGAACTGTATAGTATGTATATACACTGTATATATGGTGCATTTGCACGTAAATGTTTGATGTAGGGACATTTCAATCGAACACAATTGGCCTATTTCTGAAGAATTTTTCATTTCATTTTAACAAAATAAGCGAGCCTATGCTATGGAAACAAAATCTATACTAGTACATGGAAATAGCGTGCCCCAGTACCAAAAAAAGAACAAAAAGATACCATGCTTAGAAAATAAAGAAACGCACATATACAATTAAGAAAGTATTTTCAAAAGCTTATATATATATATATATATATATATATATATATATATATATATATATATATATATATCCACTGATATAACTTTTCTCAAACAATATGTATACTGAATATACGAATACACACCATGCAACGTACTGGTAGAGTAGAATAAACATTACTTCACACAATTTACATGCAAGTCACTGATATAACTTTTCTCAAACAATATGTATACTGAATATACGAATACACACCATGCAACGTACTGGTAGAGTAGAATAAACATTACTTCACACAATTTACATGCAAGTCAAAAAGGCACTCAATCGATATATGCACAATTTGCTAACATAGAATCCGTATAGTACAGAACTTACTTGGACAGCCATATGAATTACATATCTCAGTCTGTTCGTAATCACTCCTCACACACTGCCGGCCACCATACAGGCCGTCCGTGCATGACCTTGACCGCGTCCTTGACCCGCCACCGCAGGACACAGAACACTGAGACCAAACACCCCAGGTCTCCTCACACGTACACGGTACTGAACAAAAACAATAAATGGTTATTCTTAGTGAGAAAATTTGTTTCGAACTTTAAAAAATTCACATGTGAATGTCCATAGAAAAATACTAGTTTACAATGGGTTAATTCAATTTTCATGACGACGACAGACAGATGGATGTTAAACGAAAACTTTTGTCAGTACACAAAAAGGTCCAGTACACTATATTACTATTCAACCCTGAATTAACAGTTAATTAGATAAGAAACATATATTTAAAACCTTTTTGCGAAGAAAAACATTAAAACTACACCACAAATCATTTCACAGTATATCAGATAGACCCAATCTGATAACGTCTAGGCCGTTATAAGATTCGGTCTATCTGAGTCTCGTGTGAACGGGCCCTCACACCTACTGGGACATTCCTGAACGTAACACGGTTGGCTCATTTCGTAATCAGTCGCTAGGCAACCGTTCCCAGTGCAACTTCGTATCCTGGTCTGAAGACCGCCACTGCCGCAGGAGGCCGAACACTGGCCCCAAGCTGACCATGTGTCACAGACGCAGGGTGCTAGTAAAGAATGACGGAAGAGACATCTACCAATCTACTTTATCCTGTAGTATATCTACGTCACAAGAAAACCCCATTTGGAACATCTTTTTAATAGTTTTGTCCACCAAATTAAAATTCCAAAAAATTAAAAAATTCCACTTTTCTTGCGAAGGGGTTAGGCATCATGGGTTGAATTACTAAATCCGAAGTTAAAAAAACTCTTTGTTCCAAATGGTATCTTCTTTCCACAGACAGCTATCTTGTTATTTCTACCAACTAAAGTTACCTAATTATTAGAAACCCGATGGATTCCCTTTACAAAAATATTAGTATTAGGGCCTAGACAACAACTAATTTAGATTTATGGACCCCGTAGAAGTTTGTGTGTAAAAAAAGAGCATAAATATTGCAAGATCTATTTCCCTACCTTTGTGTGCATGCAAAAAGAAATAGATGCTTACCTTTTTTCACATTAAATTTTCCTCAAGATCCCGTCTTTTCTTGTCTCTCAGTCAGCCATGCAGACCTAGTATGTATCAGCAAACATGCCATACGCATGCAACATATTAATGAGGCATATATGCCAATACGTTTGCTAGCGTGCCTAAATATAGTGAATGTTAGCGACAAAGACAACATCAGTAGCAAAATAAGACATTAACAGACATCTCGTGCACCACACACAGACACACAAGCAATCAACACCACTTCGCATCACACTATCAACAGCCGCCATCATTTGGAACTGCAGTGCATTCAGTAAGCTGCAGCACGGTAGAGCAATGGGCTACTGATCCACGTTGGGTTGTGTGAAAACCCTTAAAATAAAGTGGCAGCACTGCAGCTTGTGGATATCAAAACTGTAGCTTACACATTGGCAGTTGACAGGCCTCTTGCTGGTATCTGTCGCTGTCCGTGCACATTCGTCCGCCGTGCATCCCCTCTGTGCAGTGTCTGGTTCTGTTGCGGACGCCGTTGCCGCACCTGGCGCTGCAGTCGCCCCAGTTGTCAGCCCACTCTTCACACGTACAGTCAACTGATGCGGACAAAACGAATACAAGACATAAACAAAGACATCAACTGTGAACCCATGCAGAAGACAATTTACCAACAAATAACATAAAAACATTATAATATTGAACAATATTCACGACACAATAGGTAGAGAGACTAGAGAGATACATTCAATAAACATAAAAAATGCGACAACACAAATAAAATTATTCTGCTACATGCAGTATATTTTGACAGATAAAACAGAAACATTGATGGACATACAGGCTGTGGCTGCAACATGCACTTTGTAACAATGGTATAGACAGAGAATATATGAGACATGCTCATGCACATATATTATATGATACACATAATACATGCATCCTACCTGTCAAATTCTGCAGCATTCTCAATTACAAATAACTTTCATACTCACCTGACCACTCTGTTTAAGAATCTATTCTAAATGCTTCCATCTAGAGGTCAGTATTTTCTCATCCCTGCCAACAGCTCTTAATAAGGGTCTTTATAATCTTGATACCGATTTCTTTAATGGACCACTAGTCTCTAAACTGCGTCTATAATCCTTAAACCGCCAGGTTAACTGGGTTCAACTATTTCTAACCCAGGTTAATAATTATTGAATCACTTACCTGGACATTCGTGTGTGTTGCACGGTTTTATTTCAAAGCATGGTCCCTCACAATCTTTGCCTCCATTAAGAGGAGCGGGGCTGTTGCAGAATCGTTGACGAACTGTTTCACCGCCGCCGCATGTTTTAGAACAGCACATCCAGTCCGTCCATTCGCTCCAGCCTCCGTCAACTGAAAGTATCATGTAACAAACAAAATAATTCAAAAGAAAATCTAAAACGGACGTTGGATAGATGATTAATTAATTTATTTATGAATTTATCTGTATATATTTATTTATTTATTTATTTATTTTTGCCATCAATCTGTTCATTCACCTATTCGCTCGGATCGCTTCTTCATTCGTTTATTTAAAAAAAGCAATTGCACCGTGATTAAGAAGCTTGTGTTTCACCTTCTGAGGTGGTGATAAAGAAAAATAGGAGCCCGTACCATCTTGATGGAGTGACAGCACGCACCTTTTATCTGAGGAATTCATTAAACCACTGATGCGATAAAAAGGTGAGACATATAACAACCTGATTTAGGAAATATCCGACCAATAGATGGCAGCCTTAGAAAATGTCCTCGAGAAACACAATGTTGCTATGCCACGACACGCGTTTCCCAATACAGAAAGTGTCTTGAAATTTACTTTTCGTGTCTTTTTCGCATCTGTTAATCATTAATCAACTGAGTCATCTGGCGGCACGTGTCATTCATACGTTAAAGCAGCAAGGTAACTTACAGATATGATGTAAAATGGGGACATTGCATGGGACGAACAAATACTGTAATATGCGCAATGCTAATATTTTGGTAGAATATTCGCCAACAAACTATAAATATGTTGGTATTATTTGTATGAAGAAGATGCCCTCATAAGAGACCAGTTATCAAGAACATCTCATTGTGATGTAGTTGAAATAAAACAGTTAAAAGTGTCGCAAATAAGGGTACGTTAAATTTTATATACGTCTTTATTTGTAGACGACTTCATTCTATCAAACAAAAAACAAATTTTTTAAAACTTCAAACAACAGCGTCTTGTCCAATTGGACATTTTACATCTACTAAAGAATTAATTACACAAAATACACCCAAGGAAGTAAAACCAAGACGAATGACACAAAGACAAGATTCTCCAAGCGGTCGTTTTTTATCCTGACAGTCCGCCCGGCCATCCCTATACATTCACCCTGACTCAGCTGAGAAACACCACTCATGTTTTAAATCAAATGGAGGGAAACATGGACGTCTTGAAAACCAAAACTCATAACTACAATCCAAATACGTAATTTAAAAACTCCCATCATTGTGCAACCAAATTTTGCAACTTAGACACTCCCAGCAATGAATTTCCAAATAAGTTCCGTTTCTCATTTTGGATTAACTGCGCGTCGGTCCCGAGACCTTGATTTCTCACCCTGCTATTCAACCTAAACCTCAGTCAAACCAATGACCTACAGAACATGTTTCTTTACCACTGGTCAGATAAACTGGTGGCCTGAGTTAAACCTAATCGAAAATGACTGTCTGAATTATATGGGATAAAACTTAATTTGTAGGGGTATTACACTATTAAATTTTGCTAACAGAAGTATGATAAGGCATCGTCTCAGATTATATACGTGCATGCGGTAGCAATGGTATGAATTTTCAAAAGCAACAGGCTGACAAGCGACTAAGGAACGCGAGTAAAGAAAGGGTGGAAAACAAGTTTGGGGAACATAGTAAACACAGCCATTGATACCAGCACATAAAACAGATAATTTCAGTACTGATCCAAAAGTATAAAACTAATGAATTCTTGAGAGAGGGAGGGAGAGAGGGAGGGTAAGAGAAAGAGAGAGAGAGAGAGAGAGAGAGACGTAGGGAAAGAGAGAGGAAGGAAGAGAGAGAAAGAGAGAGCAATGTGGTATAGAAAATTAATGAGAAAATCCATTGATAATCTGCCTTTCAGCAGGGACAAAGCTGAATTCGCAGCGCGTGCTTTCATCTACCACATTGCGGCTACATTTGAGATGGTCAGACATGATATCATCTACCAAAATTTATGGTTTCATGTTTGACAAGACCACCAAACTTCCAGTAACAAGAAGTTAACGTGATGGTTTATATAAAGACGACAAGATATGAAGCAGGCGATTGTTTTTACGCGTGTTTGTATCTGTAGAGCCTTTGAACAAATAACATTTCCTTTTGTGCTGCTTTTCTGTTTGTTGGATTTAGTTTATCCATTTCCTTGAAAGATAGGGTCGCTTTTGACGACAAAAGGATGTATTTAGAAATGAATCTAAGATCATCATCTAAGAAAATATGTACTTGTTGAGCGAATGTGAAAGACAATGGCACAAATACAGGTAGTGGAATACACCGTTGCCTTACACATTTTTACATGTACCTTGTCCAAAACTGCAACGAACACCATCGACCTTTGAATTTTATCACAAGCATACAGGTACTGTATATGAGTATCTATGAATAGTTTTCGTGCAACGATAAATTTAGAGGAATTACATTATTTTTCAATGTAAAATCCTTGGTATCTTTTGATCAAAATAATCCTCATTCTCTTTTTTATATAATACAAACTCCATTATAAACACATTATAAACGTAAAGATAAATATAGCATAAATATATCACCAATCATACTTGAAGGTTACCTAAGACATTCTCGACAAAAATCATTGACCTGGTTCCAAAAACCATCATTTCCATTTTTCAATTATTAGTATAATGCACATGCAAGTCTTTTTTTTTATTTTTTATTTTTATTTATTTATTTTTATTTTTTTTTTTTTTTTTGTGGCGAGGGTAGCGCAAAGGGAGGGGGGAGGGCTGGGGCGGAGGCAGGGGCAGTGTAGATCAACTTACCGGGACAAGGGCCGTCGTTGCAGTTCCGGACTTCGAAGCAAGGGCCGTCACATTCAGAGCCTAGACATTCTCGTGTTCGAACGGACTTTCCGTCCCCACATGTGGCACTGCAGCAAGACCACTCCGTCCATGGTCCGAACCCTACAATTAGATGAAAATTGAAATAATATTTTTTGATTTTTTAATGTGATTGATACTGGCGTAAACCCTAAATTGATCAGGTAACACATTATCGCAGCCAGGCATACAAGTATGCCAAACTCCAGGTTATTTTAACCTCCGTTTAGTGGTAAAAATGTGCCCATATGCCTCATTGGAACCCCTATTTGTTAATGTAATGAGCATAGACAGTGTTGAAATATGTACCTGACATATTAATGTTCAATATATACAAAGCATTAAGTAAGCATACTAGACAAATACTGATATATCTTGATGCCCCCTTAAAATACAGATCGCTTAAGTGTGTCTAAAAATAAGGTATAAGAATATCGACAAATTCCGGAAAAAATGAATAAGCTTACCTGCATCTGTGTACTGTGCTTGAGAATATCCCAGAAATGCTACCAGTACGAGGCAGACCAACTTGTTCATGACTTGGTACGCTGGAATTCAAAGGCACACAATATAGTTTTTTTGTAATCTCTGGTTATCAGGTATATGACACGGCTTTTACTTGGCACAGCCGACCTTTTCCTTTATAACTGTGCTGTATATAGTCAAGCCGATGTTTTCTTAAAGCTGAGGCAGCTAGTCCTTCTTTGGCAGCTAGTTCTTCTTTCCTCGTTGTGAAAAGAAAGACAGATTCAAGCTATTTATCTTGTCCGTAGGTTCGACTTGACGTCATGGTTATAGAAAACTATTTGAATAGAACCATGAGTAATAAAAGCCTATTATATCTTTATGGTATTTAATTCCTCTTATTCGCATCTCATTAAGAAGGCAGTGACAAATTATTTGAAAAATAGACGGAAAGCTACTTCGTAATGGCATTAAATTCCTTTTGATCCTTTCTGCTGGCCTATAGGTGAGAGGAAAAGCGGTGTGACGTTTTATAATGTAATGAAATATTTATATATTTAAAAAAAACTGGCTTAATATTGAAAAAAGATTCAACAAAGTAAGATATTTTTTTAAAAAATGGATGTTACATGGCCATGGTTGTTAATCCCCTTGAAAGCATTTCTTTTAAAAGAAAGTGACAAGTTGAAATAGTAAACATAAATTGAATATTCACCACTTCTGTGATATGATATATGTGAGTGGATACTGCGAATTAGCAATGCTCATCCTCTTGAGTTGAGTGCTAAATGTAAAAAGATGTAAACAAGTCATGATTTATTTTCTTTTTCGTAGTTCTCCCTAAAACATTCCCTGTTTGGCAATAATTCCATAACCACAAATATTACATTTTCCTAACATTTTCCATCAATTTAATTAAAACGCATTTTCCTCGTCGAAGCGCTTGAATTATGAAAGCAAAAAAAGATTACTATAAAAATGCAGGAATGCTCCTGATTAATGGGAGAGTAATGGTCTTAGAATGCGAGTTCATAAATTTATTCTGACAGTTGGCAAATAGCAAGGCGGAATATATTTTGAGATACAGCGTCCTCTAAAGACCCAATATTTCGGGCCAGATATTGCATCAAAAGGCTTGTCAAGACTGTACCGGCACAATCTCCCTCTTTTCATCCAAATACCACGGATTATACCTTACGTTGCTAGGAAAAAAGTTAGGTCTTTTTGTTGACTTTTCACTTCTTTTCAGGCGATCGACCTTATCAGACAAAAGTCGAAATTGATTAATGACTGCTCATCCCACTCGTCGCGTAAGTACACAATACTTAAAATAAAGGCCTAGATAAGTTGAATAAAAGTCTTTTTTATTATGGACACCCTTCTGACGACATGTCCCGATGAAGTCCAGTTTCTGTTGAAAAATGGACAGTTCGCACGACATTTGTCAAAACCATGACAAATTTCACTGAAATTATTTTTCAAGTTTGATTCATGATATTTGCCGGACAATCGGTCAGGGCGGGAGAAAGAGAAGTATATCTTTACTGCTTTAATGGACATTAATAATGGCCAGTAATGTCTATTGAACAGGACTCACACTCAATTTTATAATGATGATAGAGTCGAACAGTGGTGACGTTGTTAAAAAAGATATCTACCTACAGGAAAAACATATTATCTTTGCGCCATTAGCTGGCAGTAACCGGTAAGCAACTTCTTCTTTGGGCTTGGTGGAGATTTATGAAAATACAGTACAATAAACTGTCTATTTTTTTCATTGGTTTGAACGTGTCTTCGAGTCATTTTTTACAACTGAGTGTTATTGTTGAAATCTCTTTCACACCGCTCAGTTTGTTCCCTCTCAAACGTGACCTGGCTAACAATAAATTAAGGAAAACTATTAAGTTGTTGTTAAAATTCTCATTATCAAAACATATTAGTCTGAACATCTCAAGAATTTCCTATAGCAACAAAAGTTGCATTTGGCCGCATGTAGGACACAGCGCTTGGATCAAGATCGCCAAAAACCCTGTTTTCCAGCACGTGAAAATCCCACAGGCGAAAGCTAACAGGATTTACATTGCGGTTTAGCAGTAGAAGTTTGACTTGCATAATAAACTGTAAAACTACACAGAGTCATGCATTGTTCCTACGCCTCATTCGATATTCCGGGCGACATGCAACCTATCTTGCCTTAATTGAGGGAGACAGGCGCAAGGTAACCTTCATACGATTAGAAGTATGTGCGCTAAAGGGCGGCTATTTGTATTTTTACGTACCCAGTCAAGTTGTATTGTAGCCGCCAATTTGAGGTTTTAAAAAAAAGCTGACAAGGCGTGAGAATGAAGGTAGTATCCTCCGCAGGTTTTGCCTAAGACGGGTAATAAATTCTAATTAATGTCCTTAGTCCATGTCCATCCTTTTTTTAACACGCCCGGTAAACTATTAATGTTTACATTTCGCACCTTTCAATGTCCATTGGCAAATAAAAAACGAGAAACGATCTATATACATGCAAATACGTGGGGAGAGTGTCTATGCTTGATTTTACCCTGATTTTATGTACCGTATGTTTATTATCTATATCTTATAGTGAATATAACAAGAAAAATAACACAGCAATACCGCGTCTGATTAAGAGCACCTTTTGGTTACCTTGTTTAATAATGATGATTTGGCTTCTAGGTTATTATAATTGCACGTCAGTGTTATGGCGGTTAAATGTTCAAGAAAACGTAGAAATCACATGTTCGTCTCGGTCTTCTTTTGCCTTTTGTACCATAATACAAATGTTGGGTCCTGCAGAGACCAAAATAAGGAGATGGGGGTGGAGGAGACATGTTTTCTATGCTTACACTTTGGGTCCGTCTACATTATAACGCATCATGGGCTATATCTATTACAACTGCATATTCATTATTGCACCCGCTTCACCACTTTAACCCTACCTGAAGAAGATAGGTCATCAAATAAAATAAAAATATATTGAAATTTTATAAAAGTGAGAATGCAAGTAACAAAAACATTAAAGCTGTACTTTTCTAATACATGTACATGCAGGTCGTGCAGAGAAAGTGCCTGGTGTCACCTTGTATCCACGAGGCTGCTAGGATGGAAAAAGAATTTGGCTCAGCATACATGAAGTTGAATTCGTTTGTACATGTATGAACATTCAATTGATTCCAATATAAGGACACATATTTCTGTTCTTGCAAATCCTTTATATAAACCACTAGTCTCATTGATATCTCCACTGATTAAATTTTGCCAACTAGTATGGAAGTGTGACTTTTGTTGTTACAGATCATCAAGTACTGGTACGATGACGTCTTTAAGTTTAGTTTTCTATGATGGTGCAAAACCTTAGCATCATCTCAATTTGTAAGCATATGAAGTCAGCGTTTCTTAGGCGTCACTGGTGCTTTAATTAAACCGTGATTACGCACAGCGGCATCTGTAATATATGTACCGGTACATTTATATATGAAAGTATGTTGAGACACAGTCAACATAATGATAAAGTCAATTAAAGTGAGATCTTTCTACCCTTAAACAATCCTATCACATCACCGGTGGAGTAGTGCTATCATTTTCGCAGGAAAACAAAGGCCATCCGAGTAAGTCTAAAACGAAACTGACAGCAGTGCTTGACGTCTTTCAAGAGTTTTCATGATCCTCCCTCCTTAATGGGAAAAAATATTTTCTATTCAATGTAAATAAACTGGGATTTATATACATATATATGAGAAAACTGATCAGTCGTCCGCAGCAGGTTCTTTGAAATGGTCCTGCTGGTATCTATATTAAGTCCACAAAAATTCAAGCCTATAATTTTCAATCATTCATATGAGCCATTATTTGTACTATTTAAAGGTCAGAGCATTCTGCAATTCAAATAAAAAATTAATCACATATACTGCATGTTAATCACGGATTGTACATTGACCCGTCAGACTTGAACCTCTTCCAATGTATACTGCCCGGCTGGGGTTAAAAGTTTAACTCACTGCTTTAAGTGCATTCATTTCTTAAATGTAAAATAGTGAAGTTTTCTATTGATTATCTGTATTACACTAAGGTATGGTCAGGAGAAGACTTTTAGTAACGTCCAGAGATCGTAAATGTAGTGCGTCAATCAAAAATAAGAAAAAAATGAAAAACTATTTAATGAGTGAAAGTATAACAATTTCAATCAAATTAAATTTTCATGTTTATTTTTGCAACGATAATACAAACACTGTACCTTTAAAGCTTCTTTTGGTGTGTCATACCGGATGCTTGTTCAAGCTAAGTGGAGTTTTTAAAGCGTTATATGATTTTCAATGAATGTATTCTAAGAATAAAAAAAATATTCCTGACACGGTGAATCACAAGAACACTTACTGTAATAGACATAAAAGCAATTTCACCCTTGATAGGTTTTGTTAAATGCTTCTTTGACGCCTCTGTCTATTAGAATAGCGACAAGAAAACTGCCATCATCTAAGCTGATTCACTGATGATTTCCACGGAGTACGGAGGAAAACCCCTTGATTTGATATGCGCATACTTTAGTGTGAGGTTCACAAAATTTTTGAAGCACTTGTTACGTCGAGGCAACGGTTCGTAAAACACTGGTCATTATTACTGCGATAGTGGCAAAATGATTTGTATTTAGATCAAACAAGGCCACATACCGAAATTAATAGATAAATAGACAGATAAATTATGTGATTAAAACCGATTATCTAGAGCAAAATGGGTCGTATGAATTCTTCAGTCATTTGATGCAGTATTGAGACCCAGCAACACAGACAATAAAGGACATCTTTAACAAAACGCAATGCAATCTCCCGCGATCGCCGAACAAGGTCAACGTTTTATGAATGGAGAACATTTCTTTGAGGTTAGTAAATTTGAAACAAAACGCCTCGAATACTTTACGACATGATACTCGGTGACCTTTTACTTGGGTGTGACTTTGAACATTAGCCGCCTACTAAACCACTAACATATAAATTTGCTTATTCGAATAAAATGTTTCTCAATTGCTCTGTTTTACCACATGCATATAATATTCAAGCGACTTTGCTCTCGCTTGTCGCGCTGCAGTTGTCAGTATGAAGGATTTTGTGATGAATCTGATACAACGTTTTTTTACTGTTCACTGACAAGTATGGATAAATCCCGCACACGCAACTAGATGTACACATTTGGTATTGCACTTCTTAGTCGACGTAAATCAAAATGTCAGATTTTTTTAAAGTAATAATTTTCTTTCGCAAGGGGGTAGAATCCCAGGCATTTAACCCATACACTGAGTACAGTTAATCGAGATAGGTGCTTTACATGCATTATCATAATGGTCTGATTAACTAGAATTTATGAAAAAAAATACCTATATTTAACTGGCAGGGGTCATTAGTAAGACACTCAAACATGTTATTACGCGAACTGTTGGGTCCAAGTTTGAACCTCAACCTTGACATCGAAGCCTCTGTACATTTTTGTACATAAAACACCGTTTTCTGAATTGTAGAGATGACTGGCCTCCCCGCGACGGAGGGGAGGAACAGGGCCCCCTTATCAGCATCAGGGAAGTACTTTGTCTGCGTGTGAATGTACATACTTTGTCTGGGTATCGTCACGCGAACTCAGGTAGAGGTTTCTTTGACTCCGGTTTCGTGATCTCGTTTATAGTTATTCCTTGCCGACCAAAATCGGTAATATGTTCTCTTTAACAGTAAGTTTGCATAATAGGGAACCAGAGGGAGTTACATGTACCCACCCCTCACTTTTCTCAACCACGCCGGTGGGGGAGGGGGGGAGGAGGTACTTAAAAAAGTACATTTAACATATACACGGACTAGAACATTGACGCCTCAGTGGCTTTGAATTTAATCTTATTCTATGAATCCCATTCAAGTCCAAAGCAAAAGAAAAGCAAGGATTCACTCATTAAAACACTTCAGAGGGATAAGAAAGAATACAAAATGTAATGAGGTAACTGTTTTTATCACCTTGATGTGAACTTCATTTTACCATTAACATATGAATCGATAGTCATGACGTAAACACACCTCACATCCTGGATAAAACCAACTTCACTTTGTTGAATCTAATAATGACGAGTGCTGTGAGAAACACATTTATGCCGAATGTGAGTCACTGTTTTTGAATGCATATTTATATTAAAATACATATTTTAGCTTTTTTACAGTAAATTCTCTGGAACACCAGCCCGCTTCCGCTTTTCCATCAAAATTATTTCATCTGGAGCACGTAGGCTACACACTAGCCAGGGGAGAAATAAACGTATTTACATCATGCAATTACCCTTTAAATAAGACTTCACAATCCTCCCAAAGTTTTAAATCAATTTGGTAGACGACGTTCGCAGCATCGACAATGATTTTATTCTAAGCTGAATTCTCAATTTGATGAAATCGTTCAAAGTGGGAAATCTGTGGATTACAATTAACAAGTTTCCTTTTAAACAGATATCGAGTGTATCTGACTCAAATTCCCATTGCTCTGACTTTCTCTAAAATCTATTCATTTCCAAGTTTCCAAAAAATATAATAATAACAATTGAATAAGTGAAAACAAAAGGTTAAGGCGAGTGGGGGGGGGGGGGGTACAGGCTGAGGTAAAGTCAATATCTGCATGCATGCTTAGGCCTACTCCAAATTACAAATTGCAGTGGCCAATTAACAAACTATTGAATATATGGGTCGTTTCATTGTGTACAACCGTGCCAAATTTCATACTTGTAGGTAAAAAATCCATCCTTTATGTGCACCATATTCAGCGAGTAAAGCGTTACTGCCCTATGGAATCACTTACCTGTGTTTTTTAAAGATATAATTTGGATCCTGAAACGAAACGCTCCTTTACATGACAAAATACCTCCAAAGCAAGGCAGTCCCGTATTTTATGACATTTACCTATAGTAAAGTCTATTTATACGGACTCATATATACGTTCTAGTTATCGGTACCTGCCAAATCGACTCGATTTTCTACTTAGGGGTTGACCGCTACCTCTGCGACGACCCAAGACACTGGCACACACAGTTTCATTTCACCACATAAATCGATTACAACATTTCTACCTTTTTTCAAAGATATTAAAAATTTGGTACCTTAAAATTGCTCCCAACTGGACCCCGAATCATGACGGAATAAATCTGGTTCGTTTAAACTACATTATCGGATATCAAGTATGAAGTTAATTCGTGGGTAAAGGCACATCGTTATTTTACTTCAGACGTATTATTAACCCTAAACACACTGTATAATTGACTGTGTACTGCAGATGATTTTTACCCGTCAGACCTTCAATGCAGAATTGGCGTTTAGCAGCGTCGAAGGTTAAAATTGGGTCAAATATTTTCTTTGTGAAGAAAATGCTCGACCTAGGATGAACCTCGACAACACGAATGATGCGACCCACGTAATGTGTGGAATTCGCCATCTCTTTATCTGCGGGATTTTCTATGAAGACGTGTCTCAGTGAGTTAAAAACCAAAACGAAACAACTGTGAAAAAAATTTTTTTGAAAACCGTTTCATTTGGAAATGAAGCTTTGGAAACCTAATCGTTAAGGGCTATCGGTTTCATGCTTAACAGATGACAAAACATTTAAATTGTGTATCTTCAAGACCAGCGTTCTTCATCTTACTTTTTAGGCCATGGAGGGTAAATCCATTGTTTTTCGCCAAAAATCTAAATTTTCCATTATAATTTTCCCTTTTCGTCCAATCGTAACACTGAAAGCAATTTTTTATCAAAAAAAAAATGAATCAATAATTTGTTCACTGCAGAGCCTGTTGCAAATAAATCTATTTACGTAAAAATATCTTTTTATCCTTTTAAATTACACACATGTTGCTTGTAAACACATGTCATTTTGTTGCAAGAGACCCTTAACTGCCATGTTACGGTAGATAAGAGTGAAAATGTACATGAGCTGAGTTACGCATCTCAAGTGGATTCCGCCCCGAAGCGTCATTGGTACTTATTGACCTTTTCTGATTTCACAACTGGCTTCAAACGTAATTTGTTGTCTATTTTAGACAGTTAACAATTACGAAATTTGCTGTTAAATACAATTACGAACTTTACTGAGATAAGACAAGCGACATTTAGAGTATTTTTCATTACGATTACCCCACTAGTCAGAAAATCATTTGAAAAAAAATTCACATTTTTGCTGATAAAATTTAAAAGAAATCGTTTTTAAAATTTAAAGAAATCTTTAAGGTTATGAATTCAATCCAATAAATCAATATTTTCCCATGTCCGGCAAAATTGCATTCTATGCTGCTTTGTTAATAAAGAAAACCAATATACCCCCCCCCCCCCCCAAAAAAAAAAAAAGGGGGGGGGAGATTGCGGAATAAGGGTTAGAAGAATTAAATCTGTGAATAACCGGTAATCATTTTTCAGTAATCGATTGTACCTGGCAAGTTTGTCAATGTAATTACTTGTCATGTTATTTAACCCCTTAATTATGCATGTTACTATACATGAGCATGGTTATGGTCGTTTTAGCAATTTAAATACCCATTCGTTTTAGTAAAATTGTTCTTCGACGTTAAGACCTCCTTGTGTTTGTTTGTCCAAGCATAAGACTTGCCTCATCTTTTAAACATTTCATTCATAAAACTTAATATTGTGACATGGATACAGAAAGCTAGAATTGCCATTTGATTCAATAAATTGAGATTTGGTCGTGTTTTAAATTGTAAAAATAATTTGATTTTAATCATTCTCGAAATCCTATGTCCTAAAGACATTAAACAGCGCTGTGGCACCCATAAAGCTAATTTTGATGTGCGTGTAACCAACCTTGTTAATAATGAAAAACCAGTCTTAGTTTTCAGATGGTCATCATCACCAGTGTTCTGAAAGGTCAAATGACCGATAGTTTCAATGCGTATCAATGTCTCAAGCTCACGCCATCGCGAGGTAATTGTATTATAGTTTATGTTCATCTTTGCGGCCAATTGCCAACAATTTTCCATTTTAGTCGATAGCAATTTTACTGCGTCAATCAATCGAATAAATGAGGACATCGATACTAACGCAGTAAAATTCAAGGAATATATTTATCCCTACTGTTTCAACACTGCTGCCGCGACCGTTTGCCTTTTGTTACATTAAAAGTGGGTCTGTGTAATTTCAAATCGTTTAATGCAAAACAGAAGAAGTATAATGGTTTCTTACTAATCTTTCCCGCTAAACCCTGAGAGCAATATGAATACCACTTGGAGAATAGTCGCATAACAACGGCCGGATCCCAGAACGATCCAGTCGCAAGACAGCTGATGCGTATTAATGTGTGAAATATGTGTGCGAACTTTTGTGTACCATACTAAAAGCATACTAAAAGTTCACCGATTCCGGCGGTTGATAGTAAAGTGTAAATAGCATTTTGATATGTTTTGACAGCTTCTAAAGTAAAACTTTGTCTTAACAAGAAAATAAATAGGCATTATCTGATGTAAAAAAAGATCATCATTTTTACAGCAAACGTCAATGACTTTTTATTGCTACGAGAATGAAACTTGACAGCATCTAAGATATATGCAGTATGGCATGTATCAAACTTGCCATTGAAGGCGAATTTCATCTGTTTTCAACTTTTTTTTTCATTTTTGACTACATGATTAATTACACGTATCTACTCATATCGTAATGCAATTTGCTTTAACCATACACTTCACTTAAATGGAAAATAACCACATCTTCTTACCCTCTTTCGAAGCTTATACTTATTTAGCGGGTTCCTCGAAATTACCAGAAATAGCGGTAATCCCTGAGCCAGTGTTTTGCCCAGACATTGTGTGTAGCAGTGAGTAAAACCATTACATGAAAAAAAAAAAACGCGCAACCTTCAATCATTAAGGTCATCTGTATTGACGTACGTAATTCCACAATTAGGTTATATCTTCAGGTGTCAATGCTTTTAGCCGGTTACTGTCACATCGAATACCCTGGTTTATCAGTCGTTGAACTATGCCTACTACCATATCTGCCTAAATGTACCTACCATTCAACTTCACAATGCTTAATTCAAAACAAGATTCTAAAATACGGAGAACGGGTTCTAGAATGAGACACCTTACGACTTAAAAGTATGGCATATTTATCTTATTGAAATTTTCTTATATAATCCAAACAATAATATAATATTTTACCTTATTTCTGAAGTGGCTTTCTAGTTAACTTCCCAAAGGTTTCACACTTGGTTCCCTCGTTACCTCGAAACTTATATTCTTGCGGTGATGTTACTTTCCTTCTATCCAGTTTCCTCTGACCGGAAAAAAAGAAGATGACCCGCAAAAACGACTTGAAAGTTGGGCGGTAGGCTGAGGAATACTGATGGGCCCTTAAATCATCCCAGACAAGACCAACCTGGGACCATCACAACAAACGCGCGACAACAATCAGTCAGACGCGAGTGATACAGGCCCCGAAATTAATGTGCTGCCACAAGATGAGACGTGCATTACTAACAGAGAGATGGGCTTGCCTATTGTTCTTTAATGTTAATCGGTAATCGTTATGACCACGCTATCACCCCGCGCCGATAATGAAGACGGCATTGTTCGCAGGGAGTGAACTGCGACCTGTCTGACTTTCCTGGTGGAAAGTTAGAGAGTTAATTCATAATGTAAACGCAAAAAATGCAAGTTCAGGTATATGGTGTGTTCTTACTGTCACAAATGAAAGCTCCTTGGCCTTTTTCTGTGTATTCCTTAAGAGTATCGTAAGCTATCTCTAAAATGATTTGTAATAGCACTTTAAAAAGTGATGTGAGAAGATAGGACTTGAAAAATGATGAAAGATGAAAATAATTCGTGTTATTTTCTGTCTATGCCTTATTTCATTAATCACCTAAATCAGCTGTAAGTATACTAAGATATTTGAATCACTGACAAAATATTTAGACAATTTATGTTATGAATTCAATTTCTAAAACTTGGATACCATCCAAACNTTCAAAAACTGATGTGAGAAGATAGGACTTGAAAAATGATGAAAGATGAAAATAATTCGTATTATTTTCTGTCTATGCCTTATTTCATTAATCACCTAAATCAGCTGTAAGTATACTTAGACATTTGAATCACTGAAAAAATATTCAGACAATTTATGTTATGAATTCAATTCTAAAACTTGGATACCATCCAAACATACCTTTAACCAAAAGGACTTCACAAAGAATTTGAATTGCTGATAAAACGTAAAAATACATTATAATCATCATACTCTATTTTTAAAATGAAATTATGTGTCAACACACTATTAAACACAATACGCCGAGAAGGAAGTGCATAAGAATTCATGTTTATGTTAAAAAAGAATGTAAATATTGATGTCAAAGCAGGTTTTTATTAGCATTGAATCACTTATATTTGTCACGATGGAAATAGCCAGATGGACCAACTGTAAAAAAGACGTCGTAATTCAACAGCAAGAGTGAAGGACCATAACGACTGTCAAATGAAATCATGTCCAAATTCTAATTTGCTTCGATGAGATAATTTTGGATGTTTTGAATGAATGAGAAAGGTAAAGCTGATAGCAGGCACTTACACACGAGAAAATCTATTTAAGGAGTATTTCACGCAAAAAGATTCGCCTATGTGGAAGATCTAAATCTAAACACACAGTTAATGGTATATTTTACGCAAAAAAATCCGCCTATTTTCTCTTTTTTTAAGACATGATTTCAACGATGTTTTTGGGGTGTATCGCCCAATGAACTGTGTGCAATTTTTGTTTGTTATGCCATTTAAACTGCAATCATACATTTTAATTTAATTTTAATTTAATCAATTTAGCAACTATTTGGTTAGTCATATATGCAATGTTCATATTAACAGTTATGAACGAGTAAAATTTTCTTGATGTGTAGGTTTTGTAACCGGCAGCCCAATGTAAATATCGTACCTCTCGTACCAGAGAAACGTGGTAATTTGTAAGTACTATTTAGACATTATATTGAGAATTATTTGCGTGTAATAAATCGTCGTAAAATATTCAGTTGTTTAATCCGCACATTTTGTGCATCGTTGTGGCAAGTGAATACCACAGCAAAAGAATGTTCCTTAAAGTACGCGACCATGAACAAAAGAAAAAAAAAGAACACCCAAAACCATATTTAGAACAACGCCTATAAAAAGACTCCCCGGACTTCCTTGTGACCTAAGTATGATAAATATCTTAATAGGAGTGTTTATTTTTGTGTGATAAAAGGGTTGATTATTATGTCACATAACATCTAGTAGAAACTTTAAACTTCACAATGTAAAAAATATTGCCATCAAACTGACACATTTAAAAGGCGGCACACATATGAGTATTCAGGTTATGGTGCAATAATGAAGAATATCACGATTGAATACTGGTCCAACATGCATGTAAATGCACCAGAGTATACGATACAAACTATTCTTTGATTTTTTTTCTTTCTTTTTCCCTTTTCTAATCTTCAATCTTCATTTGTTTAATTTTCGCTATACCAATTTAGGTTGCATTCTTTTGTTTTCTTTTTTTTTTCATTTTATTCAGTTATACGAATCTTCACTTTGTACCTCCATGCATTTCTTAAGAACGAAACCAAGTAAGGATTGTCCATGTGGTTTGTGGTCTAATCAAGAAAACATGAACAGTTAAAAAGACCCATAACTGGTTCTTTTATTATTTAAGAATATGATTAGAGCCACTTTGGTTTTCACCACACTGTCTCTATCATCCTGGTCGGTTACTTCATATAACGCGTACGACACTGGGGAAATGACCACTCCCTGCTATTGCTTTGTCATAAGGTACTTTCAGTAAAATCTTGGACTTAGATTTTTCGTTACCGTTCAAAATGCCCTTAGCCGGTGTGAGGGTGTTGGGGGTACTAACGAACCGCCCATTTTGTCGGGAAAAGGTCCGCTCTGGGTAAAAAATTGATCTAGGTAGGGTCTTACACGAAGGTTTCATGGGAAAAGGTCTACTTTTTCAGAAAAAAGACCCCCCCCTTTGAAAATACTAGCTAAGGGCCTGCAGATTTAAGTATCCATGGGATTTAGTTGGATAATTCATCTTGTTGCTCAGTCCTGTGGCCCAGTCCAGATCCCAATGTACGCAACAATACTGTCCTAGTTTAAAAGAAAAACGCTGTAGTTGCCAGTTGATACTAAAATTAACCCAAGCACCATACGGGCAATGTGAGTAAAAATTGAAAAAAATCACTAGCACTTCATTTGGATTACTTTCTTATTTTTCAATAATAGTTTTTTTTCTAACTTTTTTCCTACTCCTAACTAATTCCTGACCTACACCTGCAAGCACCATACTGGAAATGTCAGAAAAAAATTTAAAAAAAAACAACATTTTTTGCACAGGATTATTTATCTATTCACATTTAAATGCCTATTTGATTTTACTTTTATGCCTACTAGGTAGAACCCAAGCCTAGGCTTTTCCTAGGCTGACCTACACCTTAGCCTGATCTGACCTACACCTAGCCTGGCCTACACGTAACCTACTCCAGTCGTGTCTGTCGGTATCGAAGAAGGCTTCGAACCACGTGCGCTACCAATTGCGCCACCGACGAGGACACGTTTGAAGATGAATTTCTTGGTGTATTTACCCAGGGGGTGGAAACGCGCTACTTATATGATTAAGACGAGCCTGGCCGTCAGTACCGGATATTGTTTTGTGACCTTGAGGAGCAATTAGGTTTGGTCGTTGCGGCACGCATGAACAGTGGTTGAACTACCACACCTGGGTCTTTTGTTTTTGACTGTTCACTCGTCATCGAGGCGCTTGTTCAAGACTACGGGCTGATATCTACTAGTACTACCAGTGGCTTCATTAGTAACGTTCCCACAATACTTAGTTTTCTGTCTGTGCGTACATACCCTGAAAAAAGCCAGCCTCGCTGACGAGAACAATGGACGTTTCTCACCCCTCTCTAGGATTACCCCTGATTTACCTGTAGTCTTTATCTTGAAATTTAAATATTTCAAACACGTTAGTGAAAAAAGAAGAAGATCCCTGGACGGTCTGGAACCCTTTTAATTTCGTTTGAAGGCCCTTCGCCTTTACCTCCTGCGATATCGACGCTGTTGACATGACAAAAGCGTAAAAGGTATGCTTAGCTGTACTCACTATCCAATTCACAGAGATTTCGTATTTTCCTAAACATGGGTTACTATTTAGATAGTAGAGATGCAGAGTGGTCTTTGGGGCTTTTTTATGAACGTAAGTGAACACTATGTGGAACTGCGTCGCCAAGTACCTGAACTGAATTCTTAAAATATAATTTACATACACTGAAGCTCATAATAGTAAACAAAACTTACTTATTTCTTAATTCGCTCAGCTACCAAGCTTTTTAATGAGGCAAAATTTGTACAGTAGCTAGATATGTCTCTTGTTCTTAATTTCAACTACTGGACCGTGACTTATGAGTACTATTCACTGTTGGACAGAGAAGAGTATGCTCTAGGAGTATCATGTGCGAAAATACATGTTAATATTTGGTTGACTGTGTCTGTTTTTCAGTATTTAGTTTTTTTATGAAAACACCTTTTAAAAATAAACATGGGATATGTAAGAGATAAACCGTAAAGGATCAGTGACTTAAGGTGTAAAAGATTACCACGGCCCTCAAGAGCCTTAGTGTCGTGATAGAAAATAGAACTATCCACTGGTTTGCAATAGTATCGAGAGGGTGACATATATTAGATAATAGGGGATTTTTCTCCTTCTGTGAAGACATGAAAGAATCTAAAAATATCTATTTTACCATTTTAGTTTCAATGGAAATACGGAAATCAGTTCGTTTTTTACTTTCCATTTTGGAAATGAAAATGAGAAGACAGTGTATACATAAACAGCCAAAAATGCAGCCCTTGAAAGTTTTACTCTACAAGACTGTAATATTATTCTTGGTTTTGCACGAGTTATTGGAGATTTAGTAAAAAATTTAAAGAAAAATGGATTAAGGAATTTCAGATACCCCAAAATCCCCATACGGTTATGGAAAAATAATGCGCCATCGCTCTGTGAAACAGGCTACTGCCTAGATATAAGTGGAAAAGAGATTAACTTAAGGTTGGATCATTTTTATTAAGGACTTTTTGTGACACGATTTTGGTAGAAAGTACAATGTAGAAGTAGAAGTTTTTATCGCGAACTCGGATAGGTCAATCATTATTTAAATGTGAAAGTTTCGTGAAAGCCAGCCCAGGGGGGGAGGAGTCCTTTTTTCTGAAAATGTGGACCTTTTGCCGTGAAACTAAATTTACCTAGATCAAATTTACCCTAGGTGGACCTTTTTCCAGCAAAAATGGGGTACTTTCGAACCCCCCGACCCCCCGAACACCCCTGGCCATGGGCCTGACGCAACAGTAATGCCAGCAAAAGGTTTTTAGGGGAGAGCACATGTTGCCGACACGGCAGAAATTATATACGTTATCATTTTTATTTTATATTTTCCACGCTGTTCTTATGTTTATTTATATTGTGTTAGAGAAGAAACTAGAACACTGCTCAATATTAAGTAACATCTATTCATCTAGTCATGTGATCAACTGTATAAAAGCCTATGTTGCATGTACTCTGCGCGGTCATTTATATACTTACTGGCAGAGTGGAGGTATGTTATGATATTACGTGTAACTTGTGTAAAATCTATGTATTTAATAAAGTGAAATTCACTTTTATAGAGGTATTTTGTGTAGTTTACAAAAGTTTACATAAGTTTACTTAAGTTTAATCAGTAAAATAAGTTATGAACATCGTGTTTATTAAAGTTTATGTTAGTATGGGTGTGGCATTTTCATGACCAACACGCACATGTATATTTATGTTATCAAATAAAATTACAGTACCAGCTCAGATAGCAATGGCCGTGTCTGAGCAGCCAGTTAGCAGCGGAGAAAACGAGTCTGGATATTGTTTTAGTGTGAGTGTTTTTAAAATTAAATAATAAATAATTAGAGAAAACTTACACGCATGTAAAGATCAATTATTTGTTGTTAAGATCTCATGAATTAAGTTTAGTATATTTAGTTTATTTATCTCATTATTTTACTGTTTTGTTACAGTGCCGCCGGAATGTCCCCTTACCAAATGGCCGTATGGTTTCCCAACCCTGCCCCATATGGTCGAACAATAGAGGCCGTATGATAATTACAGGGTAGGGGAATCCCCAAGCAATCCTTATCGGACACCCAAATTAGTCGGTTCAACGAACACGGTCTGCCCCTTCTTAATTGCCTCACTTAAAGTTTCTATTATAGCTGATGCAAAGAGATTGCTATTGACACGAGCAAACAATACCGGGTTATGTATCATCTGCAACAGAACACTCGAGTAAAGGCAAGTCAAATATTAGAACAAAACTCTGAAGAACAAATCAGGCTTAGTTTTAAAACACGTATAACGTGTTATTTGATGATAATAAGTCACGATCAACAAAAGCGTGGTTAAAATGGAAAATTTTAAATAGCTAATACATCAAATAAATATCAATGTCTCATTACCTTTATTACATGTGTTGCTAGTTTAGTAGCCTGATGCACGACCTTCTCTCTCAAGTACCGCTGGAATCATCTTCTTTATGTGATTTATATATTTATTACTGTACAATACACTTTTCTGCGTTAATATGGTCATCTCCTCGTCTATAACGTTCATGTGGCGCAGGTCAACCTTTGAGGGACGTCCACTTCGTGGCTTATCTGCAATTCCAAGCCCTTCGTCGTATTTCTTTAACGCATAGTANTTTAAAAAGTGATGTGAGAAGATAGGACTTGAAAAATGATGAAAGATGAAAATAATTCGTGTTATTTTCTGTCTATGCCTTATTTCATTAATCACCTAAATCAGCTGTAAGTATACTAAGATATTTGAATCACTGACAAAATATTTAGACAATTTATGTTATGAATTCAATTTCTAAAACTTGGATACCATCCAAACATACCTTTCACCAAAATAACTTCACAAAGAATTTGAATTGCTGATAAAACGTAAAAATACATTATAATCATCATACTCTATTTTTAAAATGAAATTATGTGTCAACACACTATTAAACACAATACGCCGAGAAGGAAGTGCATAAGAATTCATGTTTATGTTAAAAAAAGAATGTAAATATTGATGTCAAAGCAGGTTTTTATTAGCATTGAATCACTTATATTTGTCACGATGGAAATAGCCAGATGGACCAACTGTAAAAAAAGACGTCGTAATTCAACAGCAAGAGTGAAGGACCATAACGACTGTCAAATGAAATCAAGTCCAAATTCTAATTTGCTTTGATTAAATAATTTTGAAACAGTGTTTTGAATCAATGAGAAACGTAAAGCTGATAGCAGGCACTTACACGTGTGCGAGAAAATTTATTAAAGGAGTATTTCACGCAAAAAAAATTCGCCTACTTTCTCTTTACGGTGCTTTCAATCAAGTGTGGGAGATCTTAATCTAAGCACACTGTTAATGGTATATTTTACGCAAAAAAAATCCGCCTACTTTCTCTTTTTTTTTCAAGACATGATTTCAACGATGTTTTTGGGGTGTATCGCCCTGTGTGCAATGTTTGCTTGTTATGCAATTTAAACTGCAATCATACTTTTTGATTGGATCAATGTAGCAACTATTTGGTTAGTCATATATGTAATGTTCATATTAACAGTTATGAACGAGTAAAATTTTTTGATGTGTAGGTTTTGTAAGTATAACCGACAGCCCAATGTTGCTTTCGTACCTGTAGTACCAGAGAAACGTGGTACTTTGTAAGTACTATTTAGACATTATATTGAGAATTATTTGCGTGTAATAAATCGTCGTAACATATTCAATTGTTCAATCCGCACATTTTGCGCATCGTTGTGGCAAGTGAATACCACAGCAAAAGAATGTTCCTCAAAAAGTACACGACCATGAACAAAAGAAAAAAAAGAACACCCAAAACCATATTTAGAACAACGCCTATAAAAAGACTCCCCGGACTTCCTTGTGACCTAAGTATGATAAATATCTTAATGGGAGTGTTTATTTTGGTGTGATAAAAGGGTTGATTATTATGTCACATAACATCTAGTAGAAACTTCAAACTTCACAATGTAAAAAATATTGCTATCAAACTGACACATTTAAAAGGCTGCACACATATAAATATTCAGGTTATGGTGCATTAATGAAGAATATCACGATTAAATACCGGTCCAACATGCATGTAAATGCACCAGAGTATACGATACAAACTATTCTTTACTTTTTTTCTTTCTTTTCCCTTTTTCTAGTCTTCAATCATCATTTGTTTTATTTTCACTTTACCAATTTAGGTTGCATTCTTTTTTCTTTTTTTTTTCATTTAATTCAGTTATACGAACCTTCACTTTGTACCTCCATGCATTTCTTAAGAACGAAACCATGTAAGGATTGTCCATGTGGTTTGTGGTCTAATCAAGAAAACGTGAACAGTTAAAAAGACCCATAGCTGGTTCTTTTATTATTTAAGAATATGATTAGAGCCACTATGGTTTTCACCACACTGTCTCTATCATCCTCGTCGGTTACTTCATATAACGCGTACGACGCTGGGGAAATAACCACTCCCTGCTATTGCTTTGTCCTAAGGTACTTTGAGTAAAATCTTGGACTTAGATTTTTCGTTACCGTTCAAAATCAGGCCCGTAGCCGGTGTGAGGGTGTTGGGGGTACTAACGAACTGCCCATTTTGTCCGGAAAAGGTCCGCTCTGGGTAGAAATTGATCTAGGCAGGGTCCTACACGAAGGTTTCATGGGAAAAGGTCTACTTTTTCAGAAAAAGACCCTCACCCTTTGAAAATACTGGCTAGGGGCCTGCAGTTTTAAGTATCCATGGGCTAATTCATCAGGTGTTACTCAGTCGTGTGGCCCAGTCCAGATCCCAATATTGAAAGTCCTGGTTAAAAAACGCTGAAGTTGCCAGTTGACACTAAAATTAACCCAAGCACCATGCAGGAAATGTGAGAAAAAATTGAAAAAAAAAAATCACTATTTCCTTAAAAGCAATTTATTTGAATTACTTTCTTATTTTTCGATAATAATAGTTTTTTCTAACTTTTTCCTACTCCTAACTAATTCCTGATCTACACCTGCAAGTACCATACTGGAATGTCAGAGAAAAAAAAACATTAAAATCATCTTTTTTTTGCACAGCATTATTAATCTATCACATTTTAATGCTTATTTGGTTTTCTACCTTAATTTGCAAGGCCTATTTGATTTTCTAACTTTTATTCCTACTCGTAGCTGAATTAACTACTAGGCTATTCCTAGGCTGACCTACACTTTTGCCTGATCTAACCTACACCTAGCCTGGCCTACACCTAAACCTACCCCAGGTGTCTTCGTGTCTGTCGGTATCGAAGAAGGATTCGAACCACGTGCGTTACCAAATTACGCCACCGACGAGGACATGTTTGTAGCTGAATTTCCTGGTGTATTTACATGTACTCTTTATCTTGAAATTTAAATATTTTAAACACACGTTAGTGAAAAAAGAAGAAGACGGTCCCCGATTTATTCTGTTAGAGGGCCTTTCGCCTCTACCTCCTGCGATATCGACGCTGTTGAAAGGTTAATGGCGTAGAATGGTATGCTTAGTTGTACTCACTATCCAATTCACAGAGATTTCGTATTTTCCTAAACATGGGTCACTATTTAGATGGCAGAGATGCAGAGTGGTCTTTTGGGCTTTTTTATGAACGTAAGTGAACACTATGTGGAACTACCTGAACTGAATTCTTAAAATATAATTTACACACACTGAAGCTCATAAGTTAAACGACACTTACTTATTTCTTAATTTGCTCAGCTACCAACCTTTTTAATGAGGCAAAATTTGTACAATAGCTAGATATGTCTCTTGTTCTTACTTTCAACTACTGGACCCTACTATTCACTGTTGGTCAGAGTAGAGTATGCACTAGGAGTATCGTGTGCGAAAAATACATGTTCATATTTTGTTGACTGTGTCTGTTTTTCAGTATTTAGTTATTTTGTGAAAATACTTTTTAAAAATAAACATGGGATATGTAAGAGATAAACCATAAAGGTGTAAAAGATTACCACGGCCCATAAGAGCCTTAGTGCCGTGATAGAAAATAGAACTATCCACTGGTTTGCAATACAATATATCAAGAGGGTGAAATATATTAGATTATAGACCATTTTTCTCCTTCTGTGAAGACATTAAAGAATCTAAAACGTTCATTTTACCATTTTCGTTTCAATGGAAATACGGAAATCAGTTCGTTTTTTAAATTTTCATTTTGGAAATGAAAATGATAAGACAGTGTATACATAAACAGCCAAAAATGCAGCCTTTGAAAGTTTTACTCTACAAGGCTCTAGGATTATTCCTGGTTTTGCACGAGTTATTAGAGATTTAGTAAAAAAAAAAAAGAAGAATGGATAAAGGAATTTCAGATACCCCAAATCCACATACGGTAATGAAAAATATAATGCGGCATCGCTGTGTGTGGATCTGTGAAACAGGCTGCTGCCTAGATATAAGTGGAAAAGAGATTAACTTAAGGTTGGATCTTTTTGTGACACGATTTTGGCAGAAAGTAGTTTCTTATCGCGAAACTCGGAAAGGCCTATCATTTTTTAAATGTGAAAGTTTTGTGAAAGCCAGCCCAGGACAATGAGTGATACCACTCAGGCCTGTAGCCAGCAATTGAAAAGGGGGGGTCCTTTTTTCTGAAAATGTGGACCTTTTGCCGTGAAACCTAAATTTACCTAGATCAAATTTACCCTAGGTGGACCTTTTTCCAGCAAAAACCCGAACTCCCGAACACCCTTGGCCACGGGCCTGACGCAACTGTTGCGTTGAACAGTAATGCCAGCAAAAGGTTTTTAGGGGAGAGCACAGTTGTTAAGGAAGGTTGGTGGCTGCTCAGCAGTCGCAATCGTTTCAACTGACGCAATCAGATAAGCACGCGCTCAGTAACGCGAAATACGTTATAAAAGCCTTAATAGATCATGTTAGTTTTTAGCACCGTTGAGGTTGATCTTAACTTGTTCCTTGTTGTTGAGACCAAAGGCTGCATATAAAGGTTTTCCACTATCCTTCCGCACGATCGTTTATAAGCATCTGGCAAATGTAGTGCAGTGATATAAATAGGGTACCCCAACAAGAGTATTGTTGTGACAAAGTGAGGAAATACTATTTAAAGGTATACTATCCGCGTACGCCCCAAAGTCGTGTGTTAAGATACTTCATGGTATATTACCACTTCATGGGATAAATGCCCTGATTTTACTGACAAATGGACTCCATAGGATAAAATGCGACTTCATCTCCACATAAGGCTTCGTTCACATGGAAAGTCTATTTTCTAAAAATCTATTTTCTATTCGCGGTATATCTTGTGATCACGGTCTGTGCCCTGAATATCCCGCGGCGTAATTACTGGCAGCGCGAGCCAGTTACTTCCAAAGCTGTAATTAATTCTCTAAACTGTAATTAATTCTCTACGAACTCCACGGCCTCCACTGCACCCAAAATTCGTAGGGGACGTACGGTATTAAAATTTGTGCTTCCGGTTGTGACCGAGGCTTAACTGAACTAGACCAGATCCCAATCGCAAACAACAATACTGAAAATCCTGGGAAAAAAACGCTGTAGTTTGCACCATAACCTGCCAATTAACACTAAAATTAACCCAAGCACCATACTTCAAATGTCAGGGAAAAAAGGAAAAAATCACAATTTTTTTAACAGCACTTCATTAGAATTACTTTCTTATTTTTCGATACTTTTTGATTTTCCAACTTATTTTTCCTACTCCCAGCTAGCTCCTAGGCTTTTCCTAGGTTGACCTAAACCTACAAGCACCATAATGGAAATGTCAGTAATTTTAATTTTAATTTTATTATTATTATTTTTTTTTTTTTTTTTTGCACAGAATATTTTTTTTCACTGTTTTAATACTCATTTGGTTTTCTAGTGTCTATTCACAAAAAGCCAATAGAAATGATCCAACCTTAAGTTCATCTCTTTTCCACATATACATTGTAACTAGGCAGCAGCCTATTTCACAGAACCACACACAGCGATTGCGCATTATTTTTTCATAACCGTATACATTCTCTATTGATAACTTTTCTTACTTAATCTCTAATATCTCATGCAAAACCAGGAATAATCCTAGAGTCTTGTAGAGTAAAACTTTCAAGGGCTGCATTTTTGTCTGTATATGTATACAACCGTCTTATCATTTTCATTTCCAAAATGAAAATTAAAAACGAACCGATTTCCGTATTTCCATTGAAACTTAAATGGTAAAATGAACATTTTAGATTCTTTCATGTCTTCACAGAGGGAGAAAAATGCCCTATTATCTAATATATTTCAACCTCTTGATATTGCACATCAGTGGATAGTTCTATTTTCTATCACGACACTAAGGCTCTTGTGGGCCGTGGTAATCTTTTACACCTTTATGGTTTATCTCTTACATATCCCATGTTTATTTTTAAAAAGCATTTTCATAAAAAAAATCTAAATACTGAAAAACAGACACAGTCAAAAAATATTAACATGTATTTTTCGCACATGATACTCCTAGAGCATACTCGTCTCTGTCCAACAGTGAATAGTACTCACAAGTCAGGGTCCAGTAGTTGAAAGTAAGAACAAGAGACATGTCTAGCTATTGTACAAATTTTGCCTCATTCAAAAGCTGGGCAGCTGAGCAAATAAAGAAATAAGTAAGTGTTGATTAACTTTTGAGCATCAGTGTATGTAAATGATGTTTTAAGAATTCAGTTCAGGTAGTTGGCGATGCAGTTCCACATAGTGTTCACTTACGTTCGTAAAAAAAACCAATAGACCACTCTGTATCTCTACCATCTAAATAGCGACTCATATTTAGGAAAATACGAAATCTCTGCAGCTAATATTACCATTCTACGCGATTGGAACCTTGACAGCGTCGGTGGAGCAGGAGGTAAAGGCGAAAAGCATTCAAACCAAATGAAACTGCTTCGAGTCCAACCTTGGACTTTCTTTTTTTTTCACTAACGCGTTTGAAATATTTAAATTTCAAGATAAAGAGCACAGATAAATACACCAGGAAATTTATTTACAAACGTGTCCTCGTCGGTGGCGCAATTGGTAGCGCACGTGGTTCGAAGCCTTCTTCGATACCGACGGACACGAAGACACCTGGAGTAGGTTAGGTGTAGGCAAGGTTAGGTGTAGGTTAGGTGTAGGTTAGATCAGGCAAAAGTGTAGGTCAGCCTAGGAATAGCCTAGGCTTGAGATACGAGTAGGAATAAAAGTTAGCAATTCAAATAGGAAATGCAAAGTAAGTTAGAAAACCAAATAAGCATTAAAAAGTGAACAACTAAATAAAGTTGTGCAAAAAATGGCGATTTTTAAACTTTTTTTCTGACATTATCCTTGGTGTGAACGATTATATTCATGTATAATGTATCTTTTTCACATTGTTATGTTCTAGACCATTGTAGTGAGGAATTGATATTGGACCTCGATTTGTTAAGAAATGGAAGAAATGAAAAGTTGAATTTTGAAAAAAAAAAAGAAACCAATAAACGCCATTTGCATGTGGCAAATACATCTTTGGTACAAAGGAAACAAACCAAATGATTCCTTCTTTGTTGAGAGAGTTTGAAGGAATGAATATACATGTATATAAATATAATCAATATGTGGGAATGAATTTTGCACTGGATTCTGTTAAATAAAGACAGAAAAGCCAGGCACACGTCCCTCACGACCCATGAAATAAATGAAGCAAACAGTTAACGGTTTTTTATAGAAACCGACGTCAAGTAGGAGCTGGTGGCTTTGCTATGTGACTTCCTCAATAAATTTCTAAATATACACATACACACACAGTTATTACGTACCATTTAACCTTGAACGTTTGTTAAGTCCTTCTCTAAGTGATGTGTGTTTTTCCTGGTAAAAAAAGCAATGCCGTGTAATGTATGAAGTGAGTTACAACTTGAAATTATTTAAAATGTGCTTCCACAACACAGAACGAGATTCTCTTACGTGAACAAGAATGATAAGATGGTACCAAGGCAAACATTGCCTGCGACCATCTTCACTATCACAATCATGGTTATCAATACAAACCTTTTCTATTTCTACTATTGCATTTAGAGACATGTTCATTCTTAAATGGTCCCCTGTCAACCTCAAAAGTAGTGGGTGACTTATTGAATAAAACTCATATTTGAAGTATGCTATTTAAAAAACCTGTGTAATTTCTACAACCTAAATGATACGACAACACTGTCTTTTTTATTCCCTGTCCACCCAAAAATGACTGAAGTGTGTGGAATTTATTGACCCTTTTTTAAAGAAAATTTGGGAGTCAGCGATTCTGGATACGTACATGCGTCATCTCACTGGTGCATAATGTATGCAAAGCGCCTTAAAAAAAGACACGAATTTAATTAAGACGACAGTTACACATGTTTTATATGTATGTAATGTTTGATATATTTGATAAGCACATTTGAAATGCCGCCTCATTTTTGTATTACAATAAGCAGAGTTATTTCGTGTTAAGACGGGTCGCGTAATAAATTGTGACATCTGTTACATGCCCCCTGAGATACTTACAGACAAAACCTCTCAACTGACCGATGCTGTCCGCCGAAAAAGGTACGAGAGGGTTATTCAAAGTTGTGATCACTTATTTTTCCCTCAAACTCAGGGTACATGTATCATTACATAAACCTGAATCTATTCTAGGACAAGTGTTTTTTATTACTCATTTTTAATGTTGATGACAGTGCACATCTTTTGAAATCGCCAATTTAAATTGGTTCTCTGTCATAAAAGAGAATGAAAATTTACACTTGAGATGTTCGTCTTTATACGCCCTAAACTTCACAAAGTAAAACCACCACCCTAAATTCTACTAGCTCTCATGAGTATGTGATCTTTTTGATCTTATTAAGTGTTTCCTTGATTGACACCCATGTCAAGTGTCAGATGTCTTTCATATTTTTACAGCTTAGTATTCTCTGGTGCGTGTAGCATAAATGGCAGCCCTTTAGTGCATATCATGAAAAAATTCTTATAAAAATTGATACGCAAGTATTGCTTTGCATCTTTATACAGTCTATAAAAGATACCATATTATTTACGAAAAACGGGTTGACAAGAAACGCTGCCATTGAGAATCCACAGTTATGGATTTTTCCCGCGGAAATAAGCAATTTTCTAGTACTTCACTGGATTCGACCTTCAATGTAATTTAAAAAGGTCTAGTTGATTTTGTTTAAAATGACTGACCAGCCATTATTACCAGCGACCATCTGCCTAAGCTCCGATGGAAATACCAACATCTGGTACGGAGCAGAAAAAATAATATAAGGGGTTTAAATCGTTTTTTAAGGTGTGTGTCTTCGCATGAGTCACTAGCCATACGTGAAACCCTAACAAGAGAAACGGGCTGAATTGAACGCGTCCCACTGAAATTTTCCGCGGTTTCCCCTTTCATTCCCCTGTAAGAAATATCTTTAAAATGATTGTCAAAATGGACTCGGGATTTCCGTCGACTTTTTAAATGTTCTATGCCGCTCAACCACGGTTTAAATGCTTCACCACAGTAAAGCATTCTACTTTACATTCATGTCACCTAATAATCACACTACTTAACGGACATATCACAAAATAAAAGGTAATAAACAGCACATTTAATTGAATTTAAATTTGAATTTATTTTGTTTGTTAAAAGGTAAATGAACATTTTAACAAATGCAAATTTAATTATAATGTTAACACCTGTGACAGTTTGAAATAAAGTTAATATCAATAATTGATGTTCTTTTACATGAACATCGTATGTCTAAACGGACAATATATACAGTAAACATTCGGCAATGACACTTTAAGACAAAATGTTGTAAAACGTGAGAGCGTTTTCTATGGCATCTTTTAACCAACTTGAATAATAATCAGGGCGGTATCTTTGAAATATGTATAACTTTTTTAAATGAATTCAAGGCACCGCCCCATATCAATATCCATTATGCCACACCACGTGTGTTATTAATGGCCAATATATCCCATATGCATTACAGGCCGAGTCTTGAAAAAGAGATAAAGTGCAACAGTGTGCGAAACTACTATTTGATTCCAGTTTAATGTATTTTTTTAGGTGAGAAACGCACACGGCACACGGCATTTTACTGTCCATAAATCCACGAAATCAAGAAAACACTGACTTATCTATAATTTCATGTGCCTGTTTGCTCGGATTTGCATATACATTGTACATATATGACTATGAGTGGGAGAGATCGGGATGCGCTGAAATGAACGTGCAGTGCAAAAAAGCAACACATAGTTCAGGCACGTCCAAAATGTATTATAAATAAGAATTTGAAAATTTCCTATGTATTCCCATTGCTTCGCCAAGGTGACATCCCTTCTTCACCATTCATCCTCATTTGAGAGTGGATTCAATTATTCACACCCTTAACACTCAGTATTCGAGAAGGAAGAGATGGGCACAAAAAGAGAAGAGGTGGGGAAAGCCATTGTGTTTATGCAGTACGGAACTTTTGTGTGGTCACATAAAGTGAGACACTGTCTGTACCCAGTGGCAGATGTGATGGGAACCACCGGAATCCTACGTCTGCTTTGTTGGGTTTGCCAGAATATTCCTGTACATGTATAAATTCATGGCTGTATACATGTAACATGTAGTGGGAGGAAGGGCCCTCTGTCAATACAATATTTAAGGGGCTGCTTACGGGATCCTCTCCCTCTCTTTGCACGTAAACTGTGTTTTAATCCAAGAGACATGTTAAATCATTCATAAATAAAGTCCTAAGTCAAAATTCTTTACGGGAAGTGAAAAAAGGAAAAAATACAAGAAATCACTTGGCTGTTGAAGACCATGTACATTGTGCAAAATAAAGTCGTGCGAAGATAAAAATTGCCTTTCAAAATAATGTTCCTTGTTAGTTCTTTTTTATTTAAAACTCTGACAGAATAATTGTTGATTATAATTAAAACACCAGTGAGGACGCCTGGATAATTTGTTAATCTAATATTTGTGTCAAAACATTGTCAATGCATTAATTCAGTTTAATTAAATTTATTAATTTAAATTGAATTAAAATGACAAAAACCTAAGAGAAAATAAGGCTATTAAGCTGAATATGAGCCAAGTAATTATTTTCTAAAAAAATACTGATTGTAACTATAATGTAAAAATTAGAAATGGCGTATGTGCTCCCAAATTCAATAAACGTGTAATGTTTTAAAGGGGTAATAACTTTTTGTTTTGGCCAAAAAAAAAGGAATTTTCCTGGAGTAAATAACAATTTTTTCATATTTACCAATGGTTAATGAATCAATTTCTACATTCAAAGTTAGTCCCTAGTTTTTTTCTTACTTTTTAGTAATCTCTTAAGAGATAATTACAGAGTATTGCCATCTATGGAGATCACGTGGTCCGATGACAAGCTCAGATATCAGAATAATAGCCATAACTGCCGCTTTTGTGGTAAAACAGAATATATTATATTTATTTGAGTTGTTTACAATATTTCTATTGTGAAATATAGATCTCAGACGAAAAGTTATTATCCCTTTAAGTTTTTTCTAAGTTCAACGGCCAGTGGTCCTTTTACAAGCACTCACATTTATCGGCTGTCAGTGACAGTATAAGTTATGGTATTTGCGTCAGTGGAGCTTGTTTGCATATGTGCCATTGCGGACAAAACTTTTGATTATATTACCCATATACATAATTAATATATTCATGTTAGGTGCAATTTTAGTGGACGATGTATTTACACCGCATAATGTTAAAAAAGACTATGCAGGGAAAGGGATTAGAAATTATTCCAAGACTCTTTAACCGGAGCTTCTCTCTGCTAATTAAACTAGTAATACCAATGAAAAACTCGAGTTTTTACTTGGTGACAAAAGCTCCAGTCATTGCCGACGTGGTATTATTCCCCCAATTATGAATATTGGTATTTTTTTCACATATCCTTTTCCGGGTCAGTTTAATGGTCTTTTCTTTCCTTTGGTTAATTACTGGCACATTGTTTCACGATGATACATTTTGTAAGCTTTCAGCAGTAAAAAAGAACAGTTTTTGCCTACATTCCATACTTTCATGTTGGATATCCTCAAATGATAATATGCTAAAAGTGCATTTACCTTTGAAATAATTAGATGCTGACGTAATGTCCAACAGTTTGGTCTGTATCATAGGTCAGCTGAGTGCTGACGTCAATTCTGCGCAAAATTGAGTATGTGGGAGAAATGTGTGCGGGATAAGCCAGAGAAATATCTGTGAATATTTTGTGAAAAAATCTCTCTCTGGACTCCATCAAGGGTTGAGGGTTCGAGCCAAATTGCAAAATTGATGCAAATGATAATGTGTGTTTGTAAATTTGTTTTAGTATCAAAAATAGCGCTGCCATATACGTGGAGAGTGTGCGGTTTAGATTTCTGAAATTAATGTACTCACTGTGTGTTATTTAATGTCTAAACACAAATTTAATGGTATAGCCACATCCAATGCAACGTCAACTTAAAATATAGTCTTTTCCACTGCATTCTCACAAATTGATTTAATACGATCGAAATACATTGCATGTTAATAGCCGTATTAGGCCATGATCAAAGTTTACATATAAAAAGCATAAGGAAGAAGGGTTGCATTGTCCTACTGGGCGGTGTTGGTACTTGACTGCTTAGAGTCCAATAAAACCTCACCTTTGTAAACAGTGTTTAATTAGTCATTGTTATGTTTCACTCTTTTCCACCCATGGAAACCGCATAGGTTGCCTACCCAGTCCCAAAGGTTCGGTTCCCAAGCAATGTATGATTTAATTCAATAACGTATGCACTGACGCGATGAGGAATACAGATGCATGAATTTTAAATACGGGGGTATATAAAGTGTCCAGTAATTAAATGATCACAGACAGAGGGCCTGAACCACAGGAAAAACCGTCTGTTCGGTAAGTTAACTTTTTTCATATTTAATATAGCGGTGCACTTAGTGAGGCCTTATAGTCACACTAAGTTCTTTTCTTTTATTCTTTTCTAAGCAAATATACCCCAATGAAAAGTATTGGTGAATAATTGATCGTAACAACAATTTTTGTGGAAAAGATAGATGAAAAACGCAGAAAGCCATTGCAAAAATTCATAGGAGTCCAGTTTAATTAAATGCTTTGTTCACTTTTCATGTGTACGTGATAAATGATAAATAATCTAAATGCGTTGAAATACTTTCGCTTTGTGGCTTTTTGAAAGAAGGCTTTGTTTTAAAAGTGGGTGCAGTTACTCACTCATTTGTTGTAATTTTACGTTAAAATTAAATAGTTAGAGTGATCAAAATTCTAAAATAAGTGAAATCCAATATAATGATAATAATGATAATTCATTTTAACGCTGCAATCATGGAACCAAAGTTAAACTAAAATATTATGAAGTAATTATCAATCTAAATTGCATATATAATTAAATTACTTATACTAAAAAGTAGAAAATTGTCCTTAATCTTAAAGGTAAATTGTGTTCAAATATGCTTAACTATAGTCTTTATTTATTGGCAATCAACCAAACTCATTTGTCAAATTATAAGGTTAAGCCCAAAATCCTAAGCCCGTCCACATTGTCTTTTGATGAGTCAATATCTCTGTGACAACGGTGCTTAAGGAGATGCCATAATTCAATCTTAAAGACGAACTGAGAATACATATGTGTGCGTGCAATCAAAATTGAAATAAAGGCGGTTTGATATGTATGAAAAATGTCACTGCGAATTATGGGACGTTAGGTCAGCCATTATAAGTTTGAGTGTCTCTATTATATATCAGTGATTTATTAGTCTGATGTCAATGCCGGTAAGATGAATAGCACATTAATATGAGCGTAAATTAAATAAGAGCACTCAAATTGTTACCACTTGGGGCATTCCATACTAACTCGGTATGTTGCTAAGAACCAAAGAATAATTTTAAATATTAAGATGGTTTCCCTTTCATTAGAAATAATATTATGCGTCACAAGAACAATGCTTTACCGGGGCTGGGCCATTCTTCCAATTTTGAATGCCTTGATAAAATTTCAACCACTTCATGGTTACTTAATCATCTGCTACCTGCATGAAATTAAACCAGTGGTTAAATGTTGATATTAGACACTAAGTAGACTACACGTGTGACAAGACCATCCTCCAGTAAAATGATATTTAAACCATTTTCATTGCATCTACTCTTCTCATCTTCGTTTACGTAGGGATGAGATATAAATATATGAATTATGTTATATTTCCTGCATGATATTTACTCATTTATATACGACATTTTAATAAGATGATCAATTTTACGCACAAATTGAAATACGTGCATGTATAACGTACCCGGAGTTAAATTACTTGTTATTTGCTATAGAAACTTAGTTCTACGTTTGAGTCAGATAACTTTGCATCGATTTGTCAACCCCCCCCCCCCGCCCCCCCCCCAAAAAAAAAAAATCGTAGTTCGGTGCCTCTTGTAGTAATCATCTGCAAGCACAGCATGCCAATGATCACCATAAACATATGTCAAATAAACAATTTCAGAGGGTAAACCAAATGTAACTTCACAATGGTTTTATTTCAGAACATGGGTACTTGGTTGGCTCTACTAGTACTGGCAGTAATTGCTAGTACCTCTGCAAGACACATAGCTCGACAAAAACGAAATACTGTGGACTGTTTTGGAAGTGAAACATGCGTGAACGGAGAATGTCGACAGACAGGATTAGGAACAATATGCGTGTGTAACCCTGGTTTCAGTGGTCCCCTTTGTGACCAACGTGAGTATATATTGCGGGCCCTATGTCTACTATATTACCAATTTTTTAATCGAATCAAATAAATCAAATTAAAAGATCACAGATACATAAATCTAACAAAGATAAATGTCTGGGACCAGGTCTTCATGTAAACTTCTTGACATAATAATGTTATTAGATAAAACTTTTCACACACTACACTAAATTAAAACTTAACCTTACAAGGGTTGCAGTCATTTCCGTGACCTTCCTCAATTATTTTTGCTTTGTAAGATATAGCTTTAATTTAGTGTAGAAAGTGTTAAGTTGAATATCTAACATTATCAACAGACTACACGCAAAAATCCCCATCAGAATACTTAACATTATAATGGTATGATTCGCTCATACTGGTATTACTATACGATCGGACTCCTGTAAGTAAAAACATTGCTAGTTTCAATATATATCAGATGATAACGAAATATCTGTTTCCAGCGGCCTGCTTATGTAGTATAGTTGGTAACAAATACTACAGAGCTTTTGGAGGCGAGGAAGTCCTCGGTTTCTACGGAACCTGCCGATACAAGCTCACCGGCAACTGCGATGACCTCAACTTCTGGATCGATTCCGAGAACCAATACGTGGTGAATGCAGTCAGAACCAAATACATCGAGATGTTCATATTTGGAAAACTAATTCGCCTTTCTTATCCCGGTGTAGTGACGGTAAGTGCTGCATGGCAAAATTCATAGCCTTTTTATGGAATATCTATTGATTTGATAAAGCAAGATTGCCTTTCTTATGTGTGAGAATATTAAGATACCATTAAGTAATGTGGCCGTTGAAAACACTACAAACATTGCATCATGAAATAACTTCAACAACTGTGTATGTAGTAATCCGTACAACAACAAAATGACACAATTGTAAAATAACACATCGTAGGACTTAAAGGAGATATTTTCATATTTCATTCTCAAAATTGCACTTTTTTATACTTTTTATACATTTTATACACCATTAAGAAATCGATATTGACCGTACCAGGAGCTATGCTTTTTGTACACATTTCATTAACTGAAAATTATGGACTGTTGACAGGTAGATGGCGTTCTCATCAACTCCCTGCCGCACTTTGTTACTGTGGGCTCAGATCACATCTATATTGTCCGTTTGGCCAATAATGACATTCAAGTAATCACCAGCACAATGGTGAAAATCAGGTACGACGGTGATAATTTCGGAGAAATCGAACTACCACCAAGCTACTACGAGAAGACCTGCGGATTGTGCGGAAAGTGCAGTGTGCACGCCCTACCGGTTGTCATGAGCGATGGCCAGCTTCCGGATCCGGCGCTGCCAAAACCACAGAGAGATGCCGCCATCGGGAACAGTTGGAAAGTGGGCGGTCCAGCTGAGTACGTATACATTGTATCTAAGACCCCATTCCTACAGATTTTAGATCGATCTATTCCTGTGGGGAGTCTCACTAGATTACTGTCAGCTAAGCCGGCTTAAGCGTCTGTCCCGCCTACTAAAAGCTGTAAGGGGGTAATTAACTGTCGTTGCGCGCTCGGCTGACTGCAATTTAGAGTGAACCCCCAGGGAGTTAGGTCGATCTAGATGGATCGATCTAAATCTCTGGGAATGCACTCTTAGGCTAGAAAACACTCACACATACAGAACCAAGACATGAAAAGAAATGTAATTAAAAAAGCACACTGAGTTTTAGAGCGCAGATATCAGCCAAGGCATAATGCAAACAATTTCAATAATGGATTATTTTTAAAAAGTATTTCGACATCCGGATTCAGTCAAAATTGTAATTGTGTTTTCCCTCCTGAAAACTTATCCCGAAAAATTCATCAAAATAAGTGTGGTGAAGTTATTTTGCTCATATACAAATGAACGCTTATTTAGCGGAGTTAACAACTGTTGAATTCATAAAAACGTGTAGACGAAACGTGAGCCAAATAATTACAGTATGGCTTACTTAAAAAAACATAAAATGCATATCCCAATTACAGCATTTTACGTAAAGGACAAACACAAATATGGTGTTCGAAATTTGGGCGGTGACGGCCACTTTTATTGAAAGGTCCCTCTAGTTAAAGAATATTGTTAAGTTATTATATAGCATTAGTTGAATCAATTAAAATTACGTAATGTTATAGCATAAATAATAAAGGCCCAAACAAATAGTGCACATATTTTCATTTGTGGGGTTGCAAAGAGGCCAACAACTTTTGAATCTGTTGCTCTTCTCATTTTAAAGTTGCGTCGCCGACACGGGTAGCGGTCTTGCCGCTTGTGAAGCAGCAGCTCAGCAGGATGCAGAAGCGAAATGTGCCAAAGCAGATCTGATGATAGGATGTTCACCTGCCATTATCGGCCAGTACAAAGCAATTTGTATATCTGATGTCTGCCATGCAGACGCGGCCGACAGAAATGAAGTGGCATGCGGCATTCTTGGAGCATTAAGAAAGGCCTGTGCAGACGACGGCACTAACATCGAGTATTGGAGATCGCTCACCAACTGTGGTACGCTATATTTTCATCGTTTGCATCTAATTGTATTGACATGTCCTGCCGAGTTGCTTATACTGAATATTTAAGTCATATTTGAAAAGTGAATTCATTTGATTAATTCAAGAATTTAAAGACATCAATAGGCCTATATTTGTAAATTATAGGGCCTGCAGCATTGGTTTCAATTAATAGTTCATAATATATCATTTTTTGCGAAATATGCCGTATATGATCAATATATTTTGATCTACTTTAAGATGTAGTAAAACAATAATTCCCATTTCATTCCTATTTACATTATTTGCCTTTGACAGAGGACGTGGGGCTTGTGTGTGATTCCAGCGAGACATACCAAGACAGTGATTACGCATGCCAGGCATCTTGCTCATCCATTGACCAACAGGAATGCCCAGTAACCGACATGGAAGGCTGTAGCTGTAACGGCAATTTAATTGAAAGCGACGGACAATGCACTAATGCAAGCAATTGTGGCTGTAATGACGCGGTCGGCTACCATGAGGTGATATTTGCATTTACCTAACATATTAACGTGTAGTTTAGCTTTTTTTTTTTCAAAGCTTAGTTACGAAGTGGAAATTTCCTTTAAGTGTCAAGGTTCGCTGTATTAAATGGGTTTTATAATTTTTTTGTAATATCACGGCTGCATGTCGAACTTTTGATTTTATAGTTTCATTATTTTTATTTAATCTAAAGCATTAAATGTAAACGATTTAATGCTTTATAACTGTTTCTTTTGATAAACCTCCTGAATGGAGTTATAGCTATCTTTTGACATCGTATATGTTCATGATTGACCCGGGATTCTTTATTTTTTGCAACAAAATTCGTTTTACGCCATATACTAGTAATAGCAATCTCTCATAAATTTGCATTATTTGATATGAAAATATACCTCTTTGTTTTTCACTTTTAATTGTGTAATATATATATATATATATATATATATATATATATATATATATATATATATATACTTTAGAACGGCGAAGAGTGGTTCAGCAGCGATTGTACTACCAAATACTCCTGTAGCAGCGGCACCATTTCATCCACGTCAATGCCGGCCTGCGTTGCTCCTCAGGAGTGCGTGGCTGATATAAATGGCGTGTTAGGTTGTAATGATGGTAAGTGAATTCTCACTATATATTCCAAGTTGAAATTTCCAAATGAGTAAATGCATATCATAGACCATCAAGTCGTAGGTTTTAAAAATAAAAATGGAATATAGGAGAGAGCGAACGAACCATCCCCCCACCTCTCTCTCTCTCTCTCTCTCTCTCTCTCTCTCTCTCAGTCAAAGAGCCTTCACAAGAGCTGACATGATGATGTTTGTTAAAAAGGACATGCTTTTGATTTATGATTTGTACTATACGTTAACATGCGCTTGGAAATTAAAGCAATGGGTAAAGTGCATTTTCTGAAAATAATTTCAGTGCCTCCCCCTTACAACAGGGACAACTGTGTTGGCATCATTTGTGAAAATGGCGGGTCGTGTATCAGTCAACATAATGCATATGTTTGCGATTGTCCTCAAGGGTACGTCGGCACTCACTGTGAAACACGTAAGTTGACATCAGTGTGCCTTTCTTTTTAAGGTTTCGATTTCAGACAAAGAAACATTTTGCATTGAACTTTTATGTATCAAACAAATTAATGTTCTGTATAATTCAGAATATTTCCCCTTTTCACTAAGGAACACCCAGTCAAAAACAGTTGAAAAATAGTCTTTAAACATGCTTTCGAGTAATTAATAAAATGTTTATTCAAAAACGTTTCTTAGCTTTGTTGTGAGTGTCTGAAAATAATATCAATCTTGAAAGAAAATAGTTGTGAGAAAAAGTAAAGAGTTAAATTTTTTTAATGACTGCAGTTAGTCGTCACAGTCAAACCAGGAATGTAATCTCACGCTACACTTAGTCTCTGCCTGAAAGTTGCTCGATTGCTTATTCAAGTTCAGATTCAATGTATATATTTTTTAAACTAATGACGCGATGAAAAAGATCGATGCATTTATTTTAAATAAATTATTTTGACAGTCACCATGTGCACTTCTCTAAACTTGTTATATATTTTGTTTTAAGCAACCATATTAAGGTCACGAAAAGCAATTAAAGTTCCAGAAAATATTTTCTTTATCGCGTATATGTTATGATTCCTTTGAAATAAAACACGGCGCTATCATCATTATTATTTCATTTAAGTTTGCCATTACATACAAGAACAGATAAAGAGATAAATGTTTGACTATAAATAAATAAAAATATAAATAATGTATTTCCATTTTAACAGCTATTGACTACTGCACCCAAGACTCGGTCGTTTGTCAAAACGGAGGCACCTGCAGAAACACTCCTCAAGGAGCAGTGTGTGACTGCAAACCCGGCTTCAGCGGGGACCGATGTCAAGGTACCATCCAACTGCTATAGTTCTATTACATAACCATTGTTATTGTGTAGTAATTGTGTAGTAATGACATGGTCTCCTTCTCTCATACACTCTCGTGTCTCTCTCTCTCTCTCTATCATGACAAAACCATAATCCACGGAGTTCAACTTCCCTAAAAATTTTATATATAATTGATATATTTTGCACTGTTACAAGCGCTTATTTTTGCATAATAACTTGTGTAAGACCATCTTGACGAGAATCTTATTCGAGGAGTTAAGGTCTGTTTGTAGTTTCACAGTGATGAATGTACTGGAGAAGTAAAGGTCAGACAGGTATTTTATTGCAAAACATATATGAAAAATTTCAAAGCAACCAAAATGCCCACTAAAATTTCATCTTTTAATGCCACAGATTCCAGCGCATGCCAATGTCACATTTATGGGGATCCAAGCATCGTGACGTTTGATGGTGCTCTCATGAACTTCCACGGCACTTGCAAGTACAGTTATTCAACTCTCTGCGAAAATTCCCAACCAGGTTTAGAATTCTTCAAAGTATACGTCAGGCATTTCAACCGCCTCAACACAAACCCAAAGACAGCATTCCCAGAGTTTGTACATCTAGAGTATCGTAACCACACTGTCAGACTGCAAAGGGCTGCAGGAGGTGGAGTTGAAATATTGGTAGGTTCAAACACTTTATTCATCAAGGGTACAACAGGTGGATATTGAACGAAAAAGCTTTAGGCCTATATATTTTCTGCCTTATATATTTTAGACACCACTTGTCAAGATATAGGGGTGTTCGGTGACAATTTATCTCGGTGAACTATTACGTGTACTTAACATTTCACATGAAATAACGTTTAAAAAATAAGTTAATAAATAAATTCTACTTTTCAGGCCAATAGAGTAAAAAGAGACCTGCCAACCTATCTCCACAATAATGGGGTAGCAGACATTAGTATAGAATACCTTCCAGATGGTAAAGTTCGCGCTAAGGCGGCGAACGGTATAGAAATCTATTTTGATGGAGAGGCCAAGGCTATAATTTCGGTCCCAAACACGTATGCTGGCAATGGCAACTTGTGTGGAGTCTGTGGAGATTGCAACGGCATTAAGGCTGATGACTACAAAGCTAAAGACGGCTTCATCAAGATCGGGGATGACAGAGTGAACAAAATCATCACATCTTTCTTCGAGCCCGACGAGCAAATATTCAGGTAAGATACAGACTCCATGTCGCCTTAGATCTATTTATAATGTTGTTCGGTGTGTCCATATATATATGTGTGCCTGTGTGGGTGGGGGGGGGGGATAAGATTAATGAAAACTTTCAACTTGCTGGAAAAAAAATGCGTGAACAAATGCGTTGGATAATTTCGCCGATGACAGTGAAAAACAAAGGTAAATAAATGGGTTTGTGTACCCCTTTCCCTAATCTCAAAGTTGAATTATCTGGAATAACCGAGTGGTTGTCATGAAATCCCCATGTTTTCACTTAGACCTTAACATATTTATTCTGTTATTATTATTATTATTATTATTATGTAGTTGCGAGCATGGCCTTGCAATTGATGGCTTCCAGTGCGTGAACGACCAAGCGAGAGATTTCGCCTCGGCTGCAGATATGTGCGGGGTGATAACGGACGCTAATGGGCCCCTTGGCGGTTGTATAGCATCTATGGATCCCGCCCTGATTAGTGAAATCTACGACGCCTGCGTTGAGGACGCTTGTAAAATGTACTCTCTACGTGATGAGCCGAGTGCCAGAGAGGCCAAGTGCGTTATGGTCGAACTGCTTATCAAAAGGTGTGCTCAACCGCCGGCGGACTTCAGGGCTTTGACGTCTTGTCGTAAGTTTTTATCAAATTTTTTTCTTTTCTTGTTTAATTGTTTTAATGTACACTGTATATATGCATTTATTCATAAACTTACACGCCGATAGGTACCTTTATGCACCAAAATGTACCTATACAGGGGCGGATTTAGGCCGTCTTCTGGTTCTTCCGGAAGACGGTCAGATTTTCAAGTTGACATTGACGGGTATTTTATATGTCGGAAGACGGTCATATCTCTGGATCCGCCCCTGCTATAGACGTATGCCTACCAGTACCTACCAGACCCGTACAGAGCTGTTTATGTTGCCATGTTGTCCTACCGGTCTGTCATTGTTATGCTCTTTTATATTTATTTATATAAAATGTACGTGAGACTACTGTACAAGAGGTCCTAACAGCCGTCCTATTGCAAATCCGTGACTGGACATGATATTTATACTACCTGTAAGACCAACAGGTGTACTTATTTGAAAATTGTCTCAAAAAACTTTATCTTAAGTTGTGTTGTCTCCTTTGGGTAACTTAATATAAATACCCGTAAAATATATATTGAATGCATATTGCTGTAGATTTTTTAATGAATATTCTATAAGTGCAGTTAGCAATTATAAAACACGCTCCATTGCCATCATATATTTGACTGTTTCAGCTTTGGACTGTGGTATTAATAAGTCGTACAAGGTGTCTGGGACAGCATGCCCCAATACTTGTGCCAAGCCAGACGCCGAATCATCCTGCACGGAGGCAAATGTTGAAGGTTGTTACTGTGATGGAAATGCTCTGTTGAGTAACCAAACGTGTATCGACATATCAAACAATCATCACGATTGTGGATGTGCTGATCCAAACGACTTGTATAGCTACAGAGCGGTATGTGATTTTCACAACTGACTTTTTCACTGAGAGACTGCTTTTATTGGCAATGCACTATTTTGTCTGGAAAATTAACAAATCAGCTAGGATATCCAAATGACTGAAGGATTAGGCTCATATATATATTCAATATATTTTCAATGTTGACATTTTCACCTAACCATAAAAAAACTAATGACAACTGACTTATGACAGCTGTCTTCAAAACATTTGAGATAGCATAAAATGATGGCGCTGCTGAACCTGTGACAGTGGCATCACACTTAACTAGAATACAATCGAGAATCTTTGGGAGGTGGGGCTAACCCTTTAGCATAACATCTTAAACAGTCATATGTGCTATAAAATATGTAAATACAACGGGCCATCTCGGTGACTCCCTATCGCCACTAGTTCTGTGACATAATTATCAAACACAGCAAAAAATGTATCTTTTCACTTAATTTTAAACTTATTTTGAATAGGAATAAAATGGCTTTAAAGAAACCAATTCACTGAAAAACATGGTGAATTTGAAAAAAATGTTTACTTTTTCTAAGTCAGAGATGGCCCTGAAAAAAATAACATAAGCATTAAAAATAAAAATGCTTGGTATAAAGTGTCTGAGGATAGTCAGGACAGTTAGTGGTCTGCACTACATTTGTATATTTAAATTAGCATTCCAAGACTAGGTAGTTTGTTTTCATTCGCAAATCCTGCATTGCTGGGTTAGCCCAAGAGGGCCAAAATAATTATGTGAGTTTATATTTTTAGTTAAAGGGATAACAACTCTTCGTATGAGATCTATATTTTACAATAAATACATTGAAAACAGCTCATAGAAATATAATATATTCCATTTTACCACAAAAAAAGCAGTTATGGCAATAAATATGAAATCTGTGCTTGCCATGTGACCACATGACCTCCATAGATGGCTATACTCTGTAATAATTTCTTAATACATTATTACAAAAAGACAAACTTTTTAGAAAAAAAAACAGAGACTAACTTTGATTGTAGAAATGAATTCATTAACGATTGGTAAGTATGGGAAATTTGCTGTTTACTCCAGGAAAATTCTTTTTTTTTTTTTTTTTTTGCCAAAATGAACAGTTGTTATCCCTTTAAGATTAGACTGTACGTAATACATGTAGATTATAAATTTAGCACTTGTAGATGTTGTCATGTTGTAAGTAGATGTGATTAAAAATATGCGTGTACATTTTTTCTAAATATGAATGGAATGCTGTGTAAAACATCTTTATTTAGATAGATAGATATAATTACATGTATATGATTTACCAATATTATCAAGAAAATAATCTAACCCATCCTAAATCTCTTCATATTTCAATTTTTTGCAGAAAAACACAGAATACTTTTCAGATGGATGTGAGGATCGTTGGAAGTGTCATGGCAGACTTAGCATCCCTCCTATTATTGACTTAGAATGGACGTGGCCTGGCATGCTTACTAAAGAGGGAGGCACGTGTGATATAAATGCAGAGTGCACTGTGACAGGGAAACAGCTTACCTGTGCCTGCATGCATGGGTTTACTGGAGATGGTATTCATTGTGAAGGTAAGGAAAGTAACAAAGTTATATTTTTTTTAGTTAGTCATCAAAAGACAGGACCAACTGTGTCATTGGTATATGAATAATGTTTTTTTTGGGGGGGAGCAGAGGAGATAACATGTATTTTGGGGATGTTACATGTAGCCCCTCTATATTATTGTCTTACTTGAATTTTTTAGAGTGGCTTTATATGTTGTTAATGCAGGTTCATCATGCTTGAATGTAATTTTTTTTTGGAATTAGATTATTTTTAATGACTTTAAAAGGGTGTTTTCCAGTTATATTTAAATTTTAAATGCTTTGTTTGGAGTTTGAACTTTTCAAAACCGATAGGACTTTTTTCAGTGCTCATATCCAAAGATTGATGTTCGCTGTGTACCATTTTTTTATACCAAGAACCTTATTGTGTTTCAGAGGTTAATCTATGCAAAGTTGTATATCGAGATGGCAAAACCCCACAGGAGCTGTGTGAGCCCAATGGTGTTTGTAATAACCTTGTTGGAGATTGGGTTTGTCAGTGCCAACCCGGCTGGACAAAACCTCCAGGAGGAGAATTTTGTACCGTAGGTAAGTTAAACATTGTAGAAGTAGAATCATTACAGAGGAAGTTAACATTACACTGGGTACAAATTAAGCAAGGTTGGCCAATTTGAAATTTAAAAAAAATTGTACTGTAGATAAGTTCAACATATTACAGAGCAAAGTTGGCTAATTTGAAAATTTAAGCTTCTAAAAATCGATTTTAAATATTGTCTTTTACATTTGAAAACTCATGGGGGGGGGGGGGGGGGTAGTCATACTTAAAAATTAAGCTGTCCATGCACAGGTGCTTTGACAAATATGAATTTTTTCTCACTCACCAAGAGCCAATGACTAGCAATAATTTTCTAATTTAAAATCATTCTAGACATCAACGAGTGTGAAAACATAACATGCAGTAACCGGGGTAATTGTTCTCAAGTTGGTGCCGGGTATGTTTGCACATGTGATGAAGGATTTACTGGACAGGACTGTGAAACAAGTAAGTGCATGTGTTTAGTTTTGTGTCACTTGTAACAGGGAATTCAGCATAAAGGTTGACTTAGAGGACATATCTGTGTACAATAATATTTCAGGGGAGCTGCAGTGTTGTGAATTTTAAAACCAACAATGACAATTCTACACCCCAGAAATGTTGACTATGTATTTACTATTATGCACATCATCTTGGATATTGTGGAAAGGGTACATAAAATTTATGAAAAATGTACAATCAATTTCTCATTAATCATTTGTATTGGTAATACTAGGTTTTAGTAGTTACTTACAAAAGTATGAGGGTGTCCCCCTTCAACTGGGCACTGCATTGTAAATCAACCCAGAAACTTTTCGCATTTTTATGTGGACCTTATGCTGGGTAGCGCTAGCAATTTTTTTCACCTAGCCAAATCACCACATTTTTGTCAATTTGTTATCAAAATGGTTATAATTTGGCTAAAACATGTCAAATCAAGCCCTTTTTCTTTAGCCAGTTTAAGACAGTTTTAGCATTTGGCTAAATTGGTGAGTGTTAGCGCTACCCCAGCTTATGTAGCAATATCATTTGGCATGCAGATTGTTGGATCATCACAAGAATTTCATTATCTACTGTAAAACATGCATTCAAAATGTTTATATTGATAATTAAATCAAAACTCTACCTGAGGTATTAATACAAATAAAATACATTTAGTCCCAAAATCCGTACTGAATATTGTAAACTTTGCCAAATATGGCTGTAATCTATTTTCTTATTATTTTAAAAATCAGACATAGATGACTGTATACCAGATCCCTGCGTACATGGCACATGCATTGATGGTGACAACGACTACACATGTGCCTGCGAAAATGGGTGGATTGGAAAGAATTGTGATATAAGTAGGTTCCACTTCATAAACCTTTCTATGAAAAAAATCTCATTATGCAAAGACAGTTGATGTTGTTTTTATGATTTTTTTTATGCCAATCAAAAGAAAAAGGTAGAGTGACCAAATGAAAAATAATTGCATTGGACAGGTGATGTATAATTCATCCTGAACAGTGTTATAATCATTAAATATATCCATGGCCATTACAACATGTTCCAGTATAGGTTGATTGAGATATGACCTTTGAAGAGTAGAATTATATGTCACTAAATTGGCCAACTACTTCGAGACTTATTTTGATGTACGCATTCATTATACAGTAGTCAACAGGTATATATCCAAAAATATACAAAACTTTGTCGAACCAAAGGTTTTTATTTCTAAAAGTGGCATTTGCATTTTCTTTTACTTTTGCATACTCTTTTTAAAGCCATGCAGCTGTTAAGTATTTAAAAATGATAATAATTAAAACCATCTAATAGATTGATTAAAATGTAATCAAAAGAAATAAAATCTAAAAAGCTAAACTTAAGTTAATAAATATGAGCATTCTTTATTAAAAAGAACAATTAAAATTAATCAGTCATTATGAGGGATTTTGACTTGCTGATAAAATTTGACCTTGGAATTGGTCCTTGGCAATCTGCTCTGAGTCAAAATTTGATCTAGATCCTAATGTTTATAATATTTTTAATGTTTATTTTAGATGAAGATGACTGTTCTCCTAACCCATGTCAAAATGGTGGAATCTGTAATGATCTGGTAGCAGACTACAGATGTGACTGTATTAATGGCTATGTAGGGAGGAACTGTGAAATAAGACGTAAGTGTTGCTTCGTGTAACTGTTTTTGTTGTCTTTATTTTTTAACTTAATATGTAAAGTATTTGAATTACAAATTATAGTATTTCTTAGCAGGTTGTATTTGGAGAAAAAGAAATAGCTTTATTTTATCATTTTTGTCATACCTAGAGTAATATTTACCTTTGAAAAAAAAACAGTAAAAGTCCTTTATTATATGTTAGTTACTCTTTTTCCAAGCTGAAAAAGAAATTGCTTCATATGTAATTTTATGAAAACATATGAAAATATGTATATCTTTTTATTATTTTAAGAGAGTATTCAATATAAATCTGGCATACATAAGTCTATGCATTGAAGTCAATTTTTTGCCAATGCACAACCAAACAGTACCATATTCTTTTAATATATCATTTTTTAAAGAAATACCAAAAGGCATTGTTTCCTGTTTCCTGAATAATGATACCTGTATTTGAATGGGTATTTTCTGCTCTCTATCTGTCCTTTTTGGCAACTCATTTGAATAACTGATGTGCAGCAGTAACGTGGTATACATTAATATTGCTACGTAATGTTTTGGTGGACTTTTACGAACTGGGGGGGGGGGGGGGGGG